>OY744525.1:149055643-149618143 GCA_963556195.1 Sepiola atlantica
GATCAGGCATGTTGCAGAAGCGCTCGAGCGGTGACGGAATGATGTGATTTTTTATTTCTTTTATCCTATAAAAACATTGACAAAATTCCCCTCCCCCAAAAAACATCAGTTTCACAGAAAATGATTTTAATCTAAGTATTTTTTCTTTGAATTTATTCGTCTTATATTATCGTCTGCAGGTCTTCCAGTTACAGCTTGGCAGTTTGAATGCAGGGCTTGGCTATCGCTAAGAACAAGAGCCCTACCACTAACGAGAACCCTACTCCTAAACCCTTACGCTATACCCATTTTTCTTTCTTTCTTTACTTTATATTAGCAAGAAGAAAAAAAGAAAAACAGTAAAACAAATGAAAAAAGAACATTGAAAAAATTCTCCCCCCCCCCAAAAAAAAATTTCTTTCTACACATTTGATTGAAAACGTTCCATTTGACCCCCCACCCCCAGTTTGTTCGGTTTTTATCTTTTTATCTATGTATTTTTTCTTTTAATTTATTCGTCTTATATTATCACCTGCAAGTCTTCCATTAACGCTTGGCGTTTTCGTCTTGGCAATTCTTGGGCGCTTCTGATAGTTGCCGACGCGAACTCACGAAAATCAGGCGCGTCATCAATAACAGCAGCATTAAATCTATTAAGAAACAAACCTAAAGATGAATTTCTGATTTTTTAAATAAGTGCATTTTTTACAATAAGGCAGGTCATACCCTTTGCAACTTTTCCGACATTAACATGATCTGTCAAAATAGCAGCAGCAGCTAAAATTCTTATTTACTTTTTTTGCCGCTTCATTTTTTCCTTCTTTTTCTTTTTATTGTGTACAGCTTAGCTTCCTACTTTCTTTCAACATATACATTATGTAAATAAAACCTTTTGTTTCAAACGTAACCCTTTTGATATGTACTCCCCTCGACAGTAGTATTGTGTCACATGAATAATAAGAATGTCTTAAATGTTCAACAATTTATAAATGATATTCTTTATAAAAATAAAGAGCATTTTTTCTACCAAACCCTAAAATGTCCAGTATATATAATTGGAGACATTCAATCTGCTTCTAACGTTTGTAGAATGGTTAGCAACAAATGAACAGTAAAAGAGCATTGGAAATGTCAATATGAGAAATTCTTTAATGCTGAGTTTTATCGTAGAATTCAGTAGATATGTCTAACTATGTGTGAAGATGAATACTTTATGATGTAATGTAAAAACAGTAAAACTATGAAAACCTGGTTACATGAACAACTGCTACTATAAAGAACGTCATAAAAAGTAACGCTATTTTACTAATAAATAATGAATAATAAGAATGTCTAAAATGTCACACTGTGTTTGCTCGTATTGAGTGGTTTATTAGACAAACGAGAGACGCGTGTTGTTGGTTTTAAAAATATACAAGGAACCCTTTATTGAAGTGCGCATGCGCGGTTGTTACAAAACTAGAGTTAGTCACAAAACGAAACGATAACATCGTTACATCCCCCCTTTACCAATATGAAGATTATGATATTGAGCATATTCAATATATAATAAAAAGATAAGGGCTAATTCAGGGTAGACTGCCTGAATAGCTACAGCGAAGCAGGGGATTATTCTGCCCCATGAATTGCTTGCTATAATTCTCTAGAAAATGTTCACAAGTTCATTTTTGATGGTGGTCGTACCATCCTGTCACTGCGAGTGTATTGTTGGGAGTCTCTTTGTGAAGACTGAGTTGTACATACAGGTGGTTCTGCAAATGTTACATGCTTTGGCGTTTGTGGTGGGGTTGGCCTTATTGGAGCACTCCTAATATGCTTTCTCCGTAGCACATATCCGTTTGCAGTTTTTAGGAGTAATGATCGGGGACCATCTGCTTGAGATACTACGGTTGCTAGGTCCCAGTTTCCGTGTGTAGGGTTTTGTGCTCTTACCCTCTGGCCAGGATATAAAGGTGGTAGGTCTTCCTTGAGTGCATACTGGTCAAAATATTTCTTTTGCTTATGTTGCCTTTGTTTAAAAGCATCATATATTTGATCCTGATCTTGGTGGTTGTTTTCTATTTTTGTTGTAATTGGGGATTGGATTCGTCTACCCATGAGTAGCTGTGCGGGGCTGGATATGGCGTTTGAGATAGGTGTGCAGCGCCAGTGCAACAATGCAATTTCGGGTGTTGTCCCAGATTGCTTGGCCTTTTTTAGGATGGTCTTGATGGTCCTTATCTGGCGCTCTATGAAACCATTTCCCTGTGGTCTTCGAGGTGAGGTGGTCTGATGGTTGAAACCCCATTCTGTGGCAAATTCGTGGTAAGGATAAGGCCGTCATCAATTGATAGCTGATCTCTTAGGCTCCAGAATTCTCTGATATCGGTAGGCAGTTGCTTGATTGTCTCAGGCCATCCCGTGACAATGGTATCTCTTAGCTGGTTAAGCAGAGGGTCGGCTGTTGTGCAGTCTCTCAGTTTTTCAATGCGGTTAGCAGAGAAACGAATGGTGTCAACTCGAACATCCAGATCGATAGGGTCCGAATTACCAGGTGATGGCAGGCGTGATAACCCATCAGCCAATTTGTTTTCGGATCCCTTGTTGTAGGATAATCTGAAATTATATCCCTGTAGCTGGATAAGCATTCGTTGTAGGCGAGCTGGAGCTGTGGTGAGAGGTTTGTCAATGATCATGACAAGAGGTTTATGGTCAGTGATAATTTGGAAACCATGACCGTATAAATATGTGTGGAATCTATGAGTGCCAAACACGATTGCCAGTAGTTCCCGCTCGATACATGCGTATCTTTGTTATGTTTGTGTCAGACTCTTGCTTGCGTATAAGACAGGCATTAAATTGCCAGCTGCGTCTGGTTGTAGAAGTGCTGCGCCTATTCCATGAAGACTTGCGTCACAGTGCATGTAGATTGGGCGCTTGGGGTCAAAGTAGTGAAGTAGGGATGTTTCAGATACTTCACTCTTCAGGTTTTTGAAAACCGTCTGGTGGTGTGGCTCCCATTGGAATTCTGACTCTTTGTGAAGTAAGTCACGTAATACAGTGGTTTTTGAGCTGAAATCCTTAATAAAACGGGATAGGTATGTCATTACACCTAAGAACTGTTGCAGTTCTGTTTTATTGCGTGGTTCTGGCATTTCCTGTAGGTCTCATACCTTTGCTGGGTCAGGTTTCATCCCAGTATGGGTGTATATATTTCCGAAGAAGGAGATTTCCTGGCGTTTTATCTCGCATTTCTTGGAATTCATTGTGAGGCCCTCTTGTGTGGCGACTTCCATGATGTGCCTTAGGTTGTTGTCATGTTCGCGTTCTGTTGAGCCATATACAACAATATCATCCGCTATACCGCATGCTCCTGTGCACTTCTCAAGTATTCTGTCCATCTCAAGCTGGTAGATGTCTTGGCTCACGTTTCAACCAAATGGAAGTCTTTGGAAGCAGTACCTTCCAAATGGTGTTTGAAAAGTGGTCAGGATCTGGCTTTCCTGGTCAAGCTTTATAGACCAGTTTCCTGCCTTAGCATCCAGTTTTGAGAAGTATTTTGCACCTGCAAACCGGTGATTGAGTTCCTCAACTGTTGGAATTTGATGATATGGCCGCATTAGGGCTTTGTTTAGTGCCCTTGGGTCTAAGCAGACCCTTATTGTGTTGTCGCGTTTGGTTACATATGTAACGGAGCTTACCCAGTCTGTTGGCTCCTCAATACGACGAATGACATTCTGTGACTCCATCTTGTCTAGTTCAGCCTTGATCTTTTCACGCATGGCTATTGGCGTTCTTCTCGGTGCGTCTATGTGGCATGGGATGTTAGGGTTGACAGTGAGCTTGTGTGTTTTCTTGAACTCGCCAATGCGGTCGAATCTGTCGGGGTGTAAACACATCAGATCATCTATGCTGTTGATAGGTTGTTGCTGAACGGATATGGCACAGTTAATTGTCACAACGTTAAATGCTACAGATGTTGGCAGGCCCAGTATAGCTGGTCCTGGAGTGTTGACCACATAAAATTGAGTGTTGAGCCATGAGGAGTCCTTGTATTTGCACCTGATGTTTGTGGTGCCATGGCATTTTATTTCAGTGTTGTTGTATGCTGTCAGTACGCATTTCGTGGGTTTAGTGATCCAGGTATTGGGTTTCCGTCTTCGTTTATGGCGGAGGGGCACATACTGCGGAATATGCGTAAAGGTAGTGTGTTTGCTTGTGCACCTGGGTCTACCTTCAGTTTGAGGCTGTGTGTACCTGGGTGGTCTGTCAATATAACGTTGATATTGACAAATGCTTCATTTTGTGTTGTTTTTTGTTTATGCAGTGGATGTTCACTGTTAATAGTGCTGAATGTGAGGTGCTCCATCGCTGCATGTAGGTTTGTTGTGGCTCGGTCGTCATGTTCAGCAACGCTGCCGACTTTTCGGCCTGTTTCATGTTGTCTGTGCCTTGACTGGCTACGGCTTTTGTGCCAGGATTTTCCTTGTTTCCTGGGTCTGAGTCTCACTGAGAAGCACAATTTGGCCCAATGGCCCATTTTTCCGCAGGAACTGCATATGTCGTTCTTGGCAGGGCAATGCTCCTTGCCAAAACGATGGTCCCGTCCACAATTTTTACATAAGTTGCTGGTATTTCTGTTGCCTTCCTGGCGTTCGCGACCACCGCGATTTATGGTGTCTATCTGTGACAGGCCATGTAGTTGGTGTATTTTGTTTATATACACGGCTGAAGCCTCATATGTGCGTGCTAATTTCACAGCCTCTTCTATTGTGTAGCCCTTCGGTTTGTTTAACAGTTCTTTTTGTAAGTCCGGTATGGGCGTGTTGGCTATCAGTATTTCTACTAAACGTTCGTTCATTTCATGGGCTGTGAAGTCGCATTTCTTCGCCTGTAAGCGACACCTGTTTAGAAATATGTCGGTCGTCTCGGTAGGCTTTTGTTGGTATCTACCGAGTTCGAGCCTACATATACGGTGGTTGGTTGCCAGTTTCAGCTGCTCCATAAATGCGTTGAAAATTTTGTCGGCGTCTCTCCGGTCTTCGCTTGACATAGACCAACTGTTGTATCTACGAATTCCTTCCTCGCCAGTTGCGAGTAGAACGATAGGCACTTTCTCTTCTTCTTTAGTTCCCTTCGCTGTGAAATAAAGTTCCAAACGTTGTTGGAATATCTTGAATGACTCTGCAATGTTAGGCGAAGAGTCCCAGTCAAGAATGGGAACTGGTATAGATATATTAGCCATAGTAGTAGTAGTGTTGTTATGTGTGTGCGAGAGTTCTGTTTCGAGCTTCGACGAGCGTGTGTGTGTGAAGTTTTACGAAGTTTTGGTTCGAAAAGAAAAAATATAATGTCTTACTTTTATCGTTGTTTTCTCTTATTTTTCTTTATATCCCACCGCTGCCACCATGTCACACTGTGTTTGCTCGTATTGAGTGGTTTATTAGTAGAGACAAACGAGAGACGCGTGTTGTTGGTTTTAAAAATATACATGGAACCCTTTATTGAAGTGCGCATGCGCGGTTGTTACAAAACTAGAGTTAGTCACAAAACGAAACGATAACATCGTTACATATTCAACAATTTATAAATGATATTCTTTATAAAAATAAAGAGCATTTTTTCTTTCTAACCCTAAAATGTCCAGTATATATAACTGGAGACATTCAATCTGCTTCTAACGTTTGTAGAATGGTTAGCAACAAATGAACAGTAAAAGAGCATTGGAAATGTCAATATGAGAAATTCTTTAATGCTGAGTTTTATCTGTGGAATTCAGTAGATATGTCTAGCTATGTGTGAAGATGAATACTTTATGATGTAATGTAAAAACAGTAAAACTATGAAAACCTGGTTACATGAACAACTGCTACTATAAAGAACGTCAGAAGAAGTATTTTACAGACTACATTCGTTGCTACTACAAACTTCACATATTTTATAGCATACTTTTCCAATTAAAACTTTGCCAATGTTATCTAGTTTGCGTTTATATCTCCTACCATTTTTGTTATTGTTAATGTCATATGGGTTACTGCCCTTGGTTTAGGAATGACCACCAGGGATAGGATCTATAAGAGTCTTGTAGCCATGTTGGATGGGTTCAGAAGTTGAGGAGCAATTGGACGAGAAGGACTGTTAAAGGAATTAGATTATCAGTGGATGGTATTAGGGTATTTAACAATTATTTCCCCTCCGTTGTTGATAAGCAATTCTTTGCTTTTCGTTTTTTCTCTGTTTCGGTTTTTACTTTTTACAATAAATTTTCGATTCCAGTTTTGAATGTTTCCAAACAGACAAACGAAACAAAACTTTTATTTTTAGAATAGAATTAACATTAGATTGTTTACACGATCGTCGTTTAACTTTCTTTTGTTTAATATTAATAAAACCATATTTTTCATCATAAAATATAAAACACATTAATACACTTGTTGTCTACATAATTTATATCGTTACACATTTTAAGAAGAAACGTTCAACCAGGTAGAAAATATGAAGGATACTAAGCAACATGACGAATAAGTTTTTGAACTGTTATCATTTAACTACATACAAATCGATGAGAGAAAATCTTGAATATGATAAATCAATTTG
This sequence comes from Sepiola atlantica, assembly GCA_963556195.1. Taxonomy (NCBI): domain Eukaryota; kingdom Metazoa; phylum Mollusca; class Cephalopoda; order Sepiida; family Sepiolidae; genus Sepiola; species Sepiola atlantica. The sequence continues at coordinate 149,062,199 of OY744525.1, forward strand.
AAATTCAAAACAAAAGTATCGATTGAATGTTTAGTATACGGAATAAGATAGAAAATAGTGAAAAATTAGATGGGAACAAACCGAAAAAAATAAAAAATGATGCACAAATATTAAAGCAAAATTAGCAAAACAGACGAAGAGAAATTCCGCCATTTTCTCAGTTACTCAACTTAAAATGGATTGTAGAATTTGGTATATTCGGACTACTGTTCTCATCTTGGGTGTGTTTATCACAACGTTTCGGCTGATGTAACCTCCGACCTTCTTCAGGTGTACCTTGTCGAACTCGGGAATCTTTCTGTCGAACTCTGGACGGAATTTCAAACGTAAGGACCCATGGTGCAGTGGATATAGTACTAAGTAAAATTCAGTTCTAAGTGACAGTCATCTGAAGGTTGAAAGTTCAATCCTCAGCGCGGGCGATACGGAGAGTTGCGGATTACTGAAGACTTCTTCCCAGAACGAGAGCATGTTACCCCCATGGATTTAATAAAGGGTTCCCTGTGAAGTAAGAGAAAAAGGCTGGGTGCTTATTTACATTTGGACCCACGCTAACTTTGACCCCGTAGTTAGTGTGAGAGTCATAGTTAGTGTGGGTCCTAATCTAACAAAGTACTGAAGGATGCTCTCTTGTCGGCGTCCAGCTGGAAAAGAAGGCTTGTCTTTTGTCAGTGCTGTAAAAAGTCCACCAGAGGGTCGCTACGCTACACTTTTTGATCTAAACTGGTCTAATTTCAGCTCATCATTCACTTATAGTCTGTCAAAAATAGTCTGCTACATAACCTCCTGCTTAGGCGTGAAATGATGTAATCATTTGTAATAAAGTAGCATTTATTATTGAAAGGAAAACTTATGTTATTTTCAAAGACCAGTTTTACAAACATGCACATTTTGTGAAGCATAAGTTTTTCTCAATATACCACAAAGTAGATTCATGATACGTAGATAACCAGTCAAATAAGAATATATAAAATGCAGTCTAAGAGGGGCAGTTTTATTGTCTAATAAGTTTCTTGTGAATTTGAATGATGTCATTTGAACTCATTGTGTTTTTTTTGTGTAATTATTGTGAAATTTAAGAAAAGTCATCATTTAAATTATTGATTCTACGATGAAAAAGAATTCTATTGTATATTCATTTGTATATGAATTGCACAAAAATAATTGTAATACTGGCATGCAGAATAAAATTCTTTTAGATACTTCTATGACAGTTTACTTTTAATAATCATCATCAGCAACAGCATCATCATCAGCATCATCATCATCATCATCAGCATCAGCATGATGATGATGATGTAATATATAAGGTGATGCAAGTGTCCCAGACGTTCCACACCTACTCTCCATGCGGTCCAATTCCAGTCATCTTCTAAAATGGCGCTCGATTTTTTTTAGGAACTGGCTGTTAATCTCAAGCTTAAAATATAGTAAAAACAACAACAAACATAACAAATAAAAGGGTTAGCCGAACCGTGAGTCTTATTCCTGGGTTGGTCGCCAGTCGGATTAGGGTACTTTTTTTTTTTTAGTCTGAACGTAGCAAAATCGAGCGCTATTTTGGAAGATAACTCTAACGATAGATAAAAAATGACGCTAACAAATTCATAGATCATAAATCTTAAACTCAATATCTACATGTTAAACTTGTACAGGATAAACATCATTTTCTGGGAACAGTTAAATTATGTATGTTTGTTTTTTTGCGTTGTTAACTATACAAGACTTTTGATTATTTAAGGAAACAGTTTATGACAAGTATTCATTAACATCATCATTATCATCAGCATCATGATGATGATCATCAGCAGCATCGTCATCATCAGCATCATCATCATCAGCATCATGTAGTATATAAGGTGATGCAAGTGTCCCAGACGTTCCACGCCTACTCTCCATGCGGTCCAATTCCAGTCATCTTCTAAAATGGCGCTCGATTTTTTTTAGGAAGTGGTTTCTAATTTCAGGCTTAAAATATAGTAAAAACAACAGCAACAAACATAACAAATAAAAGGGGTAGTCGAACCGTAAGTCTTATTCCTGGGTTGGTCGCCAGTCGGATTAGGGTACGTAAGTCAGCCCAGCGTCACATGTCCAGCTTGTCGTGACAAGCGAGCGTGGAAAAAAAAAAATGACAACATTTGCTTTTCTGTGACAAAATAAAAACAACTACTTGATCAATTTACGTAATTTTTGGTATACAATATCTTTGTTCCGTCCCGGTCACATAGATAATACAGATATGTATTTATTATTTGTTTTTCATATCGCGGCTTTTACGAAGTTGCACATTTTATTTTTGTTTTCAGTTAGTTTTGGTAGAGAAAAGTTCTTACTGCTAAACAAAATACGACCTTCAACTTCCATCACTGCGACGTTTAAAAAGAAGATAATAGAAAAGACTTAATAAAAAGAAATACAAGAATTGCTTTTTATTAAGTCTTTTCTGTGTATTATCTTTTTTATTTTAATACTTAAACTTTTCTTCGTGATATTTATTTTGGTTTACTTTATACCGAATTATCTCCCTTGTTGACATGATACTGAATTATCTCCCTTGTTGACTCTTCTATTTCTTTGAGAACAGCAGAATTTCTGTCTAAATTTTAAGTTGAAATCTAAAATCTTTATTTTATTTAAACTCTGATTATTTTATTAATTTTCGTTTTACAAATAAAACGAAACAAATGCATAAAGGTAAGTCCAATCACTACCGAAATTGTTTTCATTGCACTCATTTTACGATTGAAACTTAAGTTCCAGTTTTAAAAAAAACTTTCGCGTTTAGGAACAGAATAGTGAACAAATATAAAGAATGGGTTTTTAAATAAGACTATTTATTTTAATTTTGTTAACTATTCTCATTTTACGACTGAATTTTAAGTTCGAGCCTTTTATTGTAAACGTTTAAGTTTCATGCAATCAAAAAAGAATTTCAACTTAATTAATTTTTATTTGTTTTTATTGTTTCTTAATGCTCACACTTCCGCGAACTAAGATCAACTGATTAACTTAATTATAATTTTTTATAAAGCATTAAATATATTTTCGATATTATTTTATCCCTGCAACCTATGCTAGTTAAGAATTAAAATTGAATTGTTTTCTGTTAGAACTTGCGATTGCTCCCTTTTTAAAAATTACTTTTAAAAGAATACAAGAATAAAAAAACAAACGAATCGATAAAAGCGCCCGTTAGTTTCTGAGGATGGCGTCATGTTATTCAAAAATCCATCTCCCCACAAAAAAGCAGCACTTCGGATTGGGGTGAAAATAAAAATTGCTGCAGTAGGGAGTTCTCCTTCACTAACCAAGGAAATAAGAGTGTGCTGCAGTTTACGGACCCGGACCGTGATATTTTTTTAAATACGAGTTGCAAGTTGAATTTTATTTTTATGGTATCTTTTGTTTATTAAATTGTTATTTGAAAGTACAGAATAGTTAATTGATAAATGTTGCGAAGAAACCTGGACAAAGAAAAAGATTCAAACTTTTACTGAATAATTAAAAAAAAAAAATTTATTTGCAAAAAATTCAAAAAAATTTTTTTTCCAAATATTGACTATTGTTCTGTGATAAAAATTGAAAGGTAGCCTAACTTTAAAAAAATGCTAAGAAAGATGTTTTTACAAGCAAAAAAACAAACATTGTAATTTGTTTTTAATAAATGTTAATAAATAATGACGTTATTATTTAAAAAACGATTTTTAACATGAAAAGGGGAACTTTGTTAACTATTTTATACTTTCACCTAACAATTTACTAAACAAAAGATAACGTAAAAATAGAATTTAACTTGCAAATCCTATTTAAAAGAACATTGTAACTTGTTTTTAATAAATGTTAATCAATAATAACGTTATTATTTAGACACCCATTCTAAACATGGGGAAGGGGGCTTTGTTAACTATTCTGTACTTGTATGGCGATGTTAAGTAGAGATGCATGTGATACTATGGACTTTTCCCATCCTCCGTCGCCCAGAGTTGAAACTCTGAACAATGATAGGAAATGATTCACAAAAAGGAGAAGCTGCCGGAAGTAAGATAAGTCGAAAGACAGGGAGGGGGGGGTATTTTGAACTCTCGAGACGCCTCACAGTTGGTGGTCAATTTCTGTTTATCAGTCACTCTGAGATAAAAACCAGGCCTTATAGCAGTGGCCGAGTCATTTTCTGCTTATCGCTCGATAACTAAGACAAAAGGCCGGACTTAGAATTTCAAGTGGAAACTAAATATATTTACAAGTCAGAGTTGTTTGCGACTGTTTTCTCAGTTTTTATGACAGTTCACAGTTCACGACAGTTTTTGAGTTTACAGCAGTTGTTTAGTTGATGGCTCGGAAAGGATATGATCAGAGCAGATCTAGCCGAGCAAACGATGAGAAGTGATGATCAACCAGACGGCAATGATGCATCGATCGACAAATTATCTCAGTTGGGTCTTATACTGGAACTTTATTAAGTATCTCACTCCTGACGCAATTATCTACCTGTATAGAGTGAAATACGTCCAAAAAGTACCACCTGGGAAAGTGCTGCTCAGAGCATCGTTTTCTGCCTTGACAGAGTGAAAAACTGACTTCGAACTCTACTGGAGGATGTCCTCTCCTCTTATCTACAGCCTCTTTCTCACAGAAGAGACGTTGCTATTTTTCCTCTACTCATTATTTTCATGTAAAGTGCTCGATAGAGCTCCAATCTATAGTTCCTCCTCCCCGTAAAATATTCTCAGCAAGAACTCGTCTAGCTACAAACGCTGACAACCATTTTGCTTTCTTCCTCTGTGTGCACAAAACTAAACGGATCTTCCATGAGAAAACTTTCTTTCCAAGAACTGCCCGTCTGTAGAACACAATACCACAGAGCTGCTTCCCAACTGACTACAACAAGTCCAGTTTTAACAAATACTTGTTGAGTCGTCCTCTGAAATAATTAAACTCTGCCCAGTCGCAGCCGTCGTTACCAATCCTCCAGACCAACTCACTGTCTGTTTTATATCATTTTTATATTTTTCTCCATGCAACGCATTTCGTCAACACTCATTGGCCAGAACTAAGCCTATCTTTACAACTCACATTCCACCTCCATTAAAATTACTCCATTATCTTTTTTGCTCTCAATTATTGTAGTATACTATGGTGTGGCCCTGTTAAAGGGACCGAAATGAAGACACGAACACGGTATAAAGTAGAAACAAGTGTATTAAGAAAAGAGAGTACAGAGGGAAGAAATATGCACCTGCTAAGTAAAGTTCGACTATCTTACTGGATTCCAGCGAGAGTTAATTGCCGTTGACATTTATTGAGCAAAGAGGAAGAGTCCATGTTGTACATAGGTAAGTCGCCATAACAACTATTTAATGTTAAATAATAAAATTAGATTTTTTTAATATTAAAAAATATTTTAAAAATCTAATTTTTCAAATTTCGGTCCATTTTTACATACAATATCAGATCCGTTCTACGAATGTACAGAAGTGATACAAAAATAGTTATCGTTAAGTGGGTCAATCAAGAACGGCGACAATTTTGATGATGATGAACTTCCATAGTTCTGATAAAAAGGAGCGTGGCTTAATAGTTACGTTTTTTTTAACGACAGCTTTCAATTGCTGCCGAGCAGACAAAATGTGATCATCCCTATCTTTAAGATTCGCTAATGTGTATATAAAAAATTCTTGCCTGAAAGGTTTATTTATTTTGTTTATTATTGAGAGTTTAATGCAGATGAATTTTTTTACAATCAACTACTAATGCAGTAATGGAATATATCGGTGCTTCTTTAGAGACGTGGTCGAGACGAAATATGAAAGGGGGAGATAATTACAAACTTTTTTTTTTGGGGGGGGTGTAAAGGATTTTTTATCGAATTTAAAATGCAAAGATAAAACTTCTGAGAATACGTTAAATTAAATAGATTTATTGAAATAAATTAAACAAAATAAATAAACCGGTTTTGATATTAAGAAATGCATCTTCAGGAGAGGTGCGGTTGAGATTGCGCACTCTTGCTTCACTATGGACCCCATCACCCGGGTTACGGTACTGAAAGACGGCCAAATAGTAAATCATTGACATTGACAACCATCAAAAGCATTATGGTCGTCTTGATCAAAAGTAACTAAATCCAAATTTAAAATAATCTAGCAATTTTTACTTTTCTATCGAGAGAGAGAAAGTGTGTGTGTGTGTGTAGAAATTGAAAGACAAAATAAGCCAAATAGCTGGTAATTATTTTAAAACCTTTTTTTTCTGTAAAAACATTGATAATAATGTAAAAAATATTTGCGCAAAGATTTTTACCAAAAACGATCAATGTTTGTTTTGCTCTGAATAAATTTATGTTTTGCATTTTAAATTCTATACCCCTCCCCCTAAAAAGTTTGAATTATCTCCCCCTTTCATATTTCGTATCGACCACGTCGCTTAAGAAGCACTAAAATATCTAGCTGATTTTAGCTACTTTAAATTGAAAAATAGCTATTTTTAATTTTTAATATCTAGCTGATTTTAGCTATTTTTAAGTTGTTTCTACTAAAACAAAATACTAACTTAATGTGGCATCACTGCCTTTTAATCCCTATTTACTAATGTTGTCTAAGTAGTTTATTTTAATATAACTGTAATAGCATTCAGCCCCGGGGGTGGGTGGGGGTTGAGCCAGATCCAAATGTGTTCACCACATTCTGCATCAAACGGTTTATTCAAAAACACAGAAAATAAACTTTGCATGCATGTGAGGGAGAGAGAGAGAGAGATTTCACTACATCAGTCGCCCGACATTTACTGTCTCCGTGATTTGCATAACTTCAGTCCAGTGTCATCCTCTGACCCCTGACCCCTAAACGTTTTCATTAACACAACTACTACTATATAACCACACTAATTACCTCACATTTTTCTCTAAATGTGGAATGTGTTCTACTTTATTTTTCTGAATCTTATTAAGTTTATTTTTGTATAACTGTAATGGCATTCAGCCCTGAGGGTGGGGGTTGAGCCAGCTCTAAATGAGTTCACCACATTCTGCCTCAAGGCCGTCTACTCCTGTCTAAGTTCTTAGCATGTTTCAGTTATTTCACGTTACAGTGATGAACACCAAAAAAATGCAGAGGCCAGCCACCAGCTCCATGTTTGTCCTCACTGTTCCTATCCAAGTCTTCAGTTTGCCCCCTCTGTTCTTCTCAGTGGGTGTGATTGGGGATACGAACTTGCAGATTAATTCTTACTCAGGGCATCGAAGAACGTGACCAAACCAGCAAAGTCTCCTTTTAAGAAGAGTCTGTGATGATTGTTACATTGCATCTTGCACAGATAGTGCTGTTTTAAATTTGGAGAGAAATAGATGCATAGGATGTGCTGAAGGCAATACATGTTGAAGACCTTGAGTGCATGAAGGTGGTTTTTGTGCAGGGGTTAGGTCTCACAGCTGCACATCAGTATTGTGCATATCAGCACTTCATATATCTTCAATTTTGTTGAGAGTTATCTTCGAGATGGCAGAAAGCTGTGCAAGTTTGATTGCGATCGATATAGATTGAAATCTCACCATTATCTTGGGCCAAGATATTTGAACTCCTCGACTTTCTCAATAATGACGTCGTTGATAATGATAGGGGATAATTGGCTGACAAATCTTTGTTTTAGAGACATTATTATCATACGCATTTGGTGGTATTTGGTGGAGGTATATTATTGAATGCTGCATAATAGCATACATTTCTTCAGAGATAGCAACATCATCTGCATAGTCCAGGTCATTAATAGAACAATCATGTCCAAATTACATGCCAGCAAAGTCTATCATGCCTCAAACAAAGATCCTGTCAAAAATGTAGTTGAACAGGCTGGGGGAAGAACACAACTTTGCCGGATACAGTTCTAATTCCTCTTCATAGCAACGGACTTTTGTTTAAGTTTGTGAGTAATAGGCCTCAGCAGGACTGCTGGAAATGGGGTAGCTGGCTTACAAACCTTTGTTTTAGAGTCATTGATCATCATACCCACGTAGTTGGTGGTGATATTGACCTTATTAAATGCCTACTGTATATCAGCATACGTTTCTCCGAATATAGCCACATCGTCTGCATATTACAGGTCGGTAATGGAACAACCACATCCAACTTGCATGCCAGCGAAGTCCATCATACACGATGAAGGATCCTATCAATAATGTAGTTGAACAAGATGGGGGATGAACACAACCTTGGAAGGCACTGGTATGCACATTAAAAAATTCTGATTCTTTTCCATAACGATGGACATTTGTTCGGGTTTTTGAATAATAGGCCTTCATCGGATTAAGCAGCATGGATGCAAATTATTTTTGACTCATTATTTTCCAAAGATTCTCGCGATCAACAAAGTCGAATTCTGCAGTGAAGTTTATGAACTGCACGACAGTCACCTTCTGATAGGATCAGCGCTCTTCCAAAATCCGTAAAAATATTATATTTGTATTTTAGTTATTTTAATCATTTGATTTGTCTCATTAGTTTTTCCACTTAGCAAATCTAATGCATCTCAAATCAGCATTTCTTATTTACAGGAAATTCAAATATTTAACTGGGGTGACACACTGAGGTTATTTACTGGTTGAATATTGGTCGAATAAGTAAAATTAATGATAGAAAACATTATTAATAGAAAGAGTTGAATATTGGTCGAACAAGTAAAATTAATGATAGAAAACATTATTAATAGAAAGAGTTGAATATTGGTCGAATAAGTTAAATTAATGATAGAAAACAATATTAATAGAAAGAGTTGAATATTGGTCGAATAAGTTAAATTAATGATAGAAAACATTAATTGTAAAATTGTAAAAATTGTAAAATAGAAGATACGTGGAGATTTGTGATTTATTAGCCAAACAGAATAGTCTCCTTAAATAAAAATAATCAATAAAAGAACTAATACTTTAGGGTTTTTTATGAGAGGGAGGGGGGGTGACGAATCGAAAAACAACACATTTGACTAATCAGGATGCCGAATACGATCCTGAAATTACTCTACCGCACTATTATCTATTTAAAAAATATTTTTACACAGGAAACATTTCAGTAATGAATATTTGTATTTAATGTATGAATTTTTAAATAAAACCTTTTAATTATTGGCAATATTTAAGGAGAATTTAAAGAGAGAAATTTGTATCCTCATCATTTAGAAGAAAATTTAATTTGAAAAGATGAATGTATCTTTTCACACATGAGAAAGAAACGTTATTTGTTGTCAAGTGTGCCATTTTAATGTCATCTACTAAAAAATGGGAATCTGCAAAACACATTATCTTCTATTCTTCTGTAAAGAAATGCTTGAAGCAACTTATGTTTTCCTAGATTTTAGTGAATCTTACTACATTTATTTTGTATTCATTATTCATTCACAGGTAACAGAAACATTAGGTTACGATAATATCAAAATGGAGTTTGTTTTAAATTAATATTTTTAAAATTCTGCTAGTTGAATTTAAGTTTTGAAATGATGTATACATAAAAAATGTCTGCCTGCAAAAATACAGCGCATATAAAATATTCTATATCCATTTTAATTTAACAGACAAGAGAGAAACGTTATAATTCTCTAGTGTGCCATTTTAAAGTCATCTACTAAAAAAGAGAAACGTTATTATTCTTAAGTGTGCCATTTTAATTTCATCTACTAAAAAAATGAGAAACGTTATTATCGAGTGTGTCATTTTAAAGGTATCTACTGAAAGAGAGAAACGTTATTATTCTTAAGTGTGCCATTTTAATTTCATCTACTAAAAAATGATGAACGTTATTATTTTCGAGTGTGTCATTTTAAAGTCATCTACTGAAAAAAGAGTAACGTTATTATTCTCAAGTGTGCTCTTTTAAAGAGAAACACAAAAAAGGCTTGGAACAACTTCAGTTCCATAAAATTTCGATGAATCTTACTCCATTTATTTTGTATCCAATATCGCTGATATTCTATTGTATATGTTTATAAAAATAAAAAAGGACACATCGTTTGCAGAAAATCTGCACCTGTAAGTTAGATTATCAAACGTTTTATTTACAATTTTAAAGGTCAGACTAATCCTTGTGAAGTTATTAAGCAGGTGGCCAAATTGATTTTTACAATTTAAAAAGTTACATGAATCACCTGTCCCATATTTCACAATAACCTATTTTCAAAAACTGTTGAAATGCGAAACATTTTAAATTAATATTTGAATATAATTGCTGTCTGCTTTCTATTTTAAATATGAATTGTTAAATAAAATCTTTTATTCATTCACAGGTAACAGCAACAATGGAGAAATATGAAAGTATTATAATCACATATATGAAAAAGAATTTTTATTCTTCTGAAATGTGTGCATTCACTAAAAATAAATCTAATTTGAAGACGGATTTACTGGAGAGAAACTTCGTTCTTGTAAAGTGTGTGGCTCATCATTTACAAGAAAATTTGATTTAAAAAGTCTCATTCATTCACACTGGGTATTATTTCCAAAGCTTTATTTACTCAAGATTTAAGATAGAAAAATACTTAAATTACCAGTCGGATATCTAAGTAACCCATAATGAAACAAAATGTTTGCCATAAGAGATGCCCTTTTTGATCTCTTAGAAGTAATTTAAATAAAATGAAAAACTGTAGAGAAGATATCTTTATATGAAGTATGTGGCTCATAATTTATAACAATATTACATTTAAAACAGATTTTGTGGGCCCTCTCTTTAATTTAAATTTATATTAAAAATCAATATGCAATCTCACAGTGAGGAGAAGCATCATTCTTGTGAAGTTTGTGGCTTATCATTTAAAACTTCATCTTATTTTAAGAGACACATGCAAACTCACTCTGGGAAGAAACGTTATTCTTGTGAAATTTGTGAGGCATCCTTTACAATTTCATCTAATCTAAAGAGACATATGTTATCACACACTGAAGAGAAACTTTATTCTTGTGAAATTTGTGGCACATCTTTTACAAGGATTTATAGTTTAAAGTTACATATACGAACCCATACTGGGGAAAAACCTTATTCTTGTGAAGTGTGTGGCTCCTCATTTGCAATAACAACTCATTTACAAATGCATATGCGGACCCACACAGGGGAGAAACCTTATTCTTGTGAAGTGTGTGGCTCATCATTTGCAACTTCAACTATTTTAAAGAGACATATGCTAACCCATACTGGGGAAAAACCTTATCCGTGCGAAGTGTGTAGCTCATCATTTACAGAAAAATATAATTTAAAAATACATATGCGAACCCACACAGGAGAGAGACCTTATTCTTGTGAAGTGTGTGGCTCCTCATTTGCAATAACAACTCATTTACAAATGCATATGCGGACCCACACAGGGGAGAAACCTTATTCTTGTGAAGTGTGTGGCTCATCATTTGCAGTTTCATCTATTTTAAAGGGACATATGCTAACCCATACTGGGGAAAAACCTTATCCTTGCGAAATGTGTAGCTTATCATTTACAAGAAAATATAATTTAAAAATACATATGCGAACTCACACAGGGGAGAAACCTTATTCTTGTGAAGTGTGTGGCTCATCATTCACAACTCCAACTTCTTTAAAGAGACATATGCTAACCCATACTGAGGAAAAACCTTATCCTTGTACAGCGTGTCACTTATCATTTACAAAAAAATATGATTTAAAAATACACATGCGAACTCACACAGGGGAAAAACCTTATTCTTGCGAAGTGTGTGGCTCATCATTTACAATATCGTCCCATTTAAAAATACATATTCGATCTCACACTGGAGAGTTTGAATTACCTACTAGACACTATCCTCGAGTGTCTTCGGTCTCTCTGTACAAGGGTTTGTCAGGACAACCTGACATGAGGATACTTACCCTACAAGTAAACCCTGACCAAATATTCAAATTACATAGTACCTGCAGCACAAATAAGATCCCCTCGTACGAGGAATAGTGCATCTGCTCCTTGTGATCTTACCTCAAGTAACACCACGTGCTGGATACTCCACCAGACTAGATGAATTCTTGTCCTGGAATCCGGTAAGACCAACAGACCACAAGAAAGATATACTATGACATATTGACTGGTCAGTTGGGGAGAGAAGAAATTATTCTTAACTTTTTTACTAACTCAATGCTTGAGAAATAAAAGAGAATTTTAATAGAATACTCGGGTATCTATGTATCTCATATAGAGATCAAGTGTTAGCCCCAGGAAGGGGCCCCTTGATTTCTGAGAACTTCGACTGAAGTAAAATTAAACATTAAGAGAGAAACCTTATTCTTGTGAAATTTGTAGCTCATCATTCACAACTCCACCTTCTTTAAAGAGACATATGTTAAGTCACACTGGAGAAAAACCTCACTCTTGTGAAATGTGTGGTTCATCATTTACAACTTCATCGAACTTAAAGAACCACATGCAAACACATTCTGGGGAGAAACCGTATTGTTGTCAAATTTGGGGTGCATCATTTACAAGAAAATCACATTTAAAAGTACACAGGCGGATCCACACTGCCCCTTGATTTTTGAGAACTTCGACTGAAGTAAAATTAAACATTAAGCGAGAAACCTTATTCTTGTGAAGTCTGTGGTACATCTTTTACAAAATCATCTATGTTAAAAAAACATATGCAATTCCACATTGAAGATAAACCTTATTCTTGTGAAGTTTGTGGCCTATTATTCACAACGAAATCTGATTTAAACAAACACATGCGAACCCACCCCTGAAGTGAGAGAATAAAGACACCCGGGGATAGTGTCTAGGAGAGTTTAAATTACCAACTTGATACTATCCTCAAGTGTCTTCGGTCTCTCTGTACAAGGGTTTGTCAGGAGAACATGATGATACTTCCCCTACAAGTAAACCCTGACCAAATATTCAAAATAAGATAGTATTCAAAACCCAAATAAGATGCTCTCGACACAGCTATACACTGATTCATACAAGGAATGTGTGGCAGAAAAAATTAATCTTCCACCTCTTCTTTCTCTACTTCGTTATCTTCTTCTTTCTCTTCTTCTTCCTCTCTCTCTTCTTCTTTCTCTTCTTCTTCTTTCTCTTCTTCTTTCTCTTCTTCTTTCTCTTCTTCTTCTTTCTCTTCTTCTTCTTTCTCTTCTTCTTCTTTCTCTTCTTCTTTCTCTTCTTCTTTCCACGTCGTCCCTCGTAGACTACGCTCTCAGCCTTCTGCGGTCTTGCCTCCAGCGACCCGTTTTTATATCAAACTGGACTCTCGTCTCCGCGAGAGAACACGAGATTTCACGGGATTACCTGGCGATATTAAGCCTAGGACGCCATCTTGCCGCTCTTTGGGCGATCCAGCCCTGCAGAGCGCGCATCGAGACCGTTTGCCAGGTAATCCCATGTTTTCACAATTTATAACACACTCCCCCCTGATCTCATTATCACAGAAAGAGCAGGGAGGCCGTGTCCTTTTTCTTCGAGTGCTTCTTCGGGGAGGGGGATTCGGGGCCTCATCGTCATCCGTGCTGTCTTCCGTGGCAGGAAGGTCAGCGAACCTGAGGCTGCGCATCGCAGCATCACTGTCCGGGCTTTCATCAGCAGTAGGAGGGTCAGTACATTCAAGGCTATCACTCTCAGTGTCGCTGCGCGATGAAGCCGTCATGAACCAGAATGATGGTTCGCTGGTCACGGATTCAATGTCATTATCCTCGTTAAATGGCAGCTGCGTTTGGAATACCGATTTTAAGCCTTTAATGTGACGGGGTACTCCATCAACTCGCACCGCCTGCGGGCTGATTACTTCAGTGACACGACCGGTTCCGTAACGAGTCGTGCACTGGCCTCGGGGTTTTTTAACCCAAACGACATCTCCTTTTTTCATTTTCTCCTGTGGAGGTTCTGGTTCGGGCAGTAAGCTGCTCTCCAAACCTCTCGCCCTGACATGGTATGTATGTAGCGCATTAGCTGGCGCGGTGGAGGGTGAAGTATCGTCCTTAGGGGTGACGTTATACCAATAGACTGCTTCAGCCACCGTACACCCCTTCCGCGCTGCGATGGTCTTGATAGTCCTATGGTTGCGCTCAATAATTCCGTTCCCACTGGGCACATGGGCACACCGAAAACGCAGACGGACACCCCAGCCATCTACAAACTGTTTGAACGGTGCACTAACAAAAGCGGGGCCATTGTCGGTCAATATCTCAGAAGGAGGGCCACGCTCAAGGAACACACTTTCCAACTCATGGACAATGGCAGCCGTATCCTGCCGGCGAAGGGACCGCCACAATGCAAATCGGGACGGTCCGCAGTCAATAAGGGTCAAGAAATCCCCCCCGTTGTAGTGAGTTATGTCCATCGCAATCCTATCCCAGTTATACTTCACACCGAGTGTGCCCTTCCACCGGACAGGTGCTGGGTCGATCGATTGGCAGGTGTTGCAACTTCTCACAACAGATTTCACAGCCCTCCGTGACACAGAGGGGTCAACCAACCTGGCGAAGTAAAAGGTTCGGTTTACACCAGGGTGCCCGCTTTGGCAATGGACATCAGCGATACGCTCTGGGCTGAGTCTACGTCCCACCGCAGCACAATTTACAGGTGCTGGTTCGTTCACTTCTTTCTGCAGGTCCAGCCAACGGCGAGGCACTCTGGTCAATCGATCCGCTCGATTCAAACAGGACTGCACCAGTGTCACATCTATGACCAAGTTGTATTCATTGATGGTTTCGGTTAGGGTAGCAAGCCGCCTCCGGATTAACATTTCGGCCGATGCCTTCGTTGTCAGCCGTGCTTTTCCGTTCAAGGCATCGGTCATCCACCGATGCACACACGTGGAATCCGTGATAACGTGGAGGACGCTAGCCTGCCACTGAAGCGCTAGATTGACTCCTTTCAGTGTAGCATCGAGTTCAGCTAGGTTTATGTGCTTAGCGTCATTCTCTGGCCGGAGCCAGCAGGCATCTTCTACTATACTTCCGTTGACTGCCAGAGCAACGCCAAGGGCAAGTGAGCTGGCGTCCACCCAAACTGTAAACTCACTCCCATCGACGCACCAGCTCCCTCGTACAGGGTCATCATTGGTCACTCTGGCCACAGCTTCCACCAGCATGCTTCGCAGGGAAGGATCACGCACCTCATCGTCCCATCCTGTTGACAAAGAAGTTGCCCGTCGCTTTATAGCCGCCACAGCCACTCGGAGCCACCCACACACAGGGAAGTGACCCACCAGTTTTCCACACACGGAAAACGTGCTCCGACGTGTGATGGTAGATGGGATTTCCGGGATTTCACCGCCCCTTCCCCATTGGAGGCCATCTGCACTTCCGCTCACTTGCAGCCCGAGCACTTTCGCCCCATCCTGCAGCCGCTCCGGTTCCTTGCACGACAACCCGAAGTGCTCAAAGTGTTCTTTGACCGCCTGGGCAGACAGCAGGCTCTCATTGACAAAAATGTCGTCTATATAAGACGATGTCGCCTGTTGCACAGCTTTATCCTGACGCCGGATCGCCCGCATGATCGCCGTCATGATGCCCGGGGCTACATTCAAGCCGAACCCCAGCCTGGTCAAGCAATAGCGAGTTCCTTTGATTACCACTGTCTGGAATGGCCACAGCGATTTCTCAACACGTATTTGTAGGTAAGCTCTTCGCAAGTCCAGTATGGCCGCTTCCGCACCCTGCCGTCGCCACTCTCGCAGTTTATGAGCACAAACGTCAGCCCCCGAAGTGTACGGGTCAACGTGTTCATTGAGTTCCCGGTAATCAAGAACAGGTCGAACTTTCTGCTTGTTCTCTTGTCTGATAGCCATCAGGGGAATTAGCCCCCGCGGGGGCCCGAGCTCATCCTCTGGGTATGGAATTAACCAGCCGTTATCCAGCCACACTTGAAGTTCTGCCTCGTACTGCCCCCTAAGCCATGCAGGAGGGGGATACTCTGTCAGCCGATTCCGCAAAGACACTGGTGGCTGGTCGCCTGCCCACTTCCAGGACGCTGTCCATGTGTTTGTGTCCTTGTCATATTCTGCGTGGAAATCGGGTTCGTCAAGAGTGATTGCTGCACACATTTGTTTGTCTGGTCGAGGGAATCTCACATCACCGACGCTGTTTACAGTAATTCCGCCTAGCTGTGTAATAGTGTCCATTCCAAGGAGAAGGTCATATCCGAGCAGCTCCCCATCGACCACCAACACCGTCACAGCCACCGGGGGGCCATTGTCAATGCTGATATGAACAACACTGGATCCACAACACACTAATGAGCCTTTGCCGATAGTCAGGACGGGGATCTGTCGTTTCTTCTATGTGGTGCAATATTCCTTTCGAAGGAGGGTTTGGGTACAGCCGGTGTCAACCAGCGCTGAACGTTTACACCCATCAACTTGAACTGTCACTGCAGGAAGCGCTTTGTTCAATGCCGCTTTGGGGAGGGTGCTAGCGCTGCGGCGTCCTCCCCTTGCCCGTTTCCAGGACAATTCCGTGCTATGTGGCCTGGCTTATTGCATTGGTAACACCGTATTACTTTTCGTGCTCCATAATTTTGGGTGCGCCTTGTGCCGCCTCTGCAGTCTCTGGAGAAGTGGTTGGGGCCACCACATGTATAGCATCGTAGGCCCTCTGCTGGCGAGTCCAAGGTGTCAACCGCTGCAGAGACCAGTTCTCGATCGTCCTTCAAGATGTTTCGTGCTCTCGCCAACAACTCCACCAATTCAATCTCTGTGAGTCTCAATGATGCTCGCAGCAGTCGGCTTGCATCGTCCGGAAGTCCAGACAAAAAGGCGCATGCCAATATGCGGTCACTCGCACCGCCGAAGGGAGCAGCAAGCTTTTTTAAGTCGGCCATGTAGACGTCCACTGTCTCCCCCGGCCCAAGCCGGCGTTCGGAAAATTGCCTCCAGGCAACAAAAGGATCTGCACCAAATGCCCCGTGCAGCGCCTGTGCAATCTGCTCCATGGTCGCATCATTACTGAGCTGCTGGTACACGGCGTAAGCCCCCTTAGTGAGTCTCAATGGGATGACCATAGCTGGGTCTTTAATTTTGCACAACCGGCAAACACGCTCGGCCTTCTCCAGCCATTCGACCACCGATGGACCAGCAGGAGAGCCGTCGAATTCCGGAATCAATCTGATGTCGAATTTTTCCATAACAACGCCGAAATAGCTTGTGGCAGAAAAAATTAATCTTCCACCTCTTCTTTCTCTACTTCGTTATCTTCTTCTTTCTCTTCTTCTTCCTCTCTCTCTTCTTCTTTCTCTTCTTCTTCTTTCTCTTCTTCTTCTTTCTCTTCTTCTTCTTTCTCTTCTTCTTCTTTCTCTTCTTCTTCTTTCTCTTCTTCTTTCTCTTCTTCTTTCTCTTCTTCTTTCCACGTCGTCCCTCGTAGACTACGCTCTCAGCCTTCTGCGGTCTTGCCTCCAGCGACCCGTTTTTATATCAAACTGGACTCTCGTCTCCGCGAGAGAACACGAGATTTCACGGGATTACCTGGCGATATTAAGCCTAGGACGCCATCTTGCCGCTCTTTGGGCGATCCAGCCCTGCAGAGCGCGCATCGAGACCGTTTGCCAGGTAATCCCATGTTTTCACAATTTATAACACAGAATGGTTCACCTTCTCCAAGTAATATTGCCTAAAGTAACAGCACTCAGCTGGATTCTCCACCAGATGATGAATTCTTGTTGTGGAACCGGTAAGACCAATAGACCACCAGAAAGACATACTGTACCATAGTTTACTGGTCAATTGGGGAGGGGAAAATTATTGTTCTTAACGTCTTTACTAACTCAAAGTTTTAGAGATAAGAAAGAACTTTAATGAAACACCGTGATATATATTTATCTTATATAGGTTGGCTCCCTTTACCGTGCTAGTAAACTCCTCACACCTGACATTATCCTGTATCTCTACAAAGCAACCATCCGCCTATGCATCGAGTATTGCTGTCACATTTGGGCTGGTGCATCATCTACTAGTCTCTCCCTCTTTGACAAGATCCAAAAAAAAAGAATCGGTCCCTCACTGTCAACCAAGTTCCAGTCCCTGTCCCATCGCCGCAATGTAGCATCCTTGTGCTTGTTTTACAAATACTTCAATGGATTATGCTTCGATGAATTGGTGACTGGTGCCCCCTCGATGTAAATTCACTAGACTACCTCGACAGTCAACTAAGTCTCATTCATTCACTGTGGAGGTCCCCAGATGTCGGAGAGCCTTCTACTCAAATAGCTTCTTTCCTCGTGCTGCTGGCCTCTGGAACTCCCTCCTTGACATCTGTTTCCCCGACAGTACAGACATGCAGAAATTTAAAACTAATGTAAACACATCTTGCTGTGCAGATCCCAATTTAGGTTGCCCCCCACCTTCTCCCCTCTTCTTTTTTCTCAGTAGCCCCTTACGTCTACAGTGGCAGCCTGCCTAGTTTGGGATGAACTATGTTGAAAAAATAGAGATAGTGTGAACTATACTCTATCCTTTGAGATTATCGTTTTCATGGTAAAATAGAGATTCGACTGTTTTGGCAGTAATTTGTCAAAAACGGATCTTGCAGGAGATAATGAAGATAGTGTGTTAATGTTTGGTGCGATCCTGTATACTTGTGAAAACTGCTTAAAGGCCGTTTCCATTGGAGTGCTGCAAGCTTTTTTCAGGGCTCTTTTTAACACGGAGGAGTACCTTTTAAAGTCTGAGGACGTAAATTGCGTTCCATTGTCACTGACCAAACTATCAACCACCCCAAAGCAGGCTAACAATTTGTAAACAAAGTTTATCCTTACCTCCGTAGTGTGTTTTACATTGTAACACTTCGGGCCATTTGTAAAAACTATCGACTACAATTAGATAGTAAAATACCTCTAATGGGCCTGCAAAATCCATGTGTATACTTGACCAAATTCGGTTTCGGCCATGGATAATCTTTGATATAAGGTGTCTTTTCCACCAAGGCACGGCCTTTAAACATATAGACAATGTTCTCAATGTATTGGTCGATTTTAGGCCAGTATATGTAGTTGCGTATTAAACTTTTCATCCTATTTTCCCCAATGTGAAAGGATTCTCTTCTTAAAAAAGAGAAACATTATATATTATGCAATTATCTAATTTATTCATGCACGTAAATAACGTGTGGAAAACGACTGATTGATTTCCCATATTTATTTGATTTGGGTTGTTGAAAGTTTTGTGTGAAAGAAATAATTTCGAAAGTTGTAAAATAAGGTGCGGCAAAATCCAGGCAATGCAGACGTTGGCGAGAAAGATTCGCATCAATGTGGTTATTTAGGGAGAAAGAGCTTAACATATATCTTCGCTACTCATACAAGAGTCACAAACGCTAACTACTCACTGCGAAGATCCAAGATCTTTAGAAAGTTCTCAACAAGGTCGAACATTCAGTCGAGCTTGGAATACTGTTGTTCTTATCAGATGCGAAAAAATTCTACCAGAAATGTGCAGAACAATAGATAGCTTGCATACAGTCTGCACGATATTCCACACACCATAAGACCAAGTTTGCTAAAACCGTGAAGTTAACATAATATTGCTCTACATTTTTGATAATTTCGAAAGTTGCAAAATAAGGTGCAGCAAGATCCAAGCAATGCAGACGTTTAGGGAGAAACAGCTTAACAAGTATCTTCGCTACTCATACAAGAGTCACACATGCCAACTACTCACTGCGAAGATCCAAGATCTTAGAAAGTTCTCAACAAGGTCAAACATTCAGTCAGGCTTGGGATACTCTGGTTCTTATCAGATGAGAAAAAATTCTACCAGAAATGTGCAGAAGAATATGTAGCTTGCATACAGTCTGCACGATATTCGCTAAAAAAGTGAAGTCAACATAATATTGCTCCACATTTTTAAAAAGAAGCTCTGACATAATTCAGATGGCTATACTGAGTTGCTGTCCGTTGTTGTCAAATGTTGAGATGATGGCTGTAGGAAACCCATGCATGTGGCGGGACTCAGCTTTATCACACCAGAGAAAAGCCAGAAGTGTCTGTCTGGAAACTTCCATGACCTTACCAGTCCCAACATCTGAACCTGTAACTCACCTGATTGTAACCCCATGGGCTATTATGTGTGGGGCACACTTCGACCGTATCAACTTTTTGAGCAAAGATTAGTATTCAACAAAAAATCCTGTAAAAGAGGCAATTTTAATTTTCAGAATACATCAATTATTTGCGAAGATGTTTAGTTTTTTTCTTTTCCCATAACTGTAGAGCAGGGAATAGAGTGGCTCATATTTTTTTTCCGAATTCATTGTAGAAATGAGACTCCATTCACATCAACCTTTGTTTCTCATAATATCATTGAATTATTGGTGGATAAATGTCATCTACCTTATTATGACCTAACACAAATAGACCAGACAGTCTATTATTGTATGAAATTGCTGTTTTCTCGGTGGATTTGTTAGATATTTGGCAAAGTTTGCAGGGAGATTAATTATCGTTTTTTTAGCAGGATTTTGGTAAGGGTTAGGTTTTTCTTAAATTCATAAAAGTGGGTTTATGCTCACACTGCTACATGTGAGTTGGGTTAGGGTCAGTTTTTTTCATTCATAAAAGTGGATTTCTGCTTAAATCACTACATGTGAGTTGTCTGCGTTTTGGTCGAAATCCATTTTCTTTTTATAAGTAAAGGCTGATTTCTACCAAATCGCAAGAGCATTCAGTACTTATTTTTCTGGATTTTTTCTTCCTCTCTCCGTCTTCATTTGCCTCGGCTCCCTTTCCTCTCTCTGAAAATGTTAATTTTACCATACTTTAACGGATTCATGAAGCGGGTAGAAAATGTAGAAGACTTTTGTTTCATCTGTTATCTTCTCCCACAATGCAAACTTGGGGTTTTTTTCTCTTCATTTTGATTTTCTATGTTGAAACTGATTGCAGTTGTTCATGAAGCGAAAATGTAACAAATATATGCAATTGTGAATAAAAAAATTTAGATTGGATTGATTAAAGGAGGTTTTTTTTTATTTCTAGTAGTTATGGCCACCCCACACACGTGCAGAAGTAGAGTAGATTAAGAAATTGGGGGGTAGCTCTCCTAGATTGAGAAATTCATCCTGATTTCAGCTTTTTTGCCATCGTTGATCTTGGTGGAAATTTTCTGTTGAAAATACATGCTTATGTTGAATTTCATTGATTTGGTATTCTCGAAAAAGGACAAAGACTGTACATCAACCAACACCGGAGTTACCAGTCTGGAACAACAGAAAAGTGTCCCAGCATTAACATGACGGTATCTGGTTGCTGACTGGTATACTTGTAGAAAATTGTCTGTTTAAGATATATACCCAATTCATTGCTGGAAGTCGTCTATATGAAATGTTAGATTAATGTTTTTTGACAACCATTCGGATGAATTCTGTGGTTGATAAATCGCGACTTAAATGTGCATGTTATTGTATTCAAGTTTCATTGTGTTCTTTTGACAAATAAAATAGTAGAAGGTTATCTGAATACTCTTTTTTCATTTTACAGAATTTGCAGAGTTTACCATGTATCAATAGTTGTTAGATTGAGTACTAATTCAGAAGCGATAATTCTGAACATTTCTTTTTTGACTGTTTGGTTAGGAGTCTGTAAAGTTCTTTTTGCAATCACTAATAAAATGGCATGTTTTTACAGTAGTTGTAGCTAGACGAGTTGGTGTGAATGTTCAACAGGGTTAACCATAGATTGGAGCTTATAGTGAGATCTACAAACGTTCAAAACGAACACCAAAAAAGCAAATGGCGTTGATTCCAACTCCCTTTTCTTTCTCGGTGTTATTCGATACCCTTTCTTAGTCTCTGACAAAATAAAAGGGGAAGTCTCATAAAAACACATTGGCTGAAGGTTCTGGCCAATCAGAGACCGACACGTCAGGGAGCCATGGCAAGAATTTGGACCCTATAGAAGGAACGAAAAAAGTAGTTTCTTTCTCTTTTTCGATTTCTCAGCCTACAGACACGCGAGGAGGTCATCGTCGTCCACTCTCCCCCCCCCAACCCTGGTCGAAGGGGGAGGTAAAAATAAAAGTATGTAACGATTTTAATTTCTCACACGAACAAATAACCCACATTCAAACGCATACACATAACAATTGCCACAAATATACATACACAACTTTCCATCAATCTCACATGCACACATTCGTACAATCACAAACAGTCGTTGACACACATAAATGCTGGTTTACCCCAGGGATATATCCTTGGACCTTTAGTGTTTCTGATCTTCATAAACGATCTCCCTGATGACATAGAGTCTGAGATTGGTATATTTGCTGACGACACCACACTTTCTTCTTATCATGTGGGATAAAACGGATGCGATCATATCCGAGGCAATGGCTGAATCCTTAGAAAATGACCTCCAGGCTGTAGTGGATTGTGGTCATAAATGGTTGATAACATTTAATGTTGAAAAGACAAAGCTCCTTTCCTTCAATAACTACAAGAAACTTCTCACACCACCGATTGTCATGGCAAATAGCACCCTACCTAAGAGTTCAACAATTAAACTTCTGTGCCTTACTTTCACAGGTAACATGAATTGGAGCAAATACATTGAAGACATTGCCAAGGCTGCATCAACGAAGGTGGGTTCTCTCTACCGTGCTAGTAAACTCCTCACACCTGACATCCTGTATCTCTACAAAGGCACAATCCGGCCATGCATGGAGTATTGTTGCCACATCTGGGCTGGTGCATCATCCACTAGTGTCTCCCTTCTAGACAAGGTCTAAAAAAAAGTCGTCAACTTGATAGGCCCCTCACTATCCCATCGCAGCAATGTTGCATCCTTGTGCTTGTTTTACAAATACTTCAATGGATTGTGCTCTGATGAACTGGTGACTCTGGTGCCCCCTCGACGTAAATTCACTAGACTAACTCGACAGTCAACTAAGTCTCATTCATGTACTGTGGAGGTCTCCAGATGTCGGAGAGCCTTCTACTCAAATAGCTTCTTTCCTCGTACTGCTGGCCTCTGGAACTCCCTCCCTGTTTTCCCCGACTGCACCGACATGCAGAGGTTTAAAACTAATGTAAACAGACATCTTGCTATACTGCTCCCAACTTAAGGTGACGCCCAAAACTTACACCTTAATTCTCAGTAACCCTTTACGTCTACAGTGGTGGCCTGCCTTGTTTGGGGTGAAATATGTTTTTTTTAAAAATTACATCTCATCCTACAACACTATTGCGAGTTAATAAGACGAGGTTTATTGAATCTGGTCTCAGCACGTCTCTCAATGAACTGTTGATAAAAAGCGCCAAATAAGCCTGGCTGGAAGTGTAAGAAAGTCGTTCATGTACACTGTCTTCCAAACGCCCACGCAAAATGGCGCTCGATTTTTTTAGGAACTGGTTGTTAATCTCAGTCTTAAAATATAGTAAAAAAACAAACAAAGAAAACAACAACAAACATAACAAATAAAAGGGTTAATCGAACCGTAAGTCTTATTCCTGGGTTGGTCGCCAGTCGGATTAGGGTACTTTTTTTTTTTAGTCTGAACTTAGCAAAATCGAGCGCTATTTTGGAAGATAACTCTAACGATAGATAAAAGATGACGCTAACAAATTCATAGATAATAAATCTTAAACTCAATATCTACAAGTGAAACTTGTACAGGATAAACATAATTTTCTGGCAACAGTTAAATGATGTATGTTTGTTTTTTTGCGTTGTTAATTATACAAGACTTTTGATTATTTATGGAAACAGTTTATGACAAGTATTCATTAACATCATCATTATCATCAGCATCAGCATCATCATCAGCATCATCATCATCAGCATCATGTAGTATATAAGGTGATGCAAGTGTCCCAGACGTTCCACGCCTACTCTCCATGCGGTCCAATTCCAGTCATCTTCTAAAATGGCGCTCGATTTTTTTTAGGAAGTGGTTTCTAATTTCAGGCTTAAAATATAGTAAAAACAACAGCAACAAACATAACAAATAAAAGGGGTAGTCGAACCGTAAGTCTTATTCCTGGGTTGGTCGCCAGTCGGATTAGGGTACGTTTTTTTTTAGTCTGAATGTAGCAAAAGCGAGCGCTATTTTGGAAGATGACTCTAACGATTGATAAAAAAATTATGATAACAAATTCATAGATAATAAATCTTAAACTCAATATCTACAAGTAAAACTTGTACAGGATAAACATCATTTTCTGGTAACAGTTAAATGATGTATTTTTTTTCGTTGTTAATTATACAAGACTTTTGATTATTTATGGAAACAGTTTATGACAAGTATTCATTAACATTGGATTTGAAGACGACCACGTTGTAGTCCACAGGAAAGCAGTCCCATAATAATCTATTTCACTGATAGAAAGTTCTTGGAAAAAAACTCTGTTCATGGAAATTTCGTTTGACGCCAAACACACTGAAGGAGACAGTAAAGTTATCTTTTGGTGCAACTTCAGAAAAGCATCAATAAGGAAAAAACAAACAAATAATAAATAAAAATAAAAACATATTGGTATCATGTATGTGACTGTGACGACACAAAGATTACGTAAATTTTTTTTAATTTTTTATCACACATAATCAAAGTTTGTCATTTTTTTCCTATGCTCGTTTGTCACGTCTCCATCTTTGAATAACAAGGGACGTAAGTCAGCCCAGCATCACAAGTCCAGCTTGTCATGACAAGCGAGCGTGGGGAAGAAAAAATGGGAATCTTTTACAATGATCAGCAGAGTCGCGAACGGGGTCCAAAAAAAAAAGAACGAGAAAGGGTTTAAAAACATAAATTTGCAACAAGTAAAGTTGACCTACGTCGAGAATAGATATTTGTCTACTTACTTATGTAATTTGTTTTTATTTTTACGTAGAATAAATGGGTTTTTATTAGATGTAAAAAAAAATTCTTGTTTTTTTTTTACAGCGGTTTTTACTAAAAACAAAATGACGATTTCACCTTACTTCCTTACCTAAACCCGCCCCAAATCGGCATTTTTTTCTTGATGTTCCTGTGACAAAACTATTGATTTCTAATAAATAGCGGTTGTAACGGTCTAAAAATACAAACAAATGGCACAGGTAAGTTTAAAAATAACTTTTATCGCCTACAATTACATTTATTTGGTGAATATTTGTTTTTTGAGCGTTTTTACTCTGCTGATCATTGTAAAAGATTCCCGAAAAAATGACAACATTTGATTTTCTGTGACAAAAAAAAAACCCGACTACTTGATCAATTTACGTAATTTTTGGTATACGATGTCTTTGTTCCGTCCCGGTCACATACATAATACAAATATGTATTTATTATTTGTTTTTCCTTATCGAGGCTTTTACGAAGCTGCACATTTATTTTTTGTTTTCAGTTAGTTTTGGTAGAGCAAAGTTCTTACTGTGAAACAAAATACAACCTTCAACTTCCATCACTGCGGCGTTTAAAAAGAAGATAATAGAAAAGACTTAATAAAAAGCAATATAAGAATTGTTTTTTATTAAGTCTTTTCTATGTATTATCTTTTTTATTTTAATACTTAAACTTTTCTTCGTGAAATTCATTTTGGTTTACTTTATACCGAATTATCTCCCTTATTGACTGAATTATCTCCCTTGTTGACTCTTCTATTTCTTTGATAACAGCAGAATTTCTGTCTTAATGGAGAAGTTGAAATCTAAAATCTTTACTTTATTTAAACTCTGATTATTTTATTAATTTTCGTTTTACAAATAAAACGAAAGAAATGCATAAAGGTAAGTCCAATCACTACCGAAATTGTTTTCATTGCGATCATTTTACGATTGAAACTTAAGTTCCATTTAAAAAAAAACTTTCGGGTTTAGGAACAGAATAGTGAACAAATATAAAGAATGGGGTTTCAAATAAGACTATTTATTTTGATTTTGTTAACTATTCTCATTTTACGACTGAATTTTAAGTTCGAGTTTAGAAAAGCCTTTTATTGTAAATGTTTAAGTTTGATGCAATCAAAAAAGTATTTCAACTTAATTAATTTTTATTTGTTTTTATTGTTTCTGAATGCTCATATTTCCGCGCATTAAGATAAACGGATTAAACTTAATTATAATTTTTCATAAAGCAATTAAATATTTTTTCGGTATTATTTTATCCGGTAAATTTATAGAACTGCACCCCTCGTATTCTGCCCCCTAAAAAAAAAAGTTTTTACTTTTTGGGGAAAATTACATGTAAACAGCCTCAACAAATATCCGGTAAGAAAAAAAATTATGAAATGTTTTATTATTTTAGATTTTAGGAGGAGTGGGGGATCATTTTCTTATATAAGTTATACGTAAAGTGAGCACCCATTTCTTGGCCACGGAATTGCACCCCTCACATTTTTCCCTCTAAATAAATAAAAAATTTACTTTTTTGGCAAATTACATCTAAACAGCTATAACAAATTATTAAAATTTTTATTATTTTAGATTTTAGGGGGGGATCACTTACCTATATAAGTTATATGCAGGGCTTTATGCGCTCCACTACTTTTGGAGCTGCTCCCGCTCCTGCTCCAATGGTCAAAATTGGAGCTGGCTCCTCTCACGCTCCACATTTTCAAAAAAGAGCCGCTCCAGCTCAAACTCCTATATAAAAAAAGGAGCGGCTCTTTTTCAGCGCTCCATAATGAAAATGTACCTTCTTTCATAAACGTTCTATTCTGCCAATGAGTGGGCGTCAAAGGATCTCGTCAACATGGGTGAGGATGTCACTTTAAGTGTAAGACCGTAAGATAATATTTGACAAAATCTCGCTAATATTTTGAGATGTGCTAAGGGTTATAGGAGAACATGTCGGACAAAGTATAGGATTATACGTAAATTTTCGTTTCCTGAGGTATAAAATAGAAATAGAAAAATCTCTGAAGTATTTTAAAACAATTTTAATTTTCATTACATTAACAACCTTCAGGGGAAGAAAATTTGACCCGATATTTTTTCTATTTTTTTTTTTTTTGGAAGAGAATTTTGATTTTTTTTTAAGTAAATAAAGTTTTACTTTTAAACATTATTAGTGATTATTTTCTTTTTAAAGAAAACATTTCTCTGAGAGAGAAGAGACAGCCTGGACAACATTACTCGTCGTGCTGTTGTTTAATATTTGTTTGTTTTATGAACGTAACTATATTGTATAATGTATATTATTATTTACAACAGAGAAACGTGCAAGTACTTTCAAACAAATCGATTTATCCATTTTTTTAGTACAATTTGGGACGAAAAAAAACCAATGAAGTTTATTTTTTAAAGATTGAATAAAAAAAATTTAAAAAATTGTCATTCAGAGATCCATTTAATGTCTTACAATTTCATACAAAATATCTGGCCTAGACCTTGGGAGTTGAAAAAATGAATTTAGGAAAACTCGTCAAAGGAAAACTCGGCAACGGAAAATTCGCCATGGAAAATTCGGAAACAGAAAACTCGGCAATTTTGTCCAAGTAGGAAAATTCGGCAATTATCGAATAAATATCGATTGAAAATAGATTTTAGAACCGTTTTTACAGGAGATATACTTGTAAATACGGGGCTACCCCCTCCCCAGTTAAGAACATTTTTTATATTATTTCTTTTGGTACTTGTGCAGTTTACGAACCGGGCTATTTTTTTAGATAAGATTTTCAAGTTAAATTAGATTTTTACGATATCTTTTGTTTATTAAATTGTTAGGTGACAGTACAGAATAGTTAACGAAGCCCCCTAAATCTAACTTTAATTTCAGGTTTTAATTGCTGACGGCTATGTTGGTTTTTATTATTTTTTCCTTGGACTAAAGATATTTTTACTGCTTTAACATTTTATTACACACACAAAAAAATCTTTGAACATTCTATTTACAAAAGCAAATTTTAACGAAATTTAACGATTAAATGAAAATGTTAAAACATACTAGTCGTGAATTTAAGAATAACAAAATGTCGCGAAAAAGACGACGGTAAAAATGTGGCATAAAAGTTTAATTTGATATATGCTAAAAAATAAATTATAAATTTTTTGGTAAGACAAAATGTACCATTTCACCCCAAAAATCGATTTCATCGAACATTTGGGTGAATACCGAGCGAAATGGTCGAGAAAATATAACGGCCCCTATAGTACAATTGAATATAAAATTCTTTCTCTAAAAACACGAATATGTCTTTTAAGATTAAATAAAATAAATAAATTGTTATCAAATCTGTGTAGTTATTTAACATTTTCTTTGTTTACTTCGGAATTTCATAACAGTTGATTATAACAGTTTAAACACAGTGTGGCGCTTAGAACAAAATACAAATGTCCTTTTCTACCCTTTTTATTCTTGGACCAAAAATATAACTAATTTTAAAGCAAAAATTAAGAAGTTAAAACTAAAACATACCTGTCAATAAAAAAAATGTCGGAAAAATGATGGTGCGTCGGGTAAGAATTTGACATAAAAGTTTAATTTTATATACGTTAAAAAATAAATTTGAATGTTATGTCAGGACAAAAAGTACAATTTCACACCGAGGATCGATTTTATCCAATATTTGGGCGAATTTTTGACCTTTTGGCTAAGATCAAAGTGTAGTATCTGTTTCGATGGATACTACACCCTATAGACCGGTACCATCTTGGCTTTCGGGCCTTGATTTCGCTGGTCTGTGGGTTTGTCCTGTGCAGTTCTAGGAGGTCCACCCTCCCAGACTTTGCCGTCTCACCCTTTGAGAAGGGGTTAGTTTATTGCTAATCGCCTGACGCGCCCCCACTGGGGAATGCCGACGGGGCTGCCCCGGCATTTTTTTGAGGGTCATAAGTGCTCTTCCTCTAAGGTGCTGACTTATCAAATTGCACTTTCCGACCTTGTGTCACATCTTACCGCTGTGGGGTAGATAAATACCACCATCAAGCGAAATAAGCGAGAAACTCCAACGGTCCCTCATCTACAATTGAACCTAGTTTTTGCTTATTAATAACTAAAACTTAATTTATTTACTACTTTTTAAAATTAAAATAATAATTTAAAAAGAAGATACAAGCACAATTAACTCAGAAAAATCGATTTTGTTTCCTCCAAAACAATAGAGTAAATACTTATTTAAAAAATATTTATTTAAAAATATTGAAACGGGGGAGGGGTCTTTCAAATAGGTAAAAAAAAAAATTTTTTCCAAATATTGACTATTACAATCATTAAAAACTCAAACTTTTACTGAATAATAAAAAAAAATTATTTGCAAAAAATAAAAAAAAGTTTTTTTCCAAATATTGACTATTCAAATCATTAAAAACTCAAACTTTTACTGAATAATAAAAAAAAAAATTATTTGCAAAAAATAAAAAAAAGTTTTTTTCCAAATATTGACTATTCAAATCATTAAAAACTCAAACTTTTACTGAATAATAAAAAAAAATTATTTGCAAAAAATAAAAGAATTTTTTTTCCAAACATGGAAAACTACAAACTTTTACTGAATAATAAAAAAAAATTATTTGCAAAAAATAAAAATAAAATTTCTCCAAATATTGACTATTCAAATCATTAAAAACTCAAACTTTTACTGAATAATGAAAAAAAAAATTATTTGCAAAAAATAAAAAAAAGTTTTTTTCCAAATATTGACTATTTTTCTGTGATAAAAATTGAAAGGGGACTTTAAAAAAAATGCAAAGAAAGTATTTTACAAGCAAAAAAAACAACATTGTAGTTTGTTTTTAATAAATTTTAATAAATAATGACGTTATTATTTAGAAACCGATTTTTAACATGGAAAGGGGAACTTTGTTAACTATTCTATACTTTCACCTAACAATTTAATAAACAAAAGATAACGTAAAAATTGAATTTAACTTGAAAAATTGTAACTTGTTTTTAATAAATGTTAACTCATAATAACGTTATTATGTAGAAACCCATTCTTAACATGGGGAAGGGGCTTTGTTAACTATTCTGTACTTGTATGGAGATGCTTAGTAGAGATGAATGTGATACTATGGACTTTTCCCATCCTCCGTCGCCCAGAGTCGAAACTCTGAACAATGATAGAAAATGATTTACAAAAAGGAGGAGCTGCTGAAAGTAAGATAAGCAAAAATACAAGAGGGGGGGGGGAATATTTTGAACTCTCGAGACAGTTTATCAGTCACTCTGAGATAAAGACCAGGCCTTATAGCAGTGACCGATTCATTTTCTGCTTATTTGTCGATGACTAAGACAAAAGGCCGGACTTAGAATTTCAAGTGGAAACTAAATATATTTACAAGTCAGAGTTGTTTGCGACTGTTTTCTCAGTTTTTACGACAGTTCATAACAGTTTTTAGTTTAAAACAGTTTT
Source organism: Sepiola atlantica (assembly GCA_963556195.1). NCBI lineage: Eukaryota > Metazoa > Mollusca > Cephalopoda > Sepiida > Sepiolidae > Sepiola > Sepiola atlantica. The sequence goes on from OY744525.1 coordinate 149,092,429, forward strand.
TTAGTTTACAGCAGTTTTTTAGTTGGCGGCTCGGAAAGGATACGATCAGAGCAAATCTAGCCAAGCAAGTGATGAGATGAGATGAGATGAGCTGAGCTGAGCTGATCAACCGGACGGCAATGATGCATCGATTGACAAATTATCTCAGTTGGGTCTTATACTGGAACTTTATTAAGTATCTCACTCCTGACGCAATTCTCTACCTGTATAGAGTCAAATACGTCCAAAGAGTACTCTTACCACATCTGGGAAAGTGCTGCTCAGAGCATCGTTTCCTGCCTTGACAGAGTGAAAAACTGACTTCGAACTCTACTGGAGGATGTCCTCTCCTCTTATCTACAGCCTCTTTCTCACAGAAGAGACGTTGCTATTTTTCCTCTACTCATTATTTTCATGGGAAGTGCTCGATAGAGCTCCAATCTATAGTTCCTCCTCCCCATAAAATATTCTCAGCAAGAACTCGTCTAGCTACAAACGCTGACTTCCTCTGTGTGCACAAAACTAAACAGAACTTCCATGAGAAAACTTTCTTTCCAAGAACTGCCCGTCTGTAGAACACAATACCACAGAGCTGCTTCCCAACTGACTACAACAAGTCCAGTTTTAACAAATACTTGTTGAGTCGTCCTCTGAAATAATTAAACTCTGCCCAGTCCCAGCCGTCGTTACCAATCCAGACAAACTCATCGTCTGTTTTATATGCTTGTATATGTTGAACAGTTTTTAAAAAATTGACTTCCAAACTAGTCAAGTGTTTATTTAACCCACTCCCCCCCCCCCCGGGTCGATTTTTATAACTTCCTCCAATTTTTTCCTGGGCCTTCCCCTGTGAAATGAACCTATTACCTCAACTGTTCTACATCTACTAACCCAAAAACTCATCTATTCTTTCAATGTGACTATACCATCGAAGTCTGCTGTTCTGCACACATCTCCTGAAGTCATCAGAACTAAGCCTGTCTTTAAAACTCACATTACACATCCATCATATCATTCTTATATTTCTCTCCATGCAACGCATGTCCTCAACCCTCATTGGCTAGAACTAAGCCTGTCTTAAAGACTCACATTACACCTCCATTAAAATTACTCCATTATCTTTTTTGCTCTCAATTATTGTAGTATACTACTTAATGTCAAATAATAAAATGAGATTTTTTTAATATTAAAAAAACTCTAGATTTTATAGGGGGTGGATTCGTATACCATAGCCGTATTTCTTTCTTTTTAATTTTTTCATTTTATTTTTACATATTTCAAAATAATTTCGAATTTTGTCTTTTTTATTAGTTTATTATATTTATTGAATGGTGTGTTAAGAAATGTTCTCAACTTCTGTTTTATTTTGAATAGTTTTTAGTAAGAAAATACGAAATTGCTTTTAATTATTACAAAATTTAATTTAGAAATAAAATATTGGAATAATTTTACTAAATGTTCATAAGACATCATATGAATCAAAATGTATTTGTATTAAAACTATGTAAAAAGTCTTGATTTATGACTAATATAAATTCGTTTTGTGTATTATTTAAACAATTTTCATTTATTCTAAATATTCATTTATCACGGCTTATTGTTATTTAAATCCATAATACAACACAATACTTTGAAATATAGTTTATATATATTACAGATGAAAGACCCTAAGACAATTATTTAGATGGCTAATTTTCATCACTAATTTTTAACAGTTCATAATACATTGTTATTCATTTGTAATTTTATTTTTCTATCTTTCCCATATATATGCAATACTTTTGTTGATATTAACTGTAATTACTTAAAGTGATTTAATAAAAAATAGATTAATCACTAAAATCTTTCTGATAATATTTACTGATTAATTTTAAACTAACTAGAAAGATAAACTCACATGGCATAAGCAAGAGTTAAGAAGATAGGGTGACTAACTGCTCACCCTCTCTCACTCTCTCTCTCACTCACACTCTCTCTTTCTTTTCATTTATTTACGGTCTTTTTAAAAAGATAAATAAAGTAGCGAACTTTGCTCATAAAAGAAATAATATTTACAATTTCATGAAATAACGATTTTCCAATAACAATTAGTATAAACGTTACAACATGTCAAAAATTTTCTCTCGGAAAATGTGTTTTATTTTAAAAAGTTTATTATATAATCAAAGAATGTAAAATGTCTATTTATTGTCAAACATATTAATTTAAAATTAAATTAATAATGAAAGAATTTGCATATTATCATTTATATGAGATCTGTATAAAACGTCATCTGAATAAAAATACGCATATATTCAGGGATCTGAGTCCTCTGCTTTTTAGTGGAATTCTACATTATTTAATCTAATCTGTAAATTTCCCATTCAATCAATATTTTCCCATTGTGCCATTTTTTTTTGATTTATCGACTTGTGTCATCTTTACAGTGCAATTTTTTTCTGATTTATCGACTTGTGTCATCTTTACAGTGCAATTTTTTCTGATTTATCGACTTGTGTCATCTTTACAGTGCCATTTTTTTCTGATTTATCCACTTGTCATCTTTACAGTGCCATTTTTCTGGAGCCAATTTTTATCGAATCTATTATTACCTTAATTTGATTAAAATATTTGTAAATTTACCTGGGTGTTGTTTTACAAAGACTAATAATTCCCCAGTTAAACATTTTTTCAAATTATTTAAAATGATCTCTTGGATTTTGTCTATGGCACGGACAAACGTATTTAGAAGGTCTCCTTTCCCCCACCTATGCAGGCTGAAAAATAAATAATGTAAAGAATAATAAAACTGAAAACTCCAAATATGTAGGCTGTTCAACTGCTATTATTTTAGACAGAGACAGTCACAGACAGCCTACATTCACTGCTTCTACTTTCCGATCAGATAGTGTTTGAATGACATGTAACCGTTTTAGTAAAATCTTAGATATAACCATGTTATTTGGGGACGCTATTTACATCCGGACTTAGGTTTAGTGGTAGGGTTAGGACGTTTTCTTAAGAAGGAAGGGAGAAGCTGTTGCCACCCAGACATAGGGTTATTAGTAGGGGTAAGGGAAATTTTTTTATAGGTTTTTAGTAGAAATAAAAAGAGGAGATTCTCTCTTGGGTTTTGTCTATGGAATGAACAGACGTCTTTAGAACGTCTCCTTTCCCCCCACCTATGTGTACTTGTAATGAATAATTAATCTAAAAAATAATGTAACTTTAACCCCAAATATCTGGGGTGGCTGCTACTATGAAGAATATCACAAGAAAGAGAGACACTGTGCTACTGCTATTATTTCAGACAGACACGGACAGCCTACATTCGATGCTTCCACAAACGTCATATTTTAAACATTAGCAGCATTCTATTGCTAAACAAGATGTCGGCTATTTATTTACAAGAACAAGATTCGTCTGCAATGCTATAGGAATCATTTTCATGTTTCGTTATAAGATATAATTGCAGATACACATCAAGACCCCTCAAATGGGACAGAGATTCACCATCGGAAATATGACAACAGTACTCTATACAGAGTCTAATAGTAGATTTGTAGAGATGGAGAATAGCCTCAGGTGTGAGAAAGTGTTTGTAGTGAAAGAAAGAACCGATGTTACGAGAAACTGAAAGAATTATGGATCTAATTTTGTTTCATATTCAATGGCTTTGTGTCCCAATGGTAATTTATCACAAACTTTTGTTCAGGAACTTCCGACCGTTGATCTAGATTCAAAGTGTAGTATCTGTTCTGTTCTTAGGCAGTGGTTAATCACCCTTCTAGTCTGAGTAAATTTTAAATTTTGTCCCGTTTGTAATTTATAACAGAGTTCGGTTTTCATACTAGAATTAAAGTCATCAATCTTTTAATACATAAGGATTTGCTAAGATTTTTAAAGCGAGTTTAAATGACTTTCTATTCAGTAGTTTAAATGATTCGAAATTCCTTTCAAATTTCGAACAGTCACAAAGTGATTGATTTTTTTCTTCAACTATTAACCAAGTATAAAAATCGCTTGTTTACGAATAAATCAAAATGCATTATGATAGATTTAATCTCGTAATAGTATGCTGAACAATGGGAAATCTACAATTTCCCCCACTATCAAACCACAATGATGTCGTTTCCACAGCAATTTATAAGGCTGAACTACGTTCACATTTGGACTCTGCAAATAACTTCTTCCTAAATTTCTCACTACCAACTAAAGCCAGAATTGATGACCTGATCATCACCACTTTCTATTTCCAGGTTTTCATAAAAAACTTTGACACCTCCAAATCGTGTGGGCCTGATCTTATACCAGTAATAGTAATAAATAAATAAATAAATACTCTGATCAGCTGGACCCTGTCTTCTCAAAACTTCAGAAGTAATGTCTTACCGAATCTTGCTTCCCTGATAGCTGGAAAATTGCATCAGTGGTACCAGTCTTCAAGAACTCTGGTGATAGAAATGACCCTCATAATTATTGCTCTATCAGTCTTTGCTAAAATCTTTGAATCTTTAATCAATGAAGCAATAGTCAGCCATCTTGTTAATGCTAAACCTCTTTCTGACCATCAGTATGGATTTAGGCTAGCACATTCTACTGCAGATATCCTAACGATCATCTCTGAACACATATACCATACACTGGACCAGGCAGGTGAAGCTAGAGTGGTAGTACTTGATATATTCAAGGCCTTTGATAAGGTCTGGCATGAAGGTCTTCTCATGAAAATTACTTTGTATAGTATTTCCGGATGTATACTTAATATGATTCAATCCTTCCTATCCAAAATAAAGATTCAAGTTGTCTTTGATGGCTGCTCATTCAAGCAACATGACATAAATGCGGGTGTACCGCAGAGATTAATCCTTGGACCTTTATAAAAATAAATCTGCAAAAATCGAAGAGGACAAAATAATATCATTTTGCCGCATTTGCCGGTTACAATGTGAGACAACTAATCGCAAATATTCGACAGCAATTAAGCTTAATATAACCATTATTTTATTATTTATTTATTATTAAAAAGTTCTTTATATCAAATTTAATAATGGATATTGAAGTGATAAATTCGATATTTTAGAAGGTATGATCAAAAACACATACCGCTCTAATTCAGTCTAATAAGGCGAAAAAAGTAATTTTTTAAAAAATTCACCAAAAATGGACTAATTATTTTATTTCGATAATCTTTTCGGTATTAGAAGCGTTAAGAGGTTATCTTCCTTTAAAACAATTGCTAACTCGAAATTTTGAAATCAACCGTTTTTGTGGGGGTAGGGTTTTTTTCACGACCCCCTAACTAATCAATGCTTGTAAAAAAAATTAAAGTGCTTGGTACATGTTTAAATTAATGATTTAAAAAAAAAAAAATTCCTGGGAGATTAATGTTATTTTGTTTTCTGAAAAAAAAAAAATCAACTTCTCGTCGAATGGACTCGTTACTTTTGGAAATTTAAAAATGGTTACATAAATAAAATATTGCTCGTCGAGAAATTTTTTTTGCGTTAAATGTTCACTAAATATATTACGGATATTAAAATATATTTGTTTTATTATTCTAACAAATGGTCGCAAAATTGACAACTCAAATGGTTTTATTATCGAAACTTGAAGTCAACTGTGAGTTTCAGTACTTAAAAAAAAGGTAATCCGATAAATGAAATGGCTGAAGTTATTACAAGATTCAGATTTCAGAAAATTTTCTTCTTCATCTTTCAAATTTCGGTCCATTTTTTACATACAATGTTAGATCCGTTCTACAAATATGCAGAAGTGATACAAAAATAGTTATCGTTAAGTGGATCAATCAAGAACAGTGGCAATTTTGATTATTATGAACTTCCATAGTTCTGATAAAAAGGGGGGTGGCTTAGTAATGACGTTTTTTAACGACAGCTGTTAATTGCTGCCGAGCAGACGAAATTTGATCATCCTATCTTTAAAATTCGCTAATTTGTATATAAAAAATCTTGCCTGAAAGGTTTATTTATTTTGTTTATTATTGAGATTGTAATGCAGACGAATTTTTTTACAATCAACTAATAATGCAGTAGTGGAATATATCGGTGCTTCTTTAGAGACGTAGTCGAGACGATTTCACTACATCAGTCGCCTGACATTTTCTGCCTCCGTGATTTGCATAACTTCAGACCGGTGTCATCCTCTGACTCCTGAGCCCTAAACGTTTTCATTAACACAACTATTTCATCTTTTTCTCTAAATGTGGAATGTGTTCTACTTTATTTTTCTGAATCTTATTAAGTTTATTTTTGTATAACTGTAATGGCATTCAGCCCTGAGGGTGGGGGTTGAGCCAGCTCTAAATGAGTTCACCACATTCTGCCTCAAGGCCGTCTACTCCTGCCGATCGGCAGCTAAGTTCTTAGCATGTTTCAGCCATTTCCGGTTACAGTGACGAACACCAAAAAACACAGAGGCCAGCCACCAGTTCCATATTTGTCCTCATTGTTCCCATCAAAGTCTTCAGTTGACTAATCAGAATACGATTATCTATTTATACACTATTATCTATTTAAAAAAATTTGACACAGGAAACGTTTCAGTAATAAATATTTGCATATATAGTATGTCTGCTTTTTAATGTAGGTATTTTTAAATAAAACCTTTTAATTATTACCAGCAAACAGCAATATTTAAAGAGAATTTAAAGAGAGGAATTTGTAAATTTTGTATCCTCATCATTTAGAAGAAAATTTAATTTGAAAAGATACATTCAAACACATGAGAGAGAAACGTTATTTTTTCAAGTGTGCCATTTTAATGTCATCTACTAAAAAATGGGAATCTGCAAAACACATTATCTTCTATTCTTCTGTAAAAAAATGCTTGAAGTAACTTATGTTTTCCTAAATTTTAGCGAATCTTACTACATTTATTTTGTATTCATTATTACTGATATTCTATTTTATATGATTATAAAAACCACAAAAGTCATTTGCACATCAATATCAAACGTAAGTTTTATTTACAATTTGAATATTCTATTGTATATGTTTATAAAAATAAAAAAGACAACATCGTTTGCAGAAAATCTGCACCTGTAAGTTGAATTATCAAACGTTTTATTTACAATTTAAAAGGTCAGACTAATCCTGATAAAATTATTAAGCAGGTGGCCAAATTGATTTTTACAATTTAAAAAGTTACATGAATCACCTGTCCCATATTTCACAATAACCTATTTTAAAAAACTGTTGAAATGAGAAACATTTTAAATTAATATTTGAATATAATTGCTGTCTGCTTTCTATTTTAAATATGAATTGTTAAATAAAATCTCTTATTCATTCACAGGTACCAGCAACAATGGAGAAATATGAAAGTATTATATGCACATATATGAAAAACAATTTTTATTCTTCTGAAATGTGTGCATTCACTAAAAATAAATCTAATTTGAAGACGGATTTACTGGAGAGAAACCTCATTCTTGTAAAGTGTGTGGCTCATCATTTACAAGAAAATTTGATTTAAAAAGTCTCATTCATTCACACTGGATATTATTTCCAATGCTTTATTTACTCAAGATTTAAGACAGCAAGATCCTTAAATTACCAGTCGGATATCTAAGTAATCCATAATGAAACAAAATTTTTGCCATAAGAGAGGTCCCTTTTGATCTCTTAGAAGTAATTTAAGTAAAATAAAAAAACTGTAGTGAAGTATGTGGGTCATAATGTATAACAATAATACATTTAAAACAGATTGTGTGGGTCCTCTTTTTAATTCAAATTTATATTAAAAATCAATATGCAATCTCACAGTGAGGAGAAGCTTCATTCTTGTGAAGTTTGTGGCTTATCATTTAAAACTTCATCTTATTTTAAGAGACACATGCAAACTCACTCTGGGAAGAAACGTTATTCTTGTTAAATTTGTGAGGCATCCTTTACAATTTCATCTAATCTAAAGAGACATATGTTATCACACACTGAAGAGAAACTTTATTCTTGTGAAATTTGTGGCACATCTTTTACAAGGATATATAGTTTAAAGTTACATATACGAACCCATACTGGGGAAAAACCTTATTCTTGTGAAGTGTGTGGCTCCTCATTTGCAATAACAGCTCATTTACAAATGCATATGCGGACCCACACAGGGGAGAAACCTTATTCTTGTGAAGTGTGTGGCTCATCATTTGCAACTTCATCTATTTTAAAGAGACATATGCTAACCCATACTGGGGAAAAACCTTATCCGTGCGAAATGTGTAGCTCATCATTTACAGAGAAATATAATTTAAAAATACATATGCGAACCCACACAGGGGAGAAACCTTATTCTTGTGAAGTGTGTGGCTCATCATTTGCAATAACAACTCATTTACAAATGCATATGCGAACCCACACAGGGGAGAAACCTTATTCTTGTGAAGTGTGTGGCTCATTATTTGCAGCTTCATCTATTTTAAAGGGACATATGCTAACCCATACTGGGGAAAAACCTTATCCTTGCGAAATGTGTAGCTTATCATTTACAAGAAAATATCATTTAAAAATACATATGCGAACCCACACAGGGGAGAAACCTTATTCTTGTGAAGTGTGTGGCTCATCATTTGCAACTTCATCTATTTTAAAGAGACATATGCTAACCCATACTGGGGAAAAACCTTATCCTTGCGAGATATGTAGCTCATCATTTACAGAAACATCTAATTTAAAAATACATATGCGAACCCACACAGGGGAGAAACCCTATTCTTGTGAAGTGTGTGGCTCCTCATTTGCAAAAACAACTAATTTACAAATGCATATGCGGACCCACACAGGGGAGAAACCTTATTCTTGTGAAGTGTGTGGCTCATCATTTGCAGCTTCATCTATTTTAAAGGGACATATGCTAACCCATACTGGGGAAAAACCTTATCCTTGCGAAATGTGTAGCTCATCATTTACAAGAAAATATAATTTAAAAATGCATATGCGAACCCACACAGGGGAGCAACCTTATTCTTGTTAAGCGCGTGGCTCATCATTTGCAACTTCATCTATTTTAAAGAGACGTATGCTAACCCATACTGAGGAAAAACCTTATCCTTGTGCAGCATGTCACTTATCATTTATAACAAAATCTGATTTAAAAATACACATGCGAACTCACACAGGGGTTTAAGAAAATAGCTGGTCTATGAAAAACTGACCAGTGCAGGTTCTGCCACTCTGCCATCGAAAGTCCAAGCCACCTAATGTCTGGATGCAAGATCCTTTTGGCTTATGGCCATAACACTGCCTCCCACAACAAAGTATGTAAATACCTACATTGGAAGATCTGCGGAGAGATACAGCTTGAAAGATCACTGAACATCTGGGAACATGAACCCCCACCCATAACATCGAATGGAAAAGTGACAGTGTTCTATGATAAAGACATACGGGCGGGCAGATACATAAAAGACAAGGCTATCAAACCAGACATTGTCATCTGAAGCAAACCAGAAAAAAACTGCTCTCATCATTGATGTAACCATCCCAAATGACTATGGCCTCAATAGAGCCGAACGGGAAAAAATAACAAAATACCAAGATCTCAAAAATTATCTAAAAATAACACGGTCCCTCGATGAAATAAACATCATACCGGTTGTAGTGGGGGCAACTGGTCTGGTGAAAATAACCTAAGTAAATACTTAGAAACAATCCCTGAAAAACCAAACTGTAGGGAAGTACAGATAGCAGCCCTAAAAGGAACAACATCTATCCTTAAGAGAGCTCACGGATATAAATTTTACTCATAGGAAAATCAAGTGTTAGCCTCAAGAGTAGATCTCTTGATCTCTTTAGATAAACTAAATTAAAATGAAAAAAAAGGGAAGTGTGTCGCTCATCATTTGCAACTTCATCTGCATTCATAAGACATATGCGATTCCACATTGGAGAGGAGAGTTTGAATTACCTACTAGACACTATCCTCGAGTGTCTTCGGTCTCTCTGTACAAGGGTTTGTCAGGACAACCTGACATGAGGATACTTACGCCTACAAGTAAACCCTGACCAAATATTCAAAATTACATAGTATCCACAGCACAAATAAGATCCCCCTTGTACGAGGAATAGTGCATCTTCTCCTAGTTATGTTACCTCAAGTAACTCCACGTAGCTTGATACTCCACCAGATTAGATGAATTCTTGTCCTGGAATCCGGTAAGACCAACAGACCACAACCAAAGATATACTATGACATACTTGACTGGTCAGTTGGGGAGAGAATAAATTTATTATTCTTAAATTTTTTACTTACTCAATGTTTGAGAAGTAAAGGAGAATTTAAATAGAATATTCGGGTATCTATGTATCTCATATAGAGATCAAGTGTTAGCCCCAGGAAGGGGCCCCTTGATTTCTGAGAACTTCGACTGAAGTAAAATTAAACATTCAGTGAGAGAAGCCTTATTCTTGTAAAGTTTGTTGCTCATTATTTACAAGTTCATATACCTTAAAGAAACATGCAGAGAAGAAACCTTATTCTTGTGAAATTTGTGGTACATCATTTACAATATTAATAACATGATGCAAAAGTGCATGTGCCGACACATACTGGGGAGAAACCTTTTTCTTGTGAAGTATGTGGCTCATCATTTACAATATCGTCCCATTTAAAAATACATATTTGATCTCTATTGAAGACCTAGGAGAAGATGCTGTCTATAAATACCTTGGAGTAGAAGAGAATGAGACGCTAGAGCACGGAAAGATGAGAGAGAAGGTACAGAGAGAATATACTAAGCGCCTGAAAAAAATCCTCACATCTGAACTCTCATCAAAAAATAAAATAACTGCCATAAACCAACTGGCAATACCTGTCGTCTCCTACGGGTTCGGCATTATCGATTGGCCACAAGGCTACATCAACAAACTAGACACAAAAACTCGGAAAATGCTTGCCTTAAATAAAGTCATTTACCGACATCAGTGTATGGACAGACTTTACTTACCGCGAAGAGAAGGTGGTCTGGGCCTCATTGAGATCAATCATGCCTACCGAGCCTCAATGGTCAGTGTGGGACAATATATAAAGAGCTCCTGTGATCAAAAAATGAGAATGGTGAATGAACATCACACCAAATACCTTCCTCAGCAGACCTCAACAACAAAACTAGCCGATAATTTCAGTGGTAACACACTGGAGAACACTAGCGAAGATGATAACAACCCAGCAACCCTGATCGCGCGCAAGAAGAGGGAGGAGTACACGAAAAAGGAGCTGAAGACCAGACTAGAAGGATGGCGAAATAATAAAAGAGCAGGAAAGTTCATTGAAGAACTCAACCAGAGCTATATCGACAAGGAGGCTTCACTACAATGGCTCAAGAGTGGCAACTTCCCGTTCGATGAGGAACGGATATTAATAGCAGCACAAGACCAAGGCCTACTTACTAATGGATTTAAGAAAATGGCGGGTCTACAAAAAACTGACCAGTGCAGGTTCTGTCACTCTGCCACCGAAAGTCCAAGCCACCTAATGTCTGGATGCAAGATCCTTTTGGCTGATGGCCATTACACTGCCCGCCACAACAAAGTATGTAAATACCTTCATTGGAAGATCTGCGGAGAGATGCAGCTAGAAAGATCACTGAACATCTGGGAACATGAACCCCCACCCATAACATCGAATGGAAAAGTGACAGTGTTCTATGATAAAGACATACAGGCGGGCAGATACATAAAAGACAAGGCCATCAAACCAGACATTGTCATCTGGAACAAACCAGATAAAACTGCTCTCATCATTGATGTAACCGTCCCAAATGACTACGGTCTCAATAGAGCCGAACGGGAAAAAATAACAAAATACCAAGATCTCAAAAATGATCTAAAAATAACATGGTCCCTCGATGAAATAAACATCATACCGGTTGTAGTGGGGGCAACTGGTCTGGTGAAAAAAAATCTAAGTAAATACTTAGAAACAATCCCCGGAAAACCAAATTGTAGGGAAGTACAGATAGCAGCCCTAAAAGGAACCACATCTATCCTTAAGAGAGCCCTCGGATATAAATTTTACTCATAGGGAAATCAAGTGTTAGCCTCAAGAGTAGGCCCCTTGATCTCTTTAGATAAACTAAATTAAAATGAAAAAAAAGAGAGAAAATAATTGCACTTAAGGGAACGGCCAAAATCCTTAAAAGAGCACTCGGTTGGAGCCTCTAAATAGCATGTGATAGTATGGCATTTGGAAGAATGCCTCGTCCCTATGCTAACGAACACAGAAATAAGAAAATTAAAAAAAAAGAGAGAAAAAAGAACTCCCAGATCCACGCATCTCCTATAAAACGGAGTCGCTTGAAAAACATCATAATCAGACTCCAAAACAAATACCACACCAACATGAAAGGACTAAACAATATTGCCAGGGAGCTGGAAGGCAAGATACCAGCACTTGCCAAACGAATTAAACACCAGGAAGCAAAAAAGAACTCCCAGATCCAAAATAAACAGTTCAAAACAAATGCAAGGATATTCTACAGAAACCTTGCAAGAGACACTGTAACTGTCGAACAACCTCCTGACAAGGAAGATCTGGAGAAATATTGGAGATCCCTTTATGAAAGTGAAGTCACACACAATCAAGAAGCCGAGTGGATTGAGGATATCCAAAGGATAAATGAAACAAAACCGGAAATGTCAGAACCAGTGATAACACCAGAAATGATATCTAAAAAACTGGCAAGATATTCAAACTATAAGAAACCTGGCATTGACTATGTCCCTAATTTCTGGTTGAAACAACTTACTGCACTACATAGCCACTACAGTGACTGCTTCACCAGACTCATAAAAGGTAAGGAGGCCACACCAGCATGGCTCAGCAAGACAAAAGAAACCAAACTGCCAAACAAATATCAACCGATATGTTGTCTCAGCACTACCTACAAGCTTTTCACTGGTCTTATAGACAACAGGATCTACGAGCACCTATGAAAATTACCTGGAAAAAGAGCAGACTGGATGCATAAGAAGATGCTTTGGTACCAAAGACCAGCTACTAATCAGCAAAACTATCTTAGAAGATTGTAGGAAACTGGCCTAATGAAAAACATCCCAATTATGTAGACACAATCTCTGGAAGACTAAACTGTAGCAGAGTACTTATAGCAGCCATAAATGGACATCATGACCTTTAAAAGAGTCTTTGGGTATAAATTTAACCCTTTGGTATCTTAGAACTAAATGTTTTGGTCCTGTAAAAGGGCCGGAATGAAAACACGAACTCAGGATTTAGATAAAACAAGTATATTAGAAAAAATATAATACAGCACAGAAATAAGAGTAGTGATACACCAGTTTTAACTGCCAGTATACACTGGGTTGACTCCACACTGAGAAGCAGATGATTCCGGTATTTATTGTGAATGGAAGAGTTCAAAGTCCGTTATAGCTAAGGTACCATAGCACCACTTTCCCAAGCCTTACCTCCTCAGGAGTATCAATATTGTTTCCTTTTTGGATTGATTGCGATAAGATCATGAGACTTCCGTTTTATTTTAGATTGCTGCTTTTCTTGGGGTACTGGTATGTCGAAAGTCATCACTTCTTCCTGTGGAGCGCTATCAGTGTCAACCGACAGTGACTTCCTTATTTCATTTAGGTGTCTCTTATGCGAGAACTGAGAACCTTGGTTTATGTAAACCATATTTTCAATTTTTTTCTACCGTACCAACTTTCCAGAAAGACATGTTTTTTTTAAACATCTTGAAATATACTCTATCCTCTGAGATTATCGGTTTTTGGTACAATAGAGGTTTGACCTTGTTTTGTCTGTTTTGGCAGTAATTTGTCAAAAACAGATCTTACTTTTTGTGCAAACATCATCTCTGCAGGAGATAATGAAGATAGTATGTTAATGTTTCGTGCGATCCTGTATACTTGTAAAAACTGCTTCAAGGCCGTTTTCATGGGAGTCCTGCAAGCTTTTTTCAGGGCTCTTTTTAAAGTGATCTGCCTGGCCGTTTGACCTAGGATGATACGAGAGAGTCATGATGTGGCTTATCTCAAAAATTACCTTTTAAAGTCTGAGGACGTAAATTGCGTTCCATTGTCACTGACTAAACAATCAACCACCCCAAAGCAGGCTAACAATTTGTGAACAAAGTTTACCCTTACCTCTGTAGTGTACGTTTTACATCGTAACACTTTGGGCCATTTGTAAAAACTATCGACTACAATTAGATCGTAAAATCTCTCCAATGGGCCTACAAAATCCATGTGTATACTTGACCAAATTCGGTTTCGGCCATGGACTATCTTAGATATAAGGTGCCTTTGCCGCCAAGGCACGGCCTTTAAACATATAGACAATGTTCTTAATAGGCCAATATATGTAGCTGAGTATTAAACTTTTCATCCTATTTTCCACAACGTGAAAGGATTCTCTTCTTAAAAAAGAGAAACATTATATATTATGCAATTATCTAATTTATTCATGCACATAAATAACGTGTGGGTTGTTGAAAGTTTTGTGTGAAAGAAATAATTTCGAAAGTTGCAAAATAAGGTGCAGCAAGATCCAAGCAATGCAGACGTTTAGGGAGAAACAGCTTAACAAGTATCTTCGCTACTCATACAAGAGTCACAAACACCAACTTCTCACTGCGAAGATCCAAGATCTTAGAAAGTTCTCAACAAGGTCAAACATTCAGTCGAGCTTGGAATACTCTGGTTCTTATCAGATGAGACAAAATTCTACCAGAAATGTGCAGAACAATAGGTAGCTTGCATACAGTCTGCACGATATTCCACACACCATGAGACCAAGTTTGCTAGAACCGTGAAGTTAACATAATATTGCTCCACATTTTTAAAAAGAAGCTCTGACATAATTCAGATGGCTATACTGAGTTGCTGTCCGCTGTTGTCAAATGTTGAGATGATGGCTGTAGGAAAGCCATACATGTGGCGGGACTCAGCTTTATCACACCAGAGAAAAGCCAGAAGTGCCTGTCTGTAAACTTCCATGACCTTACCAGTCCCAACATCTGAACCTTCAACTCGCCTGATTGTAACCCCATGGACTATTATGTGTGGGGCACACTTCAACCTTACCACCTTTTTGAGCAAACATTAGTATTTAACAAAATATCCTCTAAAAGAGGCACTTTGAATTTTCAGAATACATCAATTATTGGCCAAGATGTTTAGCTTTTTTTCTTTTCATTTCCAAAAACTAAAATTTGTCCTGAAAAACCTGTCATGTATTATGACCTAACACAAATAAACCAGACAGTCTATTATTGTATTAAATTAATGATTTGTTAGGTATTTAGCAAAGTTTACAGCGATATTAATTATCCGTTTTTTAGCAGGATTCTGTTTTTTTTTAATTCATAAAAGTCGATTTCTGCTTAAATCACTACATGTGAGTTGGGTTAGATTTTTTTAATTCATAAAAGTCGATTTCTGCTTAAATCACTACATGTGTGTTTGATTAGATTATTTTTTAATTCATAAAAGTGGATTTCTACTTAAATCACTACATGTGAGTTGGATTAGATTTTTTTTTATTCATAAAAGTGGATTTCTGCTTAAATCACTACATGTGAGTTGGGTTAGAATTTTATTTTTAATTCATAAAAGTGGATTTCTGCTTGAATCACTACAAGTGAGTAGGGTTAGAATTTTTTTTAATTCATAAAAATGAATTTCTGCTCAAATCACATGCAAGTTGTCTGCGTTTTGGTCGAAACCAGTTTTCTTTTTATAAGAAAAGGCTGTTGTCTACCAAATCGCTAGTTCAGTACTTATTTTGCTGGATGTTTTTTCTTTCTTTAGCCTTCACAATATATTTCTATCTCCTGTCCTGTTTGTACTCTCTTCTTCTTCTTCTTCTTCTTCTTCTTCTTCTTCTCTCCATCTTGTTTTGCCTCGACTCCCTTTCCCCTCTTATGACAGTTTTCTTTGAAAATGTTAATTTTACGATACTTCAACGGATTCATGAAGCGGGTAGAAAATGTAGAAGACTTTTGTTTCATCTGTTATCTTCTCCCACAATGCAAACTTGGGTTTTTTTTCTCTTCATTTTGACTTTCTATGTTGAAACTGATTGCAGTTGTTTATGAAGCTAAAATGTAACAAATATATGCAATTGTGAATAAAAAATTTAGATTGGATTGATTAAAGGAGGTTTTTTTATTTCTAGTAGTTATAGCCAACCCACACACGTGCAGAAGTAGAGTAGATTAAGAAATTGGGGGGTAGCTCTCCTAGATTGAGAAATTCATCCTGATTTCAGCTTTTTCTGCCATCGTTGAGCTTTTTGGAAAATTTTCTGTTGAAAATACATGCTTATGTATTTGGTATTCTCGAAAAAGGACAAAGACTGTACATCAACCAACACCGGAGTCACCAGTCTGGAACAACTGAAAAGTGTCTCAGCATAAACATGACGGTATCTGGTTGCTGACTGGTATACTTGTGGAAAATTGTTTAAGATATATACCCAATCCATTGCTGGAAGTCGTCTATATGAAATGTTAGATTAATGTTTTTTGACAACCATTTGGACGAATTCTGTGGTTGATAAATCGCAACTTAAATGTGCATTATGAAAAGTTATCTGAATACTCTTTTTTTCATTTGACAGAATTTGCAGAGTTTACCATGTATCAATAGATGTTAGATTGCTCTGAGTACTTATTCACAAGCAATAATTCTGAATGTTCAACAGGAGTAACCATAGATTGGAGCTTGTAGTGAGATCTACAATCGTTGAAAATGAACACCAAAAAAGCAAATGGCGTTGAATCCAACTCCCTTTTCGTTCTCGGTGTTATTCGATACCCTTTCTTAGTCTCTGACAAAAGAAAGGGGAAGTCTCGTAGAAATACGTTGGCTGAAGATTCCGGCCAATCAGAGACCGACACGTAGGGAACCATCGCGAGAGTTTGGATCCCTATAAAAGGAACTAAAAAAGTAGTTTCTTTCTCGTTTTATCTTTCGATTTTTCAGTCTACAGACACGCGAGGAGGTCGTTGTCGTCCACTCCCCCCAGCGTTGGTCGAAGGGGAAGGTAAAAATAAAAGTATGTAACGATTTTAATTTCTCACACGAACAAAGAACCCACATTCAAACGCATACACATAACAATTGCCACAAATATACATACACAACTTTCCATCAATCTCACATGCACACATTCGTACAATTACGAACAGTCGTTCACACACATAAATGCTGGTGTACCCTTGGACCTTTATTGTTCCTGATCTTCATAAACGATCTCCCTGATGATATTGAGTCTGAGATTGGTATATTTGCTGACGACACCACGTTTTCTTCTCATCATGTGGGCAAAACGGACGCGATCATATCCGAGGCAATGGCTGAATCCTTAGGAAATGATCTCCAGGCTGTAGTGGGTTGTGGTCATAAATGGTTGATAACTTTTAATGTTGCAACGACAAAGCTCCTTTCCTTCAATAACTACAAGAAACCTCTCCAACCACCGATTGTCATGGAAAATAGCACCCTACCTGAGAGTTCAACATTCAAACTCCTTAGCCTAATTTTCACAGGTAACATGAATTAGAGCAAATACATTGAAGAGATTGCCAAGGCTGCAGCAAAGAAGGTGGGTTCTCTACCGTGCTAGTAAACTCCTCACACCTTACATTATCCTGTATCTCTACAAAGCCACAATCTGCCCATGCATGGAGTATTGTTGCCATATCTGGGCTAATGTATCATCCACTAGTCTCTCCCTCATAGACAAGGTCTAAAAAAAAGTCAACTTGATAGGTCCCTCACTATCAACCAAGCTCCAGACCCTGTCCCATCGCAGCAATGTTGCATCCTTGTGCTTGTTTTACAAATACTTCAATGGATTGTGCTCCGATGACCTGGCTACTCTGGTGCACCCTCGGCGTAAATTCACTAGACCAACTCGACAAGCAACTAAATCTCATCTATTCACTTTGGAGGTCCCTAGATGCCGGAGAGCCTTCTACTCCAATAGCTTCTTTCCTCGTGCTGCTGGCTTCTGGAAGTCCCTCCCTGTTTCCCCCGACAGTACCGACATGCAGAGGTTTAAAACTAATGTAAACTGAAATCTCGCTGCACAGCTCCCAACTTGGGGTGACACCCAAAACTTACACCCTAATTCTCACTAACCCTTTACGTCTACAGTGGTGGCCTGCCATGTTTGGGGTGAAATATGTTAAAAACAAAAAAAGAATTACATCTAATTTCACAACACTATTGCAAAAGACAAGACAAGATTTATTGAATCTGGTCTCAGCACGTCTCTCAATGAACTGTTCATAAAAAAGCGTTAAATAAGCCTGGGTGGAAGTGTAAGAAAGACGTTCATGTACACTGTATTCCAAACGCCCACGCAAGTCTGGGCATGCCAGTGCATGTGCAATGCTACACGAGAGATTAAATATTCGTACAACAGAAAAGAGATGTCAATAATGTAACTGCTACAAGAACACTGGCAACTTCCATTTCCGCTCAAACCTTTTTCCTGCGATTTATAACTTTTCCAGACCATGTTTTGTTTTGATTAATCTGTTTGAATAACATTTATTTAAATTGTAGAAAAGAAGTTTGCCCTTTTAGCCGAAACTTTGTAACCCTTTCTCTATATCAAACAAGGCCATTAGGATAGATATGCAGCAACCCTAATAAAAAATGGCGATCTGACATATTCTCTGACTATACATATCTCTTGTCAGCATAAAGACAAACGTAAACCCAATAAAGAAACACAATATTTGCAATATAAAAAATAAAGAAATCCGCAAAAAATCAAACAGGGCAAATACTCATCACTGTTTGCAAAATAAGAGAAAACTTATCGCAAAAATTGGCAGCCGTTTTAAAGCTAATACCTTCAATATAACCAATTTTTCATATAAATTGTACACTTGCTTTGCAAATTAGCTAACTTTCTAAGGAAATAAATAAAGAATTTAAAAAGTTAAAACAAATTTATCAGTCCAATATTCTTAAAACTAGATAAATTAATCAGACAAATAATTTTTCAAAAAAGTTAATTAAATGAAAATTTTGATTTTATATTAGATATGAAATTTTCGGGGGGGGGGGGAATTAGAAAGCATTAATACTGGAAAAAGCATATGAAAGAAGCGCACAAAAATAATTTGCAGGGTGTACAACATTGACTTGTCACAGCTATGAAAAACAGACAAAACTAGTGATGAAAAAATGGCCGCCTGTTTAGGAGCTAACATCTTCAAGATAGTCATATTTCTCAACTACTGCATTACCTAATTGTTAAAATTTCTATCCCTATTAAAAACCCAATCATAAACAATATGAATAAAAGTTAAAGTAAAGATCAAATCTCGAATGAAATCTTTCATACGAATTGTACATTTACTTTGAAAATTATGGAATTTCTTAAGGAAATAAATGAAAAAGTCAAAAATATAAGTTTATCACTCCAATATTTTTAAAACTAGATTAATTAATCGGATATAAAGAACTTAAAAATAAATGAAATAAAATTACAATTTGTCTCGTGTCCACAGATAATTCTCATCTGCATTTCTGTATTTAATTTTTCTGTTTTAGAAAATCTAATAAAATATTTTCTTTTTGAAGAACACTAAGTCAGCATTGTACATATCATATCCATATTTTTGATGGAACAATCATCATTATGAAGAAGCCAATGTAACCATAAAACTGTCGATTCTAGTAATGAGAAAAAGAATCAGATTCTAAAACGTACTGGTAAAATATTGTTTTGAATTTCCTGAAATCACGCTGATTTTGTTTTTACAACTGCAGCAGACGATGGGAAGGTCAGGTTGATCCTGCCACAAGAATGATGGGAATGCATAGAGATGCATCCACGGCTGAATCACTAAGAGAGACTACCAACACACGTGGTCAAACAACGGTAAGAGTTCTCAACTCATTTTCTTTGTGTACGGCTTTCAAAGACTTTCCTCATGCCGGATTCATTTCTTCTTATACCTTTTTCAAGAACTGTTTTTCCATCGACACACATGCATACATCACACACTTCATCATTCCACGTACACACACATTCAATAAACCTTATTTGAACTACTTCATTTTGTTTATTAATTATTACTCTGTCTTTGCATGCAACATTGCTTGATTCAACTTTGCACGTTTATAACCAGGGAACTTCACCTTCGGTTCTAACAAATCACTAAGAGAGACATGATGATTGACAGGGAATCAGTAAATGATGGTTTTCTGAGAGAGTTATTATGTAATAGGTGTGAGTCACTAAGAAAGAAACAGAGAGAGAAATAAATGATTGATAGGAAAAAACTTGCGGATTCTGACGAGTAAGTAACCAATGAAATTGTTTACTGAGTAAGGTAAGTAGAAGTTTGCTAGACAACGCCAAATTACCTTGCCTCGTAATATAAAGTTCGATAATCGCAAATTTGTTGAGTCTTGTAATTTTGCAGTCGTTAACAAAATCCGATTAGGGGTTAAAAACATAGCTTAAAAGAAAACATGGTAACAGCAAAAGATAAAATAAGAGGTTTGGTTGTGGTAAAATAGAGTTTTATTCACATTAAAATGGGGCTGGCTGCTTTTAATTCCCAAAGCTAGGTTAACTACATTAACCTGGGTAACCAAGATAAAAAAAAACTTATGACCTGAAAGAACACAAAAAGGGGTAAAGTTCGTTGGCACAACGAACTGGAAACAAAATTCCTTTTTTTTTTACAAAAAACATATAATAAAGACTGAAGATGTTCCTCTTTTTACAAAAAATATACAAATAAAGACTAAAGAAGTCTTGTAGCAGTCACCAATATGGAATACTTTTGAATGCGTAATCACTGTCCCTGTGAGCTGGCTTGTCCAATCAAATCACAGGGCGCAGTAATATCGTTAGTTCCCTAAGGGACTACTTATGTCCCCTTAGGGTTCGAGGAAGAAGATCAGACGACCTCCTGGCACCAGATTGGACACATCGCAGAGAGCACCAGCGAGGAACGAGGAAACGCTCTCTCTCCCGCCGCCGTCACCACTTGACGACTACTACCATCTTCACCTGAAGAAATCCACGGGCAGCCCTAAGAACTCTTATATTATTCCTCTTCCTCAGACGGACACTGTCCCACTCTCACCTACCTATACCAAACGGTATAGGTAACCTTGAGTTAAGATAAAGGATAACCCCTTTCATTCCTCTCATCATCACATTACAAATGGTGACCCGACGCTAAAAGAAAAAAAACAGCTTCTGATATACGAAACGTAAGGAAAAACGGAATATTAAAAAAACCATCGAAAAGTTATTTCTGCGACGAAAAGGTTTTAAAACTCAACCCCACGGCGACAAAAAAACTCCGTCATTAAAAAAAACAAAAACAAAAAAAAACAGTCACAAATTGAGCAAGACATGAAACTCCGCGTTTTTGTAAACAGAGAAAGAAAAAATTTCAACCTTGAGAGATTCGGAAACTTTTTAAATTCTTTTTAAAAGCTTAAAAAAAAGGACAGTTATTTTAACACTAAAAAAAAAACTACCGAAATCCCTTTTTTTCCTCTCTCTCTCTCAGTAAAGGCGTACTTCGCATCGAAGAAACTTTTTCTTTTATAAAATATTTTTTCCATCTTTAACTGAACGAATTCTTGACAGAGAAATACTTCAAAATACCTTAAAATATGAAACTATTAACAAAAAAAAACTTTTTTCCGAATTTAAAACAAGTTTCAAACAACTTTAGACGGTCAGACTCTGTGACGCCGCGACGTATCTGTAATAAACTCACAAGAGGAGATGTATATTTAAACTCGTTTTATTAGTCGTTCTTTACACGATGATACTACTGTAATGGCGGCTACACATGCGTAGTGAAACCCGGATGTTAGTTGGTTTCTTAGTTCAAGGGACACTACTCTGTCTGCACATGTTACATACATTACATCTCTCCACCCATAGTTCCGAATTACTTGTTTATGTGACATAGTCTTTCAAGTGCTTCGGTTTGTTTTTTGTTCTTTCACCACATCTAATGGTTTCTCTTACTGGGGCCTCCTGCTGTGTATTCCCCCCTCCATTTGTTGTTTCCTGGTCCGGACTCAAGCTACCTGGACTACTGGTGCCTGAGGTCAGTGGGATCACCCAGTCTGTATCCAAATTTTGATTTCTATTTTGTGGACTTGTTCTTCCTATTTCCGAAGCTCTATCTGCGTCCCGCTCCATCTGTTTTTTTTACATGGTCCACATGTCTCCTTACCACTGTCCCCGACTCCAGTTTAATTTCATATGACACTGGACCTGTCCGTCTCTTGACCACTCCCTTTTTCCATCTTGGTCCTGTATAGAAATTTTTGGCCCAGACTAATTCACCTTCTCTAAATTCTCGTATGCTCCGAGAGTTGTCATGATATTTCTTTTGAATTTCCTGGTGTTTTGTCATACGCTCCCTCACTGTAGTTTTCTGCGGAATGATCCAATCCAAAACTGTCTTTATTTTCCGGTTCATTAATAATTCTGCTGGTGATATGCCAGTGACCGTTTGTGGTGTGGAGTTATATGACAACAAGAAACGGCTCAGTTTTGAACTTAGGGAGCCTTTCTCATGACTCATTTTTTTCATTCCTTCCTTAAAAATCCGCACATATCTTTCAGCCAATCCATTTGAAGAGGGGTGTTTTGGGGCTGTTGTGATATGTTGGATTCCTTGTCTTGACATAAATGCTTGGAATTCTTCACCTACAAAAACGGCTGCATTATCAGTTACAATTTTTTGGCGCAACCCGTGAGTTGCAAAACATCTTTGTAGGTGTTCCAGGGTGGCGTTTGTGGTGGATGAGTTTGACATATAGACGTCTAACCATTTGCTGAACGCATCCACTATTACCAGAAACATGTGACCTTTAAATGGGCCTGCATAATCTATGTGAAGTCTGGACCACTCCTCTTCAGGGATTTCCCAAGGATGTAAAGGTGCGGTTGCTGGCATTTGATTGGTTTGTTGACACTCATAGCAATTCCTCACCTTAAATTCTATTTCCTGGTTTAATTTTGGCCACCAGAAATAGCTTCTGCTCAGCCCTTTCATTTTTACAATTCCTGGATGTCCCTCATGGAGTGCCTCTAAAAGTTCTTTCCGCCCTTGTATTGGCACCACTACTCGCATTAAGCATTCCTCCACAATTTCCAATTCATGTCTTCTATTAAAATAAGGGTGCCAATCTTCTGTAGTAGGACACTTCTCTGGCCACCCATTTTTTACATAGTCCAGCACCTGTTTTAGGAGTTTATCCTTTTTTGTCCACCTGGCGAGTTCTTGATGTGTAACAGGAGCTTGATCCAGGTAGTCTAGCAGCATAATGTTCTCCTCTGGTATGGGCACTTCTCTCAGTGTTGTAGATCTTGGCAACCTACTCAACCCATCGGCATTTCCATTTTTTCTTCCTTCCCGATATTCTAACTGGTATGAATATGCAGATAGGATTACTGCCCAACGTTGAATTCTCGCCGAACTGATCTCTGGGATTTTCCTATTTTCTTTAAAATATCCCAAGAGCGGCTTATGATCAGTATATAATGTGAATGGCCTTCCATACAGATACTGGTGAAATTTTTTCACCCCAAAAACTACTGCCAATGCCTCCTTATCAATTTGGGCGTAATTCTTTTCTGCTGGTGCGAGGTCCGTGATACAAAAGCTATTGGTCTCTCGGAGCCATCCTCCATGATGTGAGATAGTACAGCCCCCACCCCATATGGGGAAGCATCAGATGCCACTGTCACGGCTTTGTTTGGGTCGAAATGTACCAACACTTTTGAGGAAGTTAATTGTTCTTTTGCTTCTTCCCATGCCCTTTCTTGTCTTGACGTCCACTCCCATATTGATTCCTTCTTCAATAACTGATGCAAAGGAGCTAGAATGTTTGAAATGTTCGGAATGTACTGGGCATAATAATTTATCATCCCCAGAAAAGCTTGTAGCTCCTTTACCGATGTTGGGCGTGGTGCCTGCTTGATCGATTTCACTTTTTCCTCTGCAGGTTTTATGCCTTCCCTGTTTACTATGTGGCCTAGATATAATACCTCGGGCACTAAAAATTTGCATTTTTCCCGGTTTAATTTAATTCCACTTTTTCCTAGCCTGTTTAAAACTTCCTCCAGGGTCTCTAAGTGTTTTTTCCTGGTTTTGCCTGTCAGTAGAATGTCGTCAATTCTAACAATTACATTTTCAATGCCCTGCAATATGTTTTCCATAGTTCTCTGAAATATTCCTGGGGCTGATTTCAATCCATAGCATAGTCGGTTGTACATGAAAAGGCCTTTATGAGTATTGATAGTTGTTAATTTTCTAGATTTCTCATCCATCAGTAATTGCTGGTAAGCTTGGCTTAAATCTAGCTTGGTATAGGCTTCACCTCCACCCAATGTCGCATACAGATCTTCTGTTTTTGGTATTGGATAATTATCCAATTTAGTGATTGGATTGATTGTCACTTTATAGTCCCCACAAATACGTACAGACTGATCCGCTTTTAAAATGGCTACTATTGGTGTAGCCCATTCAGAGAATTCCACTGGTGAAATTGTTCCTTCTTTTTGCAGTCTTCCTAATTCCTCTTCTATTTTCTTCATCAGCATATAGGGTACTGACCTTGGTTTGAAATACCTGGGTTTTGCCTCTGGGTCTATATACAAACTGGCCTGGGTTCCTTTCACTTGACCTAACTTCCCATCGAACACAGCCTCATGCTTTGCTAATATTTCTTTCAATTTTTCTTGGTCAGTCTCCTTTATTGTCTGCACCTTAAAAATCTCCTTCCATGGCAACCTCACATGTTGCAGCCAGTTTCTTCCCAGGAGTGTGGGTGAATCCCCCGCTACCACAATTAACGGTAATTCCACCCGACGACTGTCCAACTGCACTGGAACTTTTGTTTGTCCAATCACCTGGATGCAATTTCCTGTATAAGACCTAAGACGCACTTTTGTGGGCTCCAGCAACTTTTTGTTGTTTATTTTTTTCCACGTTTTTAGTCCCATTATCGTTACAGATGCTCCTGTATCTATCTCCATAGAAACCCTCTTGTCACAAATGTTGATGTCTACACAATAGGGGTCTACTTTTTCCAGTGGCACTCTGATCCTATTTATGGTATAAACTTCCTCGGAATTATCCGAGTCTGTGGCTTCCCCTTCTATTTTCCTCACTGAATTTTTTTTCTTTTCTAACCTATTGGGGGGTTTCTTTTTCATGTTTAATTTAAAACATTTCTCTGCTATGTGCCCTTGTCTTTTACAGTAGTGACACATGGCATATCTAAAAGGACACTTACTTGTTTCGTGTGTTGCTCCACAACGAGTACACTCTTCTTCCGACCTTTCATTCGATCTGCTCTCATATTTTATTTTTTCGGTCTGCCTCCGTGGTGGTGTGAAAATTTTGTTTACTTCTATTGTTTTTGTTTGAATATCTCGTAAATGTTTGGAGGCAGATTCGATGTTGACCGCTATTTTGAAAGCTTCGTTAAAAGTTATTGTGTCTTTCTCTGCAAGTAGTCTCCTCTGAATGTTGTCATCGTTTACTCCTACTACGAGTTTATCCCGTAGCATTTCGTCCAAAAACGTTCCAAAACGACAATCTTCACACATGCTTCTTAATTCTGCCACATAATCTGTGATCGACTCGCCTGGTTGGCGGTTTCTTGTATAAAACTTTGTTCTCTGAACGATCACAGACGGCTTTGGGCTGAAATAATTTTGCATGATTTTGACAAGTTCGTCAAATTCTTTATCTTTCGGTTTTTCTGGAGCTAATAAACTTGATATTTGTTTATATACCTTGCTCCCACAAACCGATAAAAAAATCGCTCTCCTCTTTTTCACGTGAGCTGTATCGTCGGGTATCTCGTTTGCTTCGAAAAAGTTCTCCAGACGTTCGATATATTGGTCCCATTGTTCACTTGTACTATCAAACGATTCCAACCGACCGAAAGTAGCCATAATTCGTTTTTTCTTCGAATTCTCGTCGCCAATTTGTAATAAACTCACAAGAGGAGATGTATATTTAAACTCGTTTTATTAGTCGTTCTTTACACGATGATACTACTGTAATGGCGGCTACACATGCGTAGTGAAACCCGGATGTTAGTTGGTTCCTTAGTTCAAGGGACACTACTCTGTCTACACATGTTACATACATTACAGTATCCACCCTCCAAAATGGCTCTGGCCAATTCTTTTGACTTCAACCGAAGAAATTAGACTCAACGAACGAAGAAAGAAAGCATTTTTTTTGCCTTTAACAACAAAAAAAAGACTCTTGTCATCACGAATAATTTTTTTTTAAAGGCCTCTTGAAGTTAAAAAATAAGTACATTAATTTTTTCCCTTTCACACACAAATACATACACTCAAATATATCTGTCCCCTCTGTCACCCAAAAAAAATAAATACATACTTATTCTTTTTTTTAACTTCTTGGCTTTCAACACTTAAACAATTCCTCTTTCGTTTTTTCTCTCTGAAATGTGTGTCCATGATGATGTTTTCAATTATTATTTAACTTAGATTTCTTGGTCTGGGGTCCCATTAAAAAAAAAAAATGAGCGTTTTACCTGCATTCGCCGGCGTGGTTCGCGTTTGGTTTGCCCAACTCGAGGCATATTACATGGCAAATAATGTCACTGAGCAACGACAATAACACATTTTATTTAAGTGCATTCCCTGCGTCTTTAACACCAGTTGTCAAGGACTTAATAACAGATACTCCGCCTGGCTCTACATATGACAGCATTAAGCTGGAGGTCCTACGACGCACATCGCTCTCAGCAGAAAAGTGTTTCAAACGCTGGTTAACAACGAGCGTTTGGGCGACCGCAAGCCAAGTGAACTGCTCCGCAGAATAGGAGAACTGGCGGAAGAAGAGACATCCGCTGATAGTACCCTCATAAAGCAGCTTTTCTTTTCTAGGCTGCCGCATGAGGTCAAGGCAATTCTGGCGGCTATGGTGGAGACGAGCTCTGTCGACGTAGTGGCTGCGTCGGCAGATAAAGTGATGGATTGTGTCATTCGATATAACCCCATTTCCCACCGTCAGCCACAGGTTGAAGTCTCTTCTTTGTCTGCTAACGCTGGAGACAGTAGTCAACAGGTCACATTGGCCATACTCCATGCAATAGAGCGACTGGAGAGAAGCATGGAAAAATTAAGCATGGATAGATCTCAATCGCCTAGACGTCATAATCGTTCGTCGTCCCCACACCATCGCTACTCAAATAAGCCAGGATTGTGTTACTACCAAAGTCGCTATGGCAACCAAGCACATAAGTGTAAATAACCTTGTTCGTTCCCTAACCAGGGAAACTTAATTCTGGGGATCCGAGCCCGACACGGTCTCCACTAGGTTCTCATGATAACCGTGCATATTTCATTAGAGACTCAATATCCCAAGCACGTTGCTTGGTTGATACTGGGGCCGCTTGCAGTATTTGGCCACTGAAACTACTAGCTAAAAAGCCACCAGTATCGCCCATTTCACTGCAAGCCGTAAATCACTCCCTTATTCCCACATACGGTCAAATTTCTCGTTCTTTGGACTTGGAATTGCGCAGAGACTTTACGTGGGTCTTTACAGTCGCGGATTTACCCTACCCATTTTGGGTGCGGACTTTCTGCACCACTTTAATATATTAGTGGACATGCGCAGACGACGGCTGATAGATGCTAATACGGAACTTTCCATACCGGGTTTTAAATCAAACACACCATCTTCTGTCAGCCCGGTACTCTTTATTGCCGCAACTGATGACCCATACCAGACCCTACTCCACTCCTACCCACAGTTAACGAATCTTAATTTTGTTGTGAGTAATCCAACTCACTCAACAAAACATTATATTGAGACCACAGGAGCTCCTGTGTTCTCACGCCCTCGTCGCTTAGCTGCAGAGAAACTAAAAGCGGCGAAGGCGGAATTTTAACCATATGCTGCAACTGGGAATTATACGCCCCTCGTCCAGTCCTTGGGCTTCCCCTTTGCATATGGTCCCGAAGCGCTCCGGAGATTGGTGTCCGACTGGGGACTATTGACAACTCAATGCCATGACGGTACCTGATCGTTACCCAATCCCACATATACAGGACTTTGCTTCATCTCTGCACGGTTGTAAGACCTTCTTCAAACTGGACTTAGTAAAGGCTTACCATCAGATTTCACTGAATCCGGCTGATATACCCAACACGGCGGTAACAACTCCTTTTGGAGCGTTTGAATTCCTGACTATGCCTTTCAGTTTGCAAAACGCGGCTAGTACCTTTCAACGCTTCATGGACGAAGTAGTGCGAGATCTTTACTTTGTCTATAATTACATAGACGACATACTTGTGGCAAGTGCCTCACCTGAGGAACATGTCACCCATCTCCGCCTACTGTCCGAACGGTTTCAGCAATACCAGGTGAGGATTCACCCTGGTAAATGTGTTTTCGGTGCTTCGTCACTAGTTTTCCTTGGCCATATTATCAGCCCTGAAGGCATATCTCCCTTGCCTGAAAAGGTTAAAGCTCTACAAGACCTTCAACCACCCACTTCACTTCGCCAACTAAGACACTTTCTGGGTCTGTTAAATTATTACAGACGTTTTATCCCACACTGTGCGGATCTCTTGTCTCCTCTTTCCGACCTGTTATGTAACAGAAAGAAGAAAAACGAGCAGATTTCACTGAATGATTTTCAGCTGAAGACATTCCATGAAGTGAAGCAGAAACTAGCGACAACATCTTTGCTTGCACACCCTGTTACCGATGCCCAGTTTTCACTGGTCGTTGATGCATCAGGCACAGCTGTAGGTGCAGTGTTGCAACAGCAACACGAAGGCCAACTGCAACCTCTCGAATACTTTTCGAGACAACTGAAACCGGCAGAACAACGTTACAGCACGTTTGGCCGTGAACTACTGGCAATGCACCTCGCATTCACTCGAGGGCCGTCAATTCGTGATCTACACTGATCACCGTCCGCTTACATATGCACTGCGTGCTAAGCCAGACAAATATTCTCCTCGCGAAACTCGCCACTTGGATTTTGTTTCGCAATTTACTAACGATATCCGACATATATCTGGTGAACAGAATGCGGCGGCAGACGCCTTGTCCCGCCTTCCTATAAATTCTCTGTCTTCACCTTCAGATATCGATCTACAACAGATGGCTTTAGACCAGCCATGTCTGGACACTCTGGATCTGTCGTCACCTGAGTTTGCAACTTGCGAGGTCAAATACCTGCCTGTGCCCACTTCGGACACGCAGATCATCTGTAACACTTCAACAGATTCACCTCGCCCTTTTGTTCCACTGACTTAGCGTAGGGTTGTTTTTGATACCCTTCACAACTTGACACACCCCGGATTCAAAAGCCATAGTGAAGCTGATTTCAGCTAGATTTTTCTGGCCAAATATGAGGCGTGATATCACTACCTGGACACGTTCCTGCGTATCCTGCCAAAAGTCAATGGTGCACAAGAATATCCGTGCACCCCTTGGAACATTCACTCGGTTCAGCCATGTTATCTTATCTCCTGACCTGCATAGATCGTGTTGAAGCCATCCCTCTAAGCGACATTTCGGCTGAATCCGTAGCGCGAGCCCTTATATCGGGCTGGATATCGCGCTATGGAGTCCCCTCAACTATTACCACCGACCGTAGTGGACAGTTAGAATCCCACCTATTCCAGGAACTTTCCAGGATTTTAGGGATTAAACGTATCTGTACGACCAGCTATCATCCAGCTTCCAATGGGATGATAGAACGCTTCCATCGCCAATTGAAAGCCACATTGCGTGCTTATCCTGACCAGCAGCGATGGAGCGAGTACATACCTATTGTCCTTCTTGGCTGTCGCGCCGCAATCAAAGAGGACCTTAGATACTCTTCAGCTGAACTCGTCTATGGACTACCTTTATCGTTGCCGGGTCAGATGCTGACCCCGATAGATTTAACGGCAACAGATACAGCTCTGTATATAAACAGACTGCGAGCTTACTTTAATGAGCTCCCACATATGCACCCTAGGTAACAGACCATTAAATCTTCGGTCCCTAAAGACATTTCCTCGTGGACTTATGTTTTTGAGCGAAAAGACTCTGTGAAAGCCCCTCTTACTCCTCCTTATTCTGGTCTTTATCGCGTGCTTTCACGCACTGACAAACTTTTCACCCTTGACATTGGTGGCAAAAAAGACACCGTACCCATCGACAGAGTGAAAAGAGCTTTTCTTAACGCAGAAACACCTGAGCCCCATATTCCCCCTACTGTGCATCAGACAACTGCAAATACACATTTACTTTTAGAAACCCCTAAAGAAAATTGTCACCACCACACGTAGTGGTCGACGAGTACATTGGCCCAAAAAACTGTCTATATATAGAATGAGCCTTGTACTCTATTTTTCAAAACATACTGCTCACATTAAGGATCCACACTTCTCCAGAATTACTTTTTTCAAAGAGAAGACAAACTCTTAAATAAAAAAAAAAAATATTTTTTTTCATTAATATACAAACATTTCCTGAAAATACTTCTTCCAGAAAAGACTTTTCCCTGCAAAGCAAAAAAACAAAAACTTTTTAAACATTTGTTAATTGACAAATTTTGTATTTTTGTTATTTCCCACTGCTACACTTCGTTTTATTTCCTGTCGGCTTTCAGCCTAAGCAGGGAGTTATGTAGCAGTCACCGATAGGGATTTCTTTTGAATGCGTAATCACTGTCCCTGTGAGCTGGCTTGTCCAATCAAATCACAGGGCGCAGTAATATCGTTAGTTCCCTAAGGGACTACTTTTGTTCCCTTAGGGTTCGAGGAAAAAGATCAGACGACCTCCTGGCACCAGCTTGGACACATCGCAGAGAGCACCAGCGAGGAACGAGGAAACGCTTTCTCTCCCGCTGCCGTCGCCACTTGAAGACTACGAAAATCTTCACCTGAAGAAATCCACGGGCAGCCCTAAGAACTCTTATAGTATTCCTCTTCCTCAGACGGACATTGTCCCACTCTCTTCTACCTATACCAAACGGTATAGGTAACCGTGAGTTAATAAAAACCCTTTTTGTTATAGTTACAGTAATACTTTTCGTTGTTCCGTTTCTTTACGAGAAGATAAAAGGATAACCCCTTTCATCTTATCATCATATCCTTACAGTCTTCTTATAAATTTAACAAAAGGGGTCGAAAAGGGGGCATAGAACAATAAAATAAAAAAATAAAAAATACAGGACCTTAGCAGTAGGTTGGCGAATCGTCTCCTGTCTAGTTTGGGCTAGTTTTTTTTTCTCTTGAAATGTCCGTTTCAAAGGTCCCTCTTTATCTTTCTTTCGACACTTTTCATTCCAAGGATCTCCAGGTTCTTGAAATTTCTTCCCAAAATAAATTCTCCTGGAACGTCCTTCCTCCAAGGGGTAGTATTTGGGAATTTTCTTTTAAATTTAAAGACGCTTGTCTTTACACCGCAAGAAAAAACCTTTTATCTTAAGGTTGATCCCTTCAGGGGAACATATATTTCTTTAAGAGACCCTGAACTTCGAAATAAAACGTTCTTACTCTAAGAACGAGTTGAAAACTTAAAAATGTTTTACGTCCATGTTGATAACGGACGGAGACCGCTGGAACTGAACTGCTCTGCTCTAAACCCAAGTCGGCACTGACTTAAAAAGGACGACAATAGCAAAGTTTGGTCGAATAATCCAGACCGAGGTCACATTGGTACCTTTGGGTGAGTCATTCTTCCTCCATCCTGTCCCCACTCGACCTCCCTTCTCCTGCTAGAGACTGTTGCCATGCCGTCACCTCTAGACTTCTTGACAACGATGATGCTGCTGAAAATAAAGACAGGGAGAACAGACCCGCAACCTGACTGCTAACTTTTGACACACATGGGTACAGTGGCAACATGTATACAACCACCCCCACCCCTACCTCGACATCCCTCATGGCCAATATAGAAATAAATTTCTGAAACTCTCTGGACAAGAAAAAAAGACAAATTCCATTTTTTGTTTTATGTACACGCTCCTCGTTCATCTCAATACCACAAATAGTCCTCATTCTGATCACTAACGGGTTCTAATGGGCTTAGAATCGGAGGTTGTGGCAGAGGCTCCAACAACAGTGTCAGCCGGAATTTCTCCAGGATCTCGTGAATTGGAACATTCTTCGGAGGAATCCTAAGTTTGATGCGAATGAGTAATCGATAACTCTAAAGGAAAAAGGTGCCTCAATGAATGTTCCTGAGTGGTGCCATCAGCTTTCCTAATCAGGGCAGATCGTATATGAGTGTCATCACCAGGAGTAACTTTAATCACTCTGCCCAAGGACCAATAAGGGCGAGATTTGTCTGGGTTCTTGACGAGTATAACCTCATCCACCGCTAAGACATCATCAAAATCAGTCTGATACAAATCTCTATTCAATTCCCTCAATCCGAGCAGGTATTCTTCATACCACAAACTTATACATTTTTGTAAGACAAGATCCGTGTGGGCCAACTTCTCTAAAAGGTCACTCCTAGAAGGGGGAGGATCTTCAAGGAAACACTTGTCAGTTAATGAAAAATGTGCTGTCATAGTGAGGGTGGATAAACGCATTGGGGGATATGATATCCAAGCCAGCATCCCCAGAACATCTGTAAGTGAGGGGGCGAGAGTTAACCGCATTTTGTATATCTGACAACACTGAGAGAAGTTCGAAATAACTCAGCTTCTGTCGTCCCACTAACTTGTAAAGACAATCTTTCACCGTCTTAATAAGACGCTCCCAAATACTTCCGAACCAGGCAGAATACAAGGGTATAGTTAAGTGCTTGATATCAAAGGTGCTGAATCTTTCTTCAAATTCATCTGCCACAAGCACCTGCTTGATCAAATTGCACCAAACAATGAATGACCTCGCATTATCGGAATATATATGGGAAGGCACCCCATATATGTTTAAAAAAAACCAACCAGCACCAGTATCACAGAATGAGTATACATATCACTCACCAACTCCAAGTGGACCGCCCACACATTGAAGCAGGTAAAAAGCAAGATATACATCTTCTTCAGCTCCTTACCCTCCCCAACCCACAGGTGACCCGTGAAGTCCATGCCTGTATGGTGGAAAGGTTTCACAAAGTTAACCCTGTGCTTAGGTAAGTTCGTAACCTTGGGGTACTTGAACGATATTGCATTGTACCTCTTGCACAGAGCACACGAAGAAATAACAGTTTTCACTGCCTGCCTGAACTTGTGTATCCAGAAGTCAGACACGGAGCTTACTGAGGGTAGCCGCAATGCCTAAATGCTTACACTTGAAGTGGCAGTCCATAATAATTAAATCCGTGACATGGCTATATCGCGGCAACAAAATAGGGGATAAACTCTCCTGAGAGTAGAGACTGGACTTGCCAATCCTTCTCCTAGACCTAATCAAACCTATCATCTAGGTATAGATCTAACTTCGCAACCAGCGGAGGAATCACATGGTTAGAGTGGTTCAACAGAAAGGATTTTTCTTTGAAAAGGAGCGTCGACTGCTCCAACCTAATCAAATAAACTCCGGCCACCAGCCCAGGTTCCTCCACAGACTTCCGTAAATCTGAACACGTAGGACGAAACTCTCATGAGTTTTCCCAAAGACGCAAATTTTTCGAAATTCATCACCGGAATCACATCCCGAATCACCGGTGATGGTATTAGTACCATCCTTTGACTGTCAGAACTCAGACAGTTCAAATCACTCAAGGGCCAGGAATAATCTTCACCGACCAACCACTCCGGCCCAGTCAACAAAAAATTGTAATCAAGGGAGGCGCGAGAGTGCTCTATCCCTTAATAGACTCTACGAATGGCCTATGCTGAAAATCTCATTTTTTTGATCAATCATAACTAAAAAACCAATAAACCAAATTAGTTAAAACTTTGCACAACATTTTTATTTGATAGGTTCTATAAGTGTGTAGAATTTCAGCATCATTAGTCAAGGCAACCCAGAGATCCAGAAAGTTAAATCATGAAATCATGTTATCTGTGTGTACGTACGTATGTGCCACCCTGTATCTCATCAACTATTTGATGGATTCAGCTGATTTTTGGCAGAGATAGAGGTTCTAGGGTCTAGTTGATGGCATTTTAATTTCAGTTTACCATATATCTTAGTTTTCCAGAAAATTCAAAAAAAACTTATGAGAAGGCATTGTATTGAGACATAGCCTTTACAAAAGTAGTGACATTCCATGAAAAATGCCAGTATACTGAAATCATATATCCTTAATAGGGTTAAGATGAAAATTCATATACACTAAATGTACAAAAGCAAGGAAATTCCCAAATTTTTACACTTTTATTGTCATTTCATTATCACATCACTACAGTATAAATCTCTATACATGAGTGGATGAAGTGTGTGGGGTGCACTGAATAAAAATTCCTACCAGTAAAATACATAGCCCTGTTGTGTGCGCATACCCTTAATGACAATAAAACTGTAAAAATTTGGGAATTTCCTTTAGTGTATATGAATTTTCATCTTAACCCTATTAAGGGCATATGATTTCAGTATACTGGCATTTTTCATGGAATTGGGACTTAAACTTCTCCAAAGTGATTCCCCTCGTAATCAGATCAGCTGGATTGTCAGTAGTATTTACGTATTTAAACACCACTTCGAATCCTTGTTCACTTAATTTGTCAACTCTTTCTCGAATGTCCCTCAAACGATTTCGAGTGAACACGCACTTTGTCTTAATAGTTGTCGACAAAATCCATGACAACACCACCTGAGCATCTACAGCCACTACAATTTTCTTCACCACATCCCGCGGGAACACCTTCAAAATGTTAGGGATGCACTTTATCGCCAGAAAGACGGATAACAACTCAAGAGAAGGCAAGGTCCTCCTTGCCAAGGGAGCCACCTTAGCCTTAGAAAATATCAGTTTAGCCGCCCCATTCTGAAAGATGTAGGCTGCAAAACCAAAGGCCTGCTGAGAAGCATCGCAAAAGGTCAACAACGATGCAGGTGCAGAGGAGTCCACTACACATCTAGGAACCCTCAAACTGTGCAGACGCACCAGATCTGGAAACAGCTTGTTCCAAACGAGCTGCTACTCCACTGGTATCTTTTGATCCCAAGCTACTTTCATTGAGGAGTATTTTCCCCTTCATAGTCACAGGTAAACAAAGCCCCAATGGGTCAAAAGTGGAAGAATTCTGAGACAGTATGCCCCTCTTGGTATCAGCTGCAACCTCAAAGGGATTGACTGCCACATGCAAATCATCCTCTGCAGGATCATATAAATATCCCAGCACCTTTTCCAAGGGAGAATCATGGGTGACAAAACTGCCGTCAGCCCTCATTCGAGCCGTCAAAACTTCACTATTTGTGTTACAGGATCTCAGAGAAAAATTACCTTCCTGCATGATGCTCATAGCATTCTGGTATAGGTCCAGCAAAATATCAGGGGAATTGTGGGTCCTTATAAGGTTATCTACATAAACATTTCCTAGGAGCATATCCTTACACAAACTAGGAGGGTACTTCTCAACATGGTGTTTAATAACAAAATTGAGGATAAATGGGCTGGCAACAAACCCCACAATTAGTGTTTTATAACGATACCATACAAGCTTATCGTCAAATTTCACAAAAAAGCAAAACCGATTGTTGTCCCTGTCGGTTTCCAACCGAATCATGAGAAAGGCCTTACGGACGTCTGCCAAAAGGACATAACGATCCATCCTGAACTTTAATAATAACTCATATTCGTAAAGAGGTTAATTCCTGGATAAACGCGATCGTTCAGAGAGGGGTGCCCACCTGTTCGCAAAGAACAGTTGAACACCGGCCTTATCTTGGTGGTACTCAGGTCATCGGCTTTAACAACCGGTTGGTGAGGAATTAACGCCACCAATGATGGCATCCGTCTTTCCCACAACCGGGCACACAAAATCCGACACATCACCAAAAGGGCACTATACCTTGAGGGAACTACAAGGCAGACCCATTCATAAAGGGAGTCAGTTTCATGGGTCTCATGTACTTCAGTAGGTCCACGTGTACCAATCCATGTACCGTAATGCAATCATTACGAATACCCGAAAAGTCAGCAGCCAACTTCCCATTACCAGCAAGAATACCTTCGATAGCGGTAGAAAGACCCTTGACATAAAACTGAAGGTTCAAGCCTTCGTCCACCAGAAAGGGAATCGCACACTCGGAGTTTGGCAATTTGACGCGTGACTCGAGCTCATTCAGACTCCTCCGGGCAGAACCGAGGAAGGTTTTGATAATGAAGTCCCTCCTCTTCATCGGAGCAGAACGACAATTCAAAATATCCAGCACTCCATACGATAAATAAGAGCGCTGGCTACCCGAATCTAATAGACAATTAAATGTCTTTTCCACCTCACCACTGACTACGCTAATTTCTATTATCAATAAAAAAATATATATATTTCTTAGAGTGAAGATTTGATTACTGCAGCCACGGCTAGGACGAAAAGCACAATGGTTTGGCCTCGTTCTGGAGACATGTTCTGATTGGAATCATCTTAGAAGCGAAGCAAATATTTTATCAGTCACATCGATCAGGCTGATACCATGGTAGTTTCTGCATGATCTGCTTAATCATACAGAATGGTACCAGTGCTGCATTGCTCCAGTCATGAGGAAACATTTCTGTCTTCCAAACTTAGTTGATAATGTGATGTATTCTTTTGCTGTGTTTATGGATCTCAACATGCTTGTTATCTATGCGTGCAGCTATATTTTTTAGACTTACGATATAATGATCTCCTTCGAGGACCACTCTCTGTACGGCACAGCTGGAACTTTGTTTACCTTGAAGGTTCCAATCTTTGGAACTGCCTCCTCCTTTCTGAGGGTAGCATCTACTTACATGACCTGCTCCCTGACAGCGTCAACACCTCCATGCCCCACCGTTCATAAAAATATGACCTCTCTGCCCACACATCCAACATATCCATCGAGATTTGAGTGGGTTCACCTGGTTTTTCACTTAGCATCTCCAGAGACTTTTGTAGGTCGAGTTATGTTCAAAGTCGACATTCCAATCCTAAGTCGTCTACCCTCTTCCAGCATACACCACCGGTCATCGTATCTGAATTGACCACCTCAGCCACAGCTCTGCCCTGCTGATAGAGGCAGTGCTCTCCAATTATTCAGGTAATCTTTTGCCTTGTGCCCTTCATTTAAGAACTTCCAACACACTGCCACTCCCTCCTGGCTGAAACTATAATAGTTCTGGGTAAAATGATTATGCTTGAGGTACCTTCACTCTCACCCTTAAAGCTCCCAATGTTCTTTCTCCACCTTAAATCTAGGTCTGAAGTTGTGGTAACCTTTGCTTCCTTTTGACTTTTCTGAGGGTGCTAATTTCTTTGTGTCCCCTCGCTCATTCCCAGAGTCTTTCACTATCATTACCGAGTTCTTGGGCCTCAATGAATGTTTGTAGTCTACCCTTCAATACATCCTTACACATCTCCCATTTGTGTAGCCCATCAATGAATGTATTGATGAAGATGGCTTGCACTAGCCTACACATGCGCATTTCCTTATAAGAGAAAGCCAACACTTTTAAATCATCTATCCTTTCGGCCGAGTTCTTCAGAGCTCACCCTGTCGGTAGACCCTAGTCTCATTAGTGTCTTGATATTCTCGAGTTCCATATTCTCACTGGTGAACTATCACCTGAGCAGTTCCAAAGATCGGCCAAAATCAGCCCCGGGTTATCCCCATACAGGACTCCTATGAACTTAAAAACAGACTCTACCGCACATTTATAGGTTAATAGGACTACCTCTTTATCCTTCAGTACAAAATTTATTTTCTTCTGAATGTCTGATAGCAATTCCTGGAGTCCTATAGGCATCATTTTATGTGAAAGGACCTTGACCACCTCTACTAAATTCTTAATTCCTCTTTGGATCTCTTGGAGAGGCCCCCAATTCTCACCTATCACCGAATGTGGATCGCTAATTTCTTTAATCTCTACTGCTTACTCACAAATTAATACAATAGAAAGAACAAAAATACAAGCAAAATCAATAAAAGTAATGAGAACAATCGATTCCTAAGCAATACTATGAAGTGACCTTTCAACTTTGGAGATGGCACGGTGGTCGAGTGGTTAATGATGCGGACAGAGGACCTGGGTGTGTCGGGT
The DNA here is from genome assembly GCA_963556195.1 of Sepiola atlantica. NCBI lineage: Eukaryota > Metazoa > Mollusca > Cephalopoda > Sepiida > Sepiolidae > Sepiola > Sepiola atlantica. The sequence goes on from OY744525.1 coordinate 149,130,566, forward strand.
TCGAATTCAGTTTGTTCCACTTTCATCAAAACCCACACCTGACCTTGTGTCTAACATCCTGGAGAGGATGTAAATCTAATACTTAAGTTTGAAGAGTCAGCCATAGAATAATACACTCCACTCGAGATAATGTGGTAAAAGAGCAATCACCCATGGATTCTTTACTAATATTAATTTAATTTAGCTGCGACCAACTTTTTCTCTGGTCTTCAGTCTGCTGTTTCTTTTTCTTCTTGAGCTTTTTAGACTTTCAGTTAATTTACTAAATTTTGTTGGTCTGACTAGGTTTCCCGGTGCCATTTTTTTCATGTAGCAAATTGCCTAATGTAATTCCCTTGTTATTTTCTTCTTTCCACATTCACAGTCTTTTCTGGTGAGCAAAAACGGCAACGAAATACTGGGTAGTCTGTGAGTTTCCAACTTATCTGTGGCAATCACCAAGGGTTGATCCTGGTCACAGCACCAAATATAAAGTCTCAATCCTATGCAGTAATAAAAAATGCAGCTTTCACACTCTTTTGCTTCCACTTATGTCTAAGGTAAATACGTCTGGAGTTTACTGATATGGTGTCACCGACTTTAGACCATATTCTTGGGACAGCAGCATTGACGAAGTTTCCACTCTCCCTAAGAAAACTGGTGGTGAGAAATTATCTAAATTGACCGGGCCATACTTCCACCATATTGTGTAAATTGATAAGGAAGTTTGAATCGGGGTCGATCAGAGAATTGGTCGTCAACTCAGGGATGAGAAGTACATAAAAGAGCAGACTAACAAAGTATTGATAACAATTATTTTTAATCTAAAAGAATATATATTTCTGTGAAACTTTTAATTACAATAACAAAAAGTCTTTTGCTTGTTGGGGTGGGGGTTAATACCTCTGAGCTTCTGGATTGAGTCTGGGTTTCAACTTCATCTCGTTAATTTTAATGATACAATTGGTGAAATGTTTTTGGATGGATTGGGCAAAAAGCGTTTTGTTGATGACTGAATTTTGGCATGTAAAGCATTTTCAAGGGATTAGGGTTAAGATTAGGGTTAAGATTAGGGTTTCTACATTTCATCATTCTGGGATTTACATATTTTGTTGAGAATGTTTTAAAATTAAAAAAATTTATTTGGGTAAATTATTGTAAACTTTCTTGTTTTAGAAGATAATTCATTTCATTGCTTATTTTTCTGTCTTCTTCAGTGGCTCATCTTTTATCTAGGATTTTTTCCTGTCTTTTCATACTGCACTGTTAATGAAAAATTTCGCCATGTAAAGCAATTTAAGAGAATAATCTTCCTAACTTTTACTTACATTAGACATTTTAGTTTTAAATTTAGTTTAGTTGGTTTAAACAAGTTTTTCAATAAAATCTTTCAAATAATTTATTTTAACAATGCTTTAAACTGCTTACCAATTTTGTTGAATTTTACTCTAAAATAAAAATTGTTTGCATTTCACTTCAATGTTTTTTAGGTTTGCATGAGTCTTAAAGAACCCAACAATTCCTAACAATATTCTCATTTCTCATTTATTTCATAAGATGTTGAATTCAATAGAAATTTTTTAAAAATTGTTTTGATTTCACTTCAATGTTTGTTGATGTTTGCATAAATCTAAAGAATTTGGTCCACAGTAATTCTTATTTTATTTATTATTTACCATTTATTTCATGGAAAATGTAGAATTTTTCTAATGCAGATCAAAAGAATTTTATTTATAGTTAAACAGTAAACAAAAACATTTTTTTTTGTCCTATTTTTTTTGTTTCACTAAAGTTTGTTTTTCTTTCTTTTCAAATAAAATAATTCTTAACTATATTTTATTAATGATTTATTTTGTGGGGTGTAGAATTCAATGTAAATTGGAAAAACTTGATTGCATTTCACTTCAATGTTTGTTCATAATTTCACAATTTTGTTTTATTTTACACAAAATCGGGATCAAATAGATGAGAAAATCCAAAAATCTTAATTATATTCTATTTATTATTTACCATTTATTTTGTGGAGGATGTAGAAATTACAAATGCAGATTAAAAGAATTTTATTAAAAAGTTAAGTTTATAAAATTTAACAAAAATAAAAACATATTTTCTAATTTTTATTTAATTAAAGTTCTTTTCCTTTCTTTTCGAATACACATATTTTTCAATAAAAACATAATTTAAAGTAATTAAATTCATTCACAAAGAAATGTCTGCTTCTTTAAGATTTTGAAATCAAAGCAGCAATTATTAACGAAATTTATATTAAAAAATTCAAGAAAAAATATCTTCCATAAAAAAATCAATAATTAAATTGTTTGTCATTAATATAAAATAAAAAAATAAAATTGTTTGTATTTCACTTAAATGTTTGTTTATGTTTGCATGAATCTAACAGAACACCACAATAACTCTTATTATTCATTCAAAAATTAAAAAGAAATTGATTGCATTTCGCTTCAATGTTTGTTCAGGTTTAAAAAGTCTTTACAATTTTGTTTCTTTTTACACACTATATATGAGAAAATCCCAAAAATCTTAACTATATTGTCCAGATTTATTCTTCTTCTGAAGTCATCATTCTTATATCATTTCTCTTCATGCAACACATGTTATCAACCCTCAATGATAAGGGTTCACTTCCATACATCGTCACATAGTGTATACATGCCTGATAGACTCTTCCCTTAGTTGTCGACAATCGTAACACTAAGCTTGTTAGTAATGACAGAAGTTTCTTCAACAAACTAATCACAAACATTTGGCAGCCATCAGAGAGCTAGAAAAGTTAAAGATAACTCTGAATTATTACAAAACTATTCATATACAGGGTGGGCCAAAATAAGGGTCCTATCTTTAAATTTGAATAACTTGAATTTGAATAACTTCCACAAAATAAAAGTTAAACTCACCAAACTTTATGTGTGTAGACTGACCCTTCCGAGATTTTTTGAAATAAACAAAACAAATTTTAGCCGAAAAACACTTCTTAAAACTTACAAAAACTAAAGTATTGTTTTTTACACTGTTTTGAGTTTTTTAAGCAAAAATAATGTTTTCTAAATGAGGGTACGTTCCTTAGGGCTAATACAGTAATGACAGAAGTTTCTTCAACTTACTCCATTCATTCCTAATTCTTGCAATCACATATCTTTCAATAAAAACCTAATTTAAATTCATTCACAAAGAAATGTGTGCTTCTTTAAGATTTTGAAATCAACCCAGCAATAAATGAAATTTATATTAAAAAATTCCAGAAAAAATATCTCCAATAAAAAAATCAATAATTAAATTGTTTGTCATTCATATTCGGTTAGAGGTTAGTTTTACATGCTAACAGATGTTGAACGGCTTTAAGAAATTCACTTGCAAAGTAACCTATCTCTGGCCAGGTCTTTATTTATCTCTCTTTTCCTCAGGTCTATTTTTATCCTCCCATGTTTTATTTAACTGAACCTTTTACCTCAGCTGCTCTACATCTACTAACCCAAGAACACTCATCAATTCTTTCTACGTGGCCATACCATCGAAGCCTACTCTTTTGCAAACACCTTCCTATACTGTTCAGATTTATCTTCCTCTGAGATACACCAGATCGCAGCCTGTCTTTAAGACTCAAATTACACATCCATCATATCATTCTAATATCATTTCTCTCCATGCAACGCATGTCCTCAAGCCTTATTTACAAGGTTTCACTTCCATACATCATCACACTGCGCATACATGCCTGATAGATTCTTTCCTTTGGTCGACAATGGAAGCGCTCTGTTGGTTAGTAATTGCCCAAGTTCCCTGTACTTACTCCTTTTGGCTAAGATCAAAGTGTAGTATCTGTTCTGATGGATACTGCACCCCATAGGCTAATATTGGCCTTTGGGGCTTGATTTACGCCGGTCTATGGGTCTGTCCTGTGCAGTTCTAGGAGGTCCACCCTCCCAGGCTTCGCCTCCCCTCTTTGGGGAGGAGTAAGTTTATTACTTACTACCTAGGCGCCCCTACCAGGAAATGCCGATGGGGCTGCCCAGGAAATTTTTAATGGCCAGAGTGCTCACCTCTCGGGCGCTGGCTTTTCAAACCCCACTTTCCCGACCCGACCTTGGGTCACATCTTACTTGTGGGAGTAAGATAAAACTGGCCTTGTGCCTAACTCCTGGAGAGGAGTAAATAAATACTCCATTCCTTCCTAATTGATGCAATCACTAGGGCTTGTTCCACCCTGTGCTCCAATGGTATCAGCAAAGTAACAAAACTTCTCGACAACCTTAATAGCTTCACTAACCACATATACTTTCTCTACATCCGAGTTCTCATCAATCTCCATTAGAGTAGGTCGATTTAGGAATCATAACTAGCGAATAGATGGGAAAGTTGCAAATTTCCATAAATAATCACCACACAATATAATTTACTCTAAAATTTTGTCGTTTTTTTAGGAATTGTTCTTTAAGTGTGAAATAATCTAAGATTCTGTTACCTAACAATTTTAGCCGGTAAAATTGAGACCAGACATTATAGCAAATAAATGCAGTAAATATATGTAAGAGTATTTTTATGTGTAATATCCATACTGTTCTCAATAAATCGAATAATAGTTACAAAAAATTGAAATACTGTAAAATATTTTATCTAAAATTCAAATTACGATTTAAGAATCTGGTCAAATTTGTATCAAGGTAATTATTTTCATGGACCATAATACGTTATCTTCCATTTGTTTATATGGCTGTGTTGTCAAACATCGTTCAATAATACAAAACAAATGTAATATATTATATATTTTTAATTAAAACAGACTTATTTAAAACGTATATAATATATATATATTTTAATAATAACTTGTAATTTTCTGTCATGTAAGAAGTTATCGTTTTTTTTTCACACGTGGAATTAGATCGTTCCATGGTCTTACACAAATAGAATTGTTGAGTATTGAGTTTTATTACTTTTGCTAGCATAACTAAAAGTTGCACCATTACTTTCATCATATGAGCCCATGAGTAGATATGTTGATATGATCTTATTTGTGCTTCAAATAATTAATTATGTTTCTTTCAATATTTACCTAAAGTTTACTTCTAATTGGAAGTATTTGTTTTTTCATTTTATTGTCTTTTTGTTTTTGCTCTCAGCATGTGTTTCAATGTGCCTGTATAAAGACGATGATGTTGTAAATGATGAGCCGCAAACTTCACATGAATAAGGTTTCTCTCCAGTGTGGGTCCGCATGTGTGTTTTTACATCATGTTTTCTTGCATATAATTTACCACAAATTTCACAAGAATAAGGTTTCTCCCCAGTGTGTGTCAGTATGTGTATTTTAATTGCAGATTCTCTCATAAATGATTTACCACACATTTCACAAGAATAAGGTTTCTCCACAGTGTGGGTTGCCATGTGTATTTTTACATCATATTCTCTTGTAAATGATTTACCACAAAATTCACAAGAATAAGGTTTCTCCTTAGTGTGGGTCCGGATGTGTATTTGAAAACGAGCTTTGTCTGTAAATGATTTACTACAAATTTCACAAGAAAGTTTCTCTTTAGAGTGGATTCGCATGTGCCTTTCTAACCGAAGTTTTCCTGCATATGATTTACCACAAATTTCACAAGACAAAGGATCCTGGGGAGCTGTGTGAGTCCGCATGTGTATTTCTAAACGTAGTTTTCCTGCATATGATTTACCACATGTTTCACAAGACAAAAGCTCCTCAGTGTGGATCGGCATGTGTATTTTTAAATCACATTTGTTTCTGAATGATGAACTACAAAATACACACGAATAAGGTTTCTCCCCAGTGTGAGTTTTCATGTGCTGTTTTACATTATTATATGTAAACGATTTGTCACATATTTCACAAGAATAAGGTTTCTCCCCAGTGTGAGTCCGGATGTGTTTTTTTAAAACAGATTTGTCTTTGAATGATGAGCTACATACTTCACACGTGTAAGATTTTTCCTCAGTATGGGATGGCATATGTGCCTTTAAATGAGATGAAGTTGAAAATGATGAACAACACAATTCACAAGAATAAGGTTTCTCTCCAGTGTGGGACCGGATGTGTACTGTTAAACCCGTATTTTGTGCAAATGATTTACCACAAATTTCACAAGAATGAGGTTTCTCCCCAGTGTGGGTTCGCATGTGATTTTTTATCTCAGGTTTTCTTTTAAATGTTTTACCACAAATGTCACAAGAATAAGGTTTCTCCTCAGAGTGGTTAGCCATGTGTATTTTTACCTCACATTTTCTTTTAAATGATTTACCACAAATTTCACAAGAATAAAGTTTCTCAGCATTGTGGGTCCGCATGTGTTGTTTTAAATTACATTTTGTTCCAAAGAATTTACCACATGTTTCGCAAGAAAAAGGTTTCTCCGTAGTGTGGGTTGGCATGTGTATTTTTAAATTACTTTTTTGTTTGAATAATTTACCACAAATTTCACAAGAATAAGGGTTCTCCCCAGTATGCGTCCGCATGTGTATTTTTAAATAAGTTTTTGTTCTAAATAATTTACCACAGATTTCACAAGAATAAGGCTTCTCCCCAGTGTGGGTCCGCATGTGTATTTTTACATAATAATTTTTTGGAAATGATTTACCACAAATTTCACAAGAATGAGGGTTCTCCCGAATGTGGGTCTGCATGTTTCTTTTTAAATGTGTTTTTATTGCAAATGAGCCACACACTTTACAAGAATAAGGTTTCACCCAAATTATTTTTACAATGAAAAATTTTCCTCCAGAATGTGTTTGAATGTGTTGCTTTAACTTAAATGTAGATGATGTTGCACTGACTTCAAAAGAATAAAGTCTATCTCTCTGTTTTTTTTTCAATTAGTTCTTGGAAATCTCCCTTTCTTCAAGTAGATGACATTCAAATGGCACATGTCAGAAAAATAATGTTTCTCTCTCTGTGTCCGAATGTATTTGTTAAAATAAAATTTTCTATGAAATGATGAGAACCAAATTTCACAAACACAAGCTTCATGTGAATTAAAATTACAGAAGAATACGACTTCTATTCTATATATATGTATTTTTCATTTTTCCGTTGTTGCAGTTACCTGTGAATAAATAAGAGATTTTATTAAATAATTGATGCATTAATTAAAATAAAATTATACTCAAATACTAACTTGTGAATAAATAAGAGATTTTATTAAATAATTGATGCATTAATTAAAATAAAATTATACTCAAATGCTAACTTGTGAATAAATAAGAGATTTTATTAAATAATTGATGCATTAATTAAAATAAAATTATACTCAAATGCTAACTTGTGAATAAATAAGAGATTTTATTAAATAATTGATGCATTAATTAAAATAAAATTATACTCAAATGCTAACTTGTGAATAAATAAGAGATTTTATTAAATAATTGATGCATTAATTAAAATAAAATTATACTCAAATGCTAACTTGTGAATGAATAAGAGATTTTATTAAATAATTGATTGATTAATTAAAATAAAATTATACTCAAATGCTAACTTGTGAATAAATAAGAGATTTTATTAAATAATTGATGCATTAATTAAAATAAAATTATACTCAAATGCTAACTTGTGAATAAACAGGAGATTTTATAAAATAATTGATGCATTAATTAAAATAAAATTATACTCAAATGCTAACTTGTGAATAAATAAGAGATTTTATTAAATAGTTGATGCATTAATTAAAATAAAATTATACTCAAATGCTAACTTGTGAATAAATAAGAGATTTTATTAAATAATTAATGCATTAATTAAAATAAAATTATACTCAAATGCTAACTTGTGAATAAATAAGAGATTTTATTAAATAATTGATGCATTAATTAAAATAAAATTATACTCAAATGCTAACTTGTGAATAAATAAGAGATTTTATTACATAGTTAATGCATTAATTAAAATAAAATTATACTCAAATGCTAACTTGTGAATAAATAAGATATTTTATTAAATAATTGATGCATTAATTAAAATAAAATTATACTCAAATGCTAACTTGTGAATAAATAAGAGATTTTATTACATAGTTAATGCATTAATTAAAATGAAATTATACTCAAATGCTAACTTGTGAATAAATAAGATATTTTATTAAATAGTTAATGCATTAATTAAAATAAAATTATACTCAAATGCTAACTTGTGAATAAATAAGATATTTTATTAAATAGTTAATGCATTAATTAAAATAAAATTATACTCAAATGCTAACTTGTGAATAAATAAGAGATTTTATTAAATAGTTAATGCATTAATTAAAATAAAATTATACTCAAATGCTAACTTGTGAATAAATAAGATATTTTATTAAATAATCAATGCATTAATTAAAATAAAATTATACTCAAATGCTAACTTGTGAATAAATAAGAGATTTTATTAAATAATTAATGCATTAATCCAAATAAAATTATACTCAAATGCTAACTTGTGAATAAATCAGAGATTTTATTAAATAATTAATGCATTAATTAAAATAAAATTATACTCAAATGCTAACTTGTGAATGAATAAGAGATTTTATTAAATAATTGATGCATTAATTAAAATAAAATTATACTCAAATGCTAACTTGTGAATAAATAAGAGATTTTATTAAATAATTAATGCATTAATTAAAATAAAATTATACTCAAATGCTAACTTGTGAATAAATAAGAGATTTTATTAAATAATTAATGCATTAATCCAAATAAAATTATACTCAAATGCTAACTTGTGAATAAATAAGAGATTTTATTAAATAATTGATGCATTAATTAAAATAAAATTATACTCAAATGCTAACTTGTGAATAAATAAGAGATTTTATTAAATAATTAATGCATTAATTAAAATAAAATTATACTCAAATGCTAACTTGTGAATGAATAAGAGATTTTATTAAATAATTGATGCATTAATTAAAATAAAATTATACTCAAATGCTAACTTGTGAATAAATAAGAGATTTTATTACATAGTTAATGCATTAATTAAAATAAAATTATACTCAAATGCTAACTTGTGAATAAAGATATTTTATTAAATAATTGATGCATTAATTAAAATAAAATTATACTCAAATGCTAACTTGTGAATAAATAAGATATTTTATTAAATAGTTAATGCATTAATTAAAATGAAATTATACTCAAATGCTAACTTGTGAATAAATAAGATATTTTATTAAATAGTTAATGCATTAATTAAAATAAAATTATACTCAAATGCTAACTTGTGAATAAATAAGATATTTTATTAAATAGTTAATGCATTAATTAAAATAAAATTATACTCAAATGCTAACTTGTGAATAAATAAGAGATTTTATTAAATAGTTAATGCATTAATTAAAATAAAATTATACTCAAATGCTAACTTGTGAATAAATAAGATATTTTATTAAATAATCAATGCATTAATTAAAATAAAATTATACTCAAATGCTAACTTGTGAATAAATAAGAGATTTTATTAAATAATTAATGCATTAATCCAAATAAAATTATACTCAAATGCTAACTTGTGAATAAATAAGAGATTTTATTAAATAATTGATGCATTAATTAAAATAAAATTATACTCAAATGCTAACTTGTGAATAAATAAGAGATTTTATTAAATAATTAATGCATTAATTAAAATAAAATTATACTCAAATGCTAACTTGTGAATGAATAAGAGATTTTATTAAATAATTGATGCATTAATTAAAATAAAATTATACTCAAATGCTAACTTGTGAATAAATAAGAGATTTTATTAAATAATTAATGCATTAATTAAAATAAAATTATACTCAAATGCTAACTTGTGAATAAACAGGAGATTTTATTAAATAATTAATGCATTAATCCAAATAAAATTATACTCAAATGCTAACTTGTGAATAAATAAGAGATTTTATTAAATAATTGATGCATTAATTAAAATAAAATTATACTCAAATGCTAACTTGTGAATCAATAAGAGATTTTATTAAATAATTAATGCATTAATTAAAATAAAATTATACTCAAATGCTAACTTGTGAATGAATAAGAGATTTTATTAAATAATTGATGCATTAATTAAAATAAAATTATACTCAAATGCTTACTTGTGAATAAATAAGAGATTTTATTAAATAATTAATGCATTAATTAAAATAAAATTATACTCAAATGCTTACTTGTGAATAAATAAGTGATTTTATTAAATAATTAATGCATTAATTAAAATAAAATTATACTCAAATGCTTACTTGTGAATAAATAAGAGATTTTATTAAATAATTAATGCATTAATTAAAATAAAATTATACTCAAATGCTTACTTGTGAATAAATAAGAGATTTTATTAAATAATTAATGCATTAATTCAAATAAAATTATACTCAAATGCTAACTTGTGAATAAATAAGAGATTTTATTAAATAATTAATGCATTAATTCAAATAAAATTATACTCAAATGCTAACTTGTGAATGAATAAGAGATTTTATTAAATAATTGATTGATTAATTAAAATAAAATTATACTCAAATGCTAACTTGTGAATAAATAAGAGATTTTATTAAATAATTGATGCATTAATTAAAATAAAATTATACTCAAATGCTAACTTGTGAATAAACAGGAGATTTTATAAAATAATTGATGCATTAATTAAAATAAAATTATACTCAAATGCTAACTTGTGAATAAATAAGAGATTTTATTAAATAGTTGATGCATTAATTAAAATAAAATTATACTCAAATGCTAACTTGTGAATGAATAAGAGATTTTATTAAATAATTAATGCATTAATCCAAATAAAATTATACTCAAATGCTAACTTGTGAATAAATAAGAGATTTTATTAAATAATTAATGCATTAATTAAAATAAAATTATACTCAAATGCTAACTTGTGAATAAATAAGAGATTTTATTAAATAATCAATGCATTAATTAAAATAAAATTATACTCAAATGCTAACTTGTGAATGAATAAGAGATTTTATTAAATAATTAATGCATTAATCCAAATAAAATTATACTCAAATGCTAACTTGTGAATAAATAAGAGATTTTATTAAATAATTGATGCATTAATTAAAATAAAATTATACTCAAATGCTAACTTGTGAATAAATAAGAGATTTTATTAACTAATTAATGCATTAATTAAAATAAAATTATACTCAAATGCTAACTTGTGAATGAATAAGAGATTTTATTAAATAATTGATGCATTAATTAAAATAAAATTATACTCAAATGCTAACTTGTGAATAAATAAGAGATTTTATTAAATAATTAATGCATTAATTAAAATAAAATTATACTCAAATGCAAACTTGTGAATAAATAAGAGATTTTATTAAATAATTAATGCATTAATCCAAATAAAATTATACTCAAATGCTAACTTGTGAATAAATAAGAGATTTTATTAAATAATTGATGCATTAATTAAAATAAAATTATACTCAAATGCTAACTTGTGAATAAATAAGAGATTTTATTAAATAATTAATGCATTAATTAAAATAAAATTATACTCAAATGCTAACTTGTGAATGAATAAGAGATTTTATTAAATAATTGATGCATTAATTAAAATAAAATTATACTCAAATGCTTACTTGTGAATAAATAAGAGATTTTATTAAATAATTACTGCATTAATTAAAATAAAATTATACTCAAATGCTTACTTGTGAATAAATAAGAGATTTTATTAAATAATTAATGCATTAATTAAAATAAAATTATACTCAAATGCTAACTTGTGAATAAATAAGAGATTTTATTAAATAATCAATGCATTAATTAAAATAAAATTATACTCAAATGCTAACTTGTGAATGAATAAGAGATTTTATTAAATAATTAATGCATTAATCCAAATAAAATTATACTCAAATGCTAACTTGTGAATAAATAAGAGATTTTATTAAATAATTGATGCATTAATTAAAATAAAATTATACTCAAATGCTAACTTGTGAATAAATAAGAGATTTTATTAAATAATTAATGCATTAATTAAAATAAAATTATACTCAAATGCTAACTTGTGAATGAATAAGAGATTTTATTAAATAATTGATGCATTAATTAAAATAAAATTATACTCAAATGCTAACTTGTGAATAAATAAGAGATTTTATTAAATAATTAATGCATTAATTAAAATAAAATTATACTCAAATGCTAACTTGTGAATAAATAAGAGATTTTATTAAATAATTAATGCATTAATTAAAATAAAATTATACTCAAATGCTAACTTGTGAATGAATAAGAGATTTTATTAAATAATTAATGCATTAATTAAAATAAAATTATACTCAAATGCTAACTTGTGAATAAATAAGATATTTTATTAAATAGTTAATGCATTAATTAAAATAAAATTATACTCAAATGCTAACTTGTGAATAAATAAGAGATTTTATTAAATAGTTAATGCATTAATTAAAATAAAATTATACTCAAATGCTAACTTGTGAATAAATAAGATATTTTATTAAATAATCAATGCATTAATTAAAATAAAATTATACTCAAATGCTAACTTGTGAATAAATAAGAGATTTTATTAAATAATTAATGCATTAATCCAAATAAAATTATACTCAAATGCTAACTTGTGAATAAATAAGAGATTTTATTAAATAATTGATGCATTAATTAAAATAAAATTATACTCAAATGCTAACTTGTGAATAAATAAGAGATTTTATTAAATAATTAATGCATTAATTAAAATAAAATTATACTCAAATGCTAACTTGTGAATGAATAAGAGATTTTATTAAATAATTGATGCATTAATTAAAATAAAATTATACTCAAATGCTAACTTGTGAATAAATAAGAGATTTTATTAAATAATTAATGCATTAATTAAAATAAAATTATACTCAAATGCTAACTTGTGAATAAATAAGAGATTTTATTAAATAATTAATGCATTAATCCAAATAAAATTATACTCAAATGCTAACTTGTGAATAAATAAGAGATTTTATTAAATAATTGATGCATTAATTAAAATAAAATTATACTCAAATGCTAACTTGTGAATAAATAAGAGATTTTATTAAATAATTAATGCATTAATTAAAATAAAATTATACTCAAATGCTAACTTGTGAATGAATAAGAGATTTTATTAAATAATTGATGCATTAATTAAAATAAAATTATACTCAAATGCTTACTTGTGAATAAATAAGAGATTTTATTAAATAATTAATGCATTAATTAAAATAAAATTATACTCAAATGCTTACTTGTGAATAAATAAGAGATTTTATTAAATAATTAATGCATTAATTAAAATAAAATTATACTCAAATGCTTACTTGTGAATAAATAAGAGATTTTATTAAATAATTAATGCATTAATTAAAATAAAATTATACTCAAATGCTTACTTGTGAATAAATAAGAGATTTTATTAAATAATTAATGCATTAATTCAAATAAAATTATACTCAAATGCTAACTTGTGAATAAATAAGAGATTTTATTAAATAATTAATGCATTAATTCAAATAAAATTATACTCAAATGCTAACTTGTGAATGAATAAGAGATTTTATTAAATAATTGATGCATTAATTAAAAGAAAATTATACTCAAATGCTAACTTGTGAATAAATAAGAGATTTTATTAAATAATTAATGCATTAATTAAAATAAAATTATACTCAAATGCTAACTTGTGAATAAATAAGAGATTTTATTAAATAATTAATGCATTAATCCAAATAAAATTATACTCAAATGCTAACTTGTGAATAAATAAGAGATTTTATTAAATAATTGATGCATTAATTAAAATAAAATTATACTCAAATGCTAACTTGTGAATAAATAAGAGATTTTATTAAATAATTAATGCATTAATTAAAATAAAATTATACTCAAATGCTAACTTGTGAATGAATAAGAGATTTTATTAAATAATTGATGCATTAATTAAAATAAAATTATACTCAAATGCTAACTTGTGAATAAATAAGAGATTTTATTACATAGTTAATGCATTAATTAAAATAAAATTATACTCAAATGCTAACTTGTGAATAAAGATATTTTATTAAATAATTGATGCATTAATTAAAATAAAATTATACTCAAATGCTAACTTGTGAATAAATAAGATATTTTATTAAATAGTTAATGCATTAATTAAAATGAAATTATACTCAAATGCTAACTTGTGAATAAATAAGATATTTTATTAAATAGTTAATGCATTAATTAAAATAAAATTATACTCAAATGCTAACTTGTGAATAAATAAGATATTTTATTAAATAGTTAATGCATTAATTAAAATAAAATTATACTCAAATGCTAACTTGTGAATAAATAAGAGATTTTATTAAATAGTTAATGCATTAATTAAAATAAAATTATACTCAAATGCTAACTTGTGAATAAATAAGATATTTTATTAAATAATCAATGCATTAATTAAAATAAAATTATACTCAAATGCTAACTTGTGAATAAATAAGAGATTTTATTAAATAATTAATGCATTAATCCAAATAAAATTATACTCAAATGCTAACTTGTGAATAAATAAGAGATTTTATTAAATAATTGATGCATTAATTAAAATAAAATTATACTCAAATGCTAACTTGTGAATAAATAAGAGATTTTATTAAATAATTAATGCATTAATTAAAATAAAATTATACTCAAATGCTAACTTGTGAATGAATAAGAGATTTTATTAAATAATTGATGCATTAATTAAAATAAAATTATACTCAAATGCTAACTTGTGAATAAATAAGAGATTTTATTAAATAATTAATGCATTAATTAAAATAAAATTATACTCAAATGCTAACTTGTGAATAAATAAGAGATTTTATTAAATAATTAATGCATTAATCCAAATAAAATTATACTCAAATGCTAACTTGTGAATAAATAAGAGATTTTATTAAATAATTGATGCATTAATTAAAATAAAATTATACTCAAATGCTAACTTGTGAATCAATAAGAGATTTTATTAAATAATTAATGCATTAATTAAAATAAAATTATACTCAAATGCTAACTTGTGAATGAATAAGAGATTTTATTAAATAATTGATGCATTAATTAAAATAAAATTATACTCAAATGCTTACTTGTGAATAAATAAGAGATTTTATTAAATAATTAATGCAATAATTAAAATAAAATTATACTCAAATGCTTACTTGTGAATAAATAAGTGATTTTATTAAATAATTAATGCATTAATTAAAATAAAATTATACTCAAATGCTTACTTGTGAATAAATAAGAGATTTTATTAAATAATTAATGCATTAATTAAAATAAAATTATACTCAAATGCTTACTTGTGAATAAATAAGAGATTTTATTAAATAATTAATGCATTAATTCAAATAAAATTATACTCAAATGCTAACTTGTGAATAAATAAGAGATTTTATTAAATAATTAATGCATTAATTCAAATAAAATTATACTCAAATGCTAACTTGTGAATGAATAAGAGATTTTATTAAATAATTGATTGATTAATTAAAATAAAATTATACTCAAATGCTAACTTGTGAATAAATAAGAGATTTTATTAAATAATTGATGCATTAATTAAAATAAAATTATACTCAAATGCTAACTTGTGAATAAACAGGAGATTTTATAAAATAATTGATGCATTAATTAAAATAAAATTATACTCAAATGCTAACTTGTGAATAAATAAGAGATTTTATTAAATAGTTGATGCATTAATTAAAATCAAATTATACTCAAATGCTAACTTGTGAATGAATAAGAGATTTTATTAAATAATTAATGCATTAATCCAAATAAAATTATACTCAAATGCTAACTTGTGAATAAATAAGAGATTTTATTAAATAATTAATGCATTAATTAAAATAAAATTATACTCAAATGCTAACTTGTGAATAAATAAGAGATTTTATTAAATAATCAATGCATTAATTAAAATAAAATTATACTCAAATGCTAACTTGTGAATGAATAAGAGATTTTATTAAATAATTAATGCATTAATCCAAATAAAATTATACTCAAATGCTAACTTGTGAATAAATAAGAGATTTTATTAAATAATTGATGCATTAATTAAAATAAAATTATACTCAAATGCTAACTTGTGAATAAATAAGAGATTTTATTAAATAATTAATGCATTAATTAAAATAAAATTATACTCAAATGCTAACTTGTGAATGAATAAGAGATTTTATTAAATAATTGATGCATTAATTAAAATAAAATTATACTCAAATGCTAACTTGTGAATAAATAAGAGATTTTATTAAATAATTAATGCATTAATTAAAATAAAATTATACTCAAATGCAAACTTGTGAATAAATAAGAGATTTTATTAAATAATTAATGCATTAATCCAAATAAAATTATACTGAAATGCTAACTTGTGAATAAATAAGAGATTTTATTAAATAATTGATGCATTAATTAAAATAAAATTATACTCAAATGCTAACTTGTGAATAAATAAGAGATTTTATTAAATAATTAATGCATTAATTAAAATAAAATTATACTCAAATGCTAACTTGTGAATGAATAAGAGATTTTATTAAATAATTGATGCATTAATTAAAATAAAATTATACTCAAATGCTTACTTGTGAATAAATAAGAGATTTTATTAAATAATTACTGCATTAATTAAAATAAAATTATACTCAAATGCTTACTTGTGAATAAATAAGAGATTTTATTAAATAATTAATGCATTAATTAAAATAAAATTATACTCAAATGCTAACTTGTGAATAAATAAGAGATTTTATTAAATAATCAATGCATTAATTAAAATAAAATTATACTCAAATGCTAACTTGTGAATGAATAAGAGATTTTATTAAATAATTAATGCATTAATCCAAATAAAATTATACTCAAATGCTAACTTGTGAATAAATAAGAGATTTTATTAAATAATTGATGCATTAATTAAAATAAAATTATACTCAAATGCTAACTTGTGAATAAATAAGAGATTTTATTAAATAATTAATGCATTAATTAAAATAAAATTATACTCAAATGCTAACTTGTGAATGAATGAGAGATTTTATTAAATAATTGATGCATTAATTAAAATAAAATTATACTCAAATGCTAACTTGTGAATAAATAAGAGATTTTATTAAATAATTAATGCATTAATCCAAATAAAATTATACTCAAATGCTAACTTGTGAATAAATAAGAGATTTTATTAAATAATTGATGCATTAATTAAAATAAAATTATACTCAAATGCTAACTTGTGAATAAATAAGAGATTTTATTAAATAATTAATGCATTAATTAAAATAAAATTATACTCAAATGCTAACTTGTGAATGAATAAGAGATTTTATTAAATAATTGATGCATTAATTAAAATAAAATTATACTCAAATGCTAACTTGTGAATAAATAAGAGATTTTATTAAATAATTAATGCATTAATTAAAATAAAATTATACTCAAATGCTAACTTGTGAATAAATAAGAGATTTTATTAAATAATTGATGCATTAAGTAAAATAAAATTATACTCAAATGCTAACTTGTGAATAAATAAGAGATTTTATTAAATAATTGATGCATTAATTAAAATAAAATTATACTCAAATGCTAACTTGTGAATAAATAAGAGATTTTATTAAATAATTAATGCATTAATTAAAATAAAATTATACTCAAATGCTAACTTGTGAATGAATAAGAGATTTTATTAAATAATTGATGCATTAATTAAAATAAAATTATACTCAAATGCTTACTTGTGAATAAATAAGAGATTTTATTAAATAATTAATGCATTAATTAAAATAAAATTATACTCAAATGCTTACTTGTGAATAAATAAGAGATTTTATTAAATAATTAATGCATTAATTAAAATAAAATTATACTCAAATGCTTACTTGTGAATAAATAAGAGATTTTATTAAATAATTAATGCATTAATTAAAATAAAATTATACTCAAATGCTTACTTGTGAATAAATAAGAGATTTTATTAAATAATTAATGCATTAATTCAAATAAAATTATACTCAAATGCTAACTTGTGAATAAATAAGAGATTTTATTAAATAATTAATGCATTAATTCAAATAAAATTATACTCAAATGCTAACTTGTGAATGAATAAGAGATTTTATTAAATAATTAATGCATTAATCCAAATAAAATTATACTCAAATGCTAACTTGTGAATAAATAAGAGATTTTATTAAATAATTAATGCATTAATTAAAATAAAATTATACTCAAATGCTAACTTGTGAATAAATAAGAGATTTTATTAAATAATCAATGCATTAATTAAAATAAAATTATACTCAAATGCTAACTTGTGAATGAATAAGAGATTTTATTAAATAATTAATGCATTAATCCAAATAAAATTATACTCAAATGCTAACTTGTGAATAAATAAGAGATTTTATTAAATAATTGATGCATTAATTAAAATAAAATTATACTCAAATGCTAACTTGTGAATAAATAAGAGATTTTATTAAATAATTAATGCATTAATTAAAATAAAATTATACTCAAATGCTAACTTGTGAATGAATAAGAGATTTTATTAAATAATTGATGCATTAATTAAAATAAAATTATACTCAAATGCTAACTTGTGAATAAATAAGAGATTTTATTAAATAATTAATGCATTAATTAAAATAAAATTATACTCAAATGCTCACTTGTGAATGAATAAGTGATTTTATTAAATAATTGATGCATTAATTAAAATAAAATTATACTCAAATGCTAACTTGTGAATAAATAAGAGATTTTATTAAATAATTAATGCATTAATTAAAATAAAATTATACTCAAATGCTAACTTGTGAATGAATAAGAGATTTTATTAAATAATTGATGCATTAATTAAAATAAAATTATACTCAAATGCTAACTTGTGAATAAATAAGAGATTTTATTAAATAATTAATGCATTAATTAAAATAAAATTATACTCAAATGCTCACTTGTGAATGAATAAGTGATTTTATTAAATAATTGATGCATTAATTAAAATAAAATTATACTCAAATGCTAACTTGTGAATAAATAAGAGATTTTATTAAATAATTAATGCATTAATTAAAATAAAATTATACTCAAATGCTAACTTGTGAATGAATAAGAGATTTTATTAAATAATTAATGCATTAATCCAAATAAAATTATACTCAAATGCTAACTTGTGAATAAATAAGAGATTTTATTAAATAATTAATGCATTAATTAAAATAAAATTATACTCAAATGCTAACTTGTGAATGAATAAGAGATTTTATTAAATAATTAATGCATTAATCCAAATAAAATTATACTCAAATGCTAACTTGTGAATAAATAAGAGATTTTATTAAATAATTAATGCATTAATTAAAATAAAATTATACTCAAATGCTAACTTGTGAATGAATAAGAGATTTTATTAAATAATTAATGCATTAATCCAAATAAAATTATACTCAAATGCTAACTTGTGAATAAATAAGAGATTTTATTAAATAATTAATGCATTAATTAAAATAAAATTATACTCAAATGCTAACTTGTGAATAAATAAGAGATTTTATTAAATAATTAATGCATTAATTAAAATAAAATCATACTCAAATGCTAACTTGTGAATGAATAAGTGATTTTATTAAATAATTGATGCATTAATTAAAATAAAATCATACTCAAATGCTAACTTGTGAATGAATAAGAGATTTTTGAAATAATTAATGCATTAATTAAAATAAAATTATACTCAAATGCTAACTTGTGAATAAATAAGAGATTTTATTAAATAATTAATGCATTAATTAAAATAAAATTATACTCAAATGCTAACTTGTGAATAAATAAGAGATTTTATTAAATAATTAATGCATTAATTAAAATAAAATTATACTCAAATGCTAACTTGTGAATGAATAAGTGATTTTATTAAATAATTGATGCATTAATTAAAATAAAATCATACTCAAATGCTAACTTGTGAATGAATAAGAGATTTTATTAAATAATTAATGCATTAATTAAAATAAAATTATACTCAAATGCTAACTTGTGAATAAATAAGAGATTTTATTAAATAATTAATGATTTAATTAAAATAAAATTATACTCAAATGCTAACTTGTGAATAAATAAGAGATGTTATTAAATAATTAATGCATTAATTAAAATAAAATTATACTCAAATGCTAACTTGTGAATAAATAAGAGATTTTATTAAATAGTTAATGCATTAATTAAAATAAAATTATACTCAAATGCTAACTTGTGAATGAATAAGAGATTTTATTAAATAATTGATGCATTAATTAACATAAAATTATACTCAAATGCTAACTTGTGAATAAATAAGAGATTTTATTAAATAATTAATGCATTAATTAAAATGAAATTATACTCAAATGCTAACTTGTGAATGAATAAGAGATTTTATTAAATAATTAATGCATTAATTAAAATAAAATTATACTCAAATGCTAACTTGTGAATAAATAAGAGATTTTATTAAATAATTAATGCATTAATTAAAATAAAATTATACTCAAATGCTAACTTGTGAATGAATAAGAGATTTTATTAAATAGTTAATGCATTAATTAAAATAAAATTATACTCAAATGCTAACTTGTGAATAAATAAGAGATTTTATTAAATAATTACTGCATTAATTAAAATAAAATTATACTCAAATGCTAACTTGTGAATGAATAAGAGATTTTATTAAATAATTAATGCATTAATCCAAATAAAATTATACTCAAATGCTAACTTGTGAATAAATAAGAGATTTTATTAAATAATTAATGCATTAATTAAAATAAAATTATACTCAAATGCTAACTTGTGAATAAATAAGAGATTTTATTAAATAGTTAATGCATTAATTAAAATAAAATCATACTCAAATGCTAACTTGTGAATGAATAAGAGATTTTATTAAATAATTAATGCATTAATTAAAATAAAATTATACTCAAATGCTAACTTGTGAATGAATAAGAGATTTTATTAAATAGTTAATGCATTAATTAAAATAAAATTATACTCAAATGCTAACTTGTGAATAAATAAGAGATTTTATTAAATAATTACTGCATTAATTAAAATAAAATTATACTCAAATGCTAACTTGTGAATAAATAAGAGATTTTATTAAATAATTAATGCATTAATTAAAATAAAATTATACTCAAATGCTAACTTGTGAATGAATAAGAGATTTTATTTAATAATTAATGCATTAATTAAAATAAAATTATACTCAAATGCTAACTTGTGAATGAATAAGAGATTTTATTAAATAGTTAATGCATTAATTAAAATAAAATTATACTCAAATGCTAACTTGTGAATGAATAAGAGATTTTATTAAATAATTGATGCATTAATTAAAATAAAATTATACTCAAATGCTAACTTGTGAATAAATAAGAGATTTTATTAAATAATTAATGCATTAATTAAAATAAAATTATACTCAAATGCAAACTTGTGAATGAATAAGAGATTTTATTAAATAATTAATGCATTAATTAAAATAAAATTATACTCAAATGCAAACTTGTGAATGAATGAGAGATTTTATTAAATAATTAATGCATTAATCCAAATAAAATTATACTCAAATGCTAACTTGTGAATAAATAAGAGATTTTATTAAATAATTAATGCATTAATTAAAATAAAATTATACTCAAATGCTAACTTGTGAATGAATAAGAGATTTTATTAAATACTTAATGCATTAATCCAAATAAAATTATACTCAAATGCTAACTTGTGAATAAATAAGAGATTTTATTAAATAATTAATGCATTAATTAAAATAAAATTATACTCAAATGCTAACTTGTGAATGAATAAGAGATTTTATTAAATAATTAATGCATTAATCCAAATAAAATTATACTCAAATGCTAACTTGTGAATAAATAAGAGATTTTATTAAATAATTAATGCATTAATTAAAATAAAATTATACTCAAATGCTAACTTGTGAATAAATAAGAGATTTTATTAAATAATTAATGCATTAATTAAAATAAAATTATACTCAAATGCTAACTTGTGAATGAATAAGTGATTTTATTAAATAATTGATGCATTAATTAAAATAAAATCATACTCAAATGCTAACTTGTGAATGAATAAGAGATTTTTGAAATAATTAATGCATTAATTAAAATAAAATTATACTCAAATGCTAACTTGTGAATAAATAAGAGATTTTATTAAATAATTAATGCATTAATTAAAATAAAATTATACTCAAATGCTAACTTGTGAATAAATAAGAGATTTTATTAAATAATTAATGCATTAATTAAAATAAAATTATACTCAAATGCTAACTTGTGAATAAATAAGAGATTTTATTAAATAATTAATGATTTAATTAAAATAAAATTATACTCAAATGCTAACTTGTGAATAAATAAGAGATGTTATTAAATAATTAATGCATTAATTAAAATAAAATTATACTCAAATGCTAACTTGTGAATAAATAAGAGATTTTATTAAATAGTTAATGCATTAATTAAAATAAAATTATACTCAAATGCTAACTTGTGAATGAATAAGAGATTTTATTAAATAATTGATGCATTAATTAAAATAAAATTATACTCAAATGCTAACTTGTGAATAAATAAGAGATTTTATTAAATAATTAATGCATTAATTAAAATGAAATTATACTCAAATGCTAACTTGTGAATGAATAAGAGATTTTATTAAATAATTAATGCATTAATTAAAATAAAATTATACTCAAATGCTAACTTGTGAATAAATAAGAGATTTTATTAAATAATTATAGCATTAATTAAAATAAAATTATACTCAAATGCTAACTTGTGAATAAATAAGAGATTTTATTAAATAGTTAATGCATTAATTAAAATAAAATTATACTCAAATGCTAACTTGTGAATGAATAAGAGATTTTTAAAATAATTAATGCATTAATTAAAACAAAATTATACTCAAATGCTAACTTGTGAATAAATAAGAGATTTTATTAAATAATTACTGCATTAATTAAAATAAAATTATACTCAAATGCTAACTTGTGAATAAATAAGAGATTTTATTAAATAATTACTGCATTAATTAAAATAAAATTATACTCAAATGCTAACTTGTGAATAAATAAGAGATTTTATTAAATAATTACTGCATTAATTAAAATAAAATTATACTCAAATGCTAACTTGTGAATAAATAAGAGATTTTATTAAATAATTACTGCATTAATTAAAATAAAATTATACTCAAATGCTAACTTGTGAATAAATAAGAGATTTTATTAAATAATTACTGCATTAATTAAAATAAAATTATACTCAAATGCTAACTTGTGAATAAATAAGAGATTTTATTAAATAATTAATGCATTAATTAAAATAAAATTATACTCAAATGCTAACTTGTGAATAAATAAGAGATTTTATTAAATAATTGATGCATTAATTAAAATAAAATTATACTCAAATGCTAACTTGTGAATGAATAAGACATTTTTAAAATAATTAATGCATTAATTAAAACAAAATTATACTCAAATGCTAACTTGTGAATGAATAAGAGATTTTATTAAATAATTACTGCATTAATTAAAATAAAATTATACTCAAATGCTAACTTGTGAATGAATAAGAGATTTTTTAAATAATTAATGCATTAATTAAAATAAAATTATACTCAAATGCTAACTTGTGAATAAATAAGAGATTTTATTAAATAATTGATGCATTAATTAAAATAAAATTATACTCAAATGCTAACTTGTGAATGAATAAGAGATTTTTAAAATAATTAATGCATTAATTAAAATAAAATTATACTCAAATGCTAACTTGTGAATAAATAAGAGATTTTATCAAATAATTAATGCATTAATTAAAATAAAATTATACTCAAATGCTAACTTGTGAATGAATAAGAGATTTTATTAAATAATTAATGCATTAATTAAAATAAAATTATACTCAAATGCTAACTTGTGAATGAATAAGAGATTTTTAAAATAATTAATGCATTAATTAAAATAAAATTATACTCAAATGCTAACTTGTGAATAAATAAGAGATTTTATTAAATAATTAATGCATTAATTAAAATAAAATTATACTCAAATGCTAACTTGTGAATGAATAAGAGATTTTTAAAATAATTAATGCATTAATTAAAACAAAA
Organism: Sepiola atlantica; assembly: GCA_963556195.1. Lineage (NCBI taxonomy): Eukaryota > Metazoa > Mollusca > Cephalopoda > Sepiida > Sepiolidae > Sepiola > Sepiola atlantica. Next base: position 149,154,791 of record OY744525.1, read on the forward strand.
TTATACTCAAATGCTAACTTGTGAATGAATAAGAGATTTTATTAAATAATTACGGCATTAATTAAAATAAAATTATACTCAAATGCTAACTTGTGAATAAATAAGAGATTTTATTAAATAATTACTGCATTAATTAAAATAAAATTATACTCAAATGCTAACTTGTGAATAAATAAGAGATTTTATTAAATAATTACTGCATTAATTAAAATAAAATTATACTCAAATGCTAACTTGTGAATGAATAAGAGATTTTTAAAATAATTAATGCATTAATTAAAATAAAATTATACTCAAATGCTAACTTGTGAATAAATAAGAGATTTTATTAAATAATTAATGCATTAATTAAAATAAAATTATACTCAAATGCTAACTTGTGAATGAATAAGAGATTTTATTAAATAATTACTGCATTAATTAAAATAAAATTATACTCAAATGCTAACTTGTGAATGAATAAGAGATTTTATTAAATAATTAATGCATTAATTAAAATAAAATTATACTCAAATGCTAACTTGTGAATGAATAAGAGATTTTTAAAACAATTAATGCATTAATTAAAATAAAATTATACTCAAATGCTAACTTGTGAATAAATAAGAGATTTTATTAAATAATTAATGCATTAATTAAAATAAAATTATACTCAAATGCTAACTTGTGAATGAATAAGAGATTTTATTAAATAATTAATGCATTAATTAAAATAAAATTATACTCAAATGCTAACTTGTGAATGAATAAGAGATTTTATTAAATAATTAATGCATTAATTAAAATAAAATTATACTCAAATGCTAACTTGTGAATGAATAAGAGATTTTTAAAACAATTAATGCATTAATTAAAATAAAATTATACTCAAATGCTAACTTGTGAATAAATAAGAGATTTTATTAAATAATTAATGCATTAATTAAAATAAAATTATACTCAAATGCTAACTTGTGAATGAATAAGAGATTTTATTAAATAATTAATGCATTAATTAAAATAAAATTATACTCAAATGCTAACTTGTGAATGAATAAGAGATTTTATTAAATAATTAATGCATTAATTAAAATAAAATTATACTCAAATGCTAACTTGTGAATGAATAAGAGATTTTATTAAATAATTAATGCATTAATTAAAATAAAATTATACTCAAATGCTAACTTGTGAATGAATAAGAGATTTTATTAAATAATTAATGCATTAATTAAAATAAAATTATACTCAAATGCTAACTTGTGAATAAATAAGAGATTTTATTAAATAATTAATGCATTAATTAAAATAAAATTATACTCAAATGCTAACTTGTGAATAAATAAGAGATTTTATTAAATAATTGATGCATTAATTAAAACAAAATTATACTCAAATGCTAACTTGTGAATGAATAAGAGATTTTATTAAATAATTACTGCATTAATTAAAATAAAATTATACTCAAATGCTAACTTGTGAATGAATAAGAGATTTTTTAAATAATTAATGCATTAATTAAAATAAAATTATACTCAAATGCTAACTTGTGAATAAATAAGAGATTTTATTAAATAATTGATGCATTAATTAAAATAAAATTATACTCAAATGCTAACTTGTGAATGAATAAGAGATTTTTAAAATAATTAATGCATTAATTAAAATAAAATTATACTCAAATGCTAACTTGTGAATAAATAAGAGATTTTATCAAATAATTAATGCATTAATTAAAATAAAATTATACTCAAATGCTAACTTGTGAATGAATAAGAGATTTTATTAAATAATTAATGCATTAATTAAAATAAAATTATACTCAAATGCTAACTTGTGAATGAATAAGAGATTTTTAAAATAATTAATGCATTAATTAAAATAAAATTATACTCAAATGCTAACTTGTGAATAAATAAGAGATTTTATTAAATAATTAATGCATTAATTAAAATAAAATTATACTCAAATGCTAACTTGTGAATGAATAAGAGATTTTTAAAATAATTAATGCATTAATTAAAACAAAATTATACTCAAATGCTAACTTGTGAATGAATAAGAGATTTTATTAAATAATTACGGCATTAATTAAAATAAAATTATACTCAAATGCTAACTTGTGAATAAATAAGAGATTTTATTAAATAATTACTGCATTAATTAAAATAAAATTATACTCAAATGCTAACTTGTGAATAAATAAGAGATTTTATTAAATAATTACTGCATTAATTAAAATAAAATTATACTCAAATGCTAACTTGTGAATGAATAAGAGATTTTTAAAATAATTAATGCATTAATTAAAATAAAATTATACTCAAATGCTAACTTGTGAATAAATAAGAGATTTTATTAAATAATTAATGCATTAATTAAAATAAAATTATACTCAAATGCTAACTTGTGAATGAATAAGAGATTTTATTAAATAATTACTGCATTAATTAAAATAAAATTATACTCAAATGCTAACTTGTGAATGAATAAGAGATTTTATTAAATAATTAATGCATTAATTAAAATAAAATTATACTCAAATGCTAACTTGTGAATGAATAAGAGATTTTTAAAACAATTAATGCATTAATTAAAATAAAATTATACTCAAATGCTAACTTGTGAATAAATAAGAGATTTTATTAAATAATTAATGCATTAATTAAAATAAAATTATACTCAAATGCTAACTTGTGAATGAATAAGAGATTTTATTAAATAATTAATGCATTAATTAAAATAAAATTATACTCAAATGCTAACTTGTGAATGAATAAGAGATTTTATTAAATAATTAATGCATTAATTAAAATAAAATTATACTCAAATGCTAACTTGTGAATGAATAAGAGATTTTATTAAATAATTAATGCATTAATTAAAATAAAATTATACTCAAATGCTAACTTGTGAATGAATAAGAGATTTTATTAAATAATTAATGCATTAATTAAAATAAAATTATACTCAAATGCTTACTTGTGAATGAATAAGAGATTTTATTAAATAATTAATGCATTAATTAAAATAAAATTATACTCAAATGCTAACTTGTGAATGAATAAGAGATTTTATTAAATAATTAATGCATTAATTAAAATAAAATTATACTCAAATGCTAACTTGTGAATGAATAAGAGATTTTATTAAATAATTAATGCATTAATTAAAATAAAATTATACTCAAATGCTTACTTGTGAATGAATAAGAGATTTTATTAAATAATTAATGCATTAATTAAAATAAAATTATACTCAAATGCTAACTTGTGAATGAATAAGAGATTTTTAAAACAATTAATGCATTAATTAAAATAAAATTATACTCAAATGCTAACTTGTGAATAAATAAGAGATTTTATTAAATAATTAATGCATTAATTAAAATAAAATTATACTCAAATGCTAACTTGTGAATGAATAAGAGATTTTATTAAATAATTAATGCATTAATTAAAATAAAATTATACTCAAATGCTAACTTGTGAATGAATAAGAGATTTTATTAAATAATTAATGCATTAATTAAAATAAAATTATACTCAAATGCTAACTTGTGAATGAATAAGAGATTTTTAAAACAATTAATGCATTAATTAAAATAAAATTATACTCAAATGCTAACTTGTGAATAAATAAGAGATTTTATTAAATAATTAATGCATTAATTAAAATAAAATTATACTCAAATGCTAACTTGTGAATGAATAAGAGATTTTATTAAATAATTAATGCATTAATTAAAATAAAATTATACTCAAATGCTAACTTGTGAATGAATAAGAGATTTTATTAAATAATTAATGCATTAATTAAAATAAAATTATACTCAAATGCTAACTTGTGAATGAATAAGAGATTTTATTAAATAATTAATGCATTAATTAAAATAAAATTATACTCAAATGCTAACTTGTGAATGAATAAGAGATTTTATTAAATAATTAATGCATTAATTAAAATAAAATTATACTCAAATGCTAACTTGTGAATGAATAAGAGATTTTTAAAACAATTAATGCATTAATTAAAATAAAATTATACTCAAATGCTAACTTGTGAATAAATAAGAGATTTTATTAAATAATTAATGCATTAATTAAAATAAAATTATACTCAAATGCTAACTTGTGAATGAATAAGAGATTTTATTAAATAATTAATGCATTAATTAAAATAAAATTATACTCAAATGCTAACTTGTGAATGAATAAGAGATTTTATTAAATAATTAATGCATTAATTAAAATAAAATTATACTCAAATGCTAACTTGTGAATGAATAAGAGATTTTTAAAATAATTAATGCATTAATTAAAATAAAATTATACTCAAATGCTAACTTGTGAATAAATAAGAGATTTTATTAAATAATTAATGCATTAATTAAAATAAAATTATACTCAAATGCTAACTTGTGAATGAATAAGAGATTTTATTAAATAATTAATGCATTAATTAAAATAAAATTATACTCAAATGCTAACTTGTGAATGAATAAGAGATTTTATTAAATAATTAATGCATTAATTAAAATAAAATTATACTCAAATGCTAACTTGTGAATGAATAAGAGATTTTTAAAATAATTAATGCATTAATTAAAATAAAATTATACTCAAATGCTAACTTGTGAATGAATAAGAGATTTTTAAAATAATTAATGCATTAATTAAAATAAAATTATACTCAAATGCTAACTTGTGAATAAATAAGAGATTTTATTAAATAATTAATGCATTAATTAAAATAAAATTATACTCAAATGCTAACTTGTGAATGAATAAGAGATTTTTAAAATAATTAATGCATTAATTAAAACAAAATTATACTCAAATGCTAACTTGTGAATGAATAAGAGATTTTATTAAATAATTACGGCATTAATTAAAATAAAATTATACTCAAATGCTAACTTGTGAATAAATAAGAGATTTTATTAAATAATTACTGCATTAATTAAAATAAAATTATACTCAAATGCTAACTTGTGAATAAATAAGAGATTTTATTAAATAATTACTGCATTAATTAAAATAAAATTATACTCAAATGCTAACTTGTGAATGAATAAGAGATTTTTAAAATAATTAATGCATTAATTAAAATAAAATTATACTCAAATGCTAACTTGTGAATAAATAAGAGATTTTATTAAATAATTAATGCATTAATTAAAATAAAATTATACTCAAATGCTAACTTGTGAATGAATAAGAGATTTTATTAAATAATTACTGCATTAATTAAAATAAAATTATACTCAAATGCTAACTTGTGAATAAATAAGAGATTTTATCAAATAATTAATGCATTAATTAAAATAAAATTATACTCAAATGCTAACTTGTAAATGAATAAGAGATTTAATTAAATAGTTAATGCATTAATTAAAATAAAATTATACTCAAATGCTAACTTGTGAATAAATAAGAGATTTTATTAAATAATTAATGCATTAATTAAAATAAAATTATACTCAAATGCTAACTTGTGAATAAATAAGAGATTTTATTAAATAATTGATGCATTAATTAAAATAAAATTATACTCAAATGCTAACTTGTGAATGAATAAGAGATTTTATTAAATAATTGATGCATTAATTAAAATAAAATTATACTCAAATGCTAACTTGTGAATAAATAAGAGATTTTATTAAATAATTGATGCATTAATTAAAATAAAATTATACTCAAATGCTAATTGTGAATAAATAAGAGATTTTATTAAATAATTAATGCATTAATTAAAATAAAATAATACTCAAATGCTAACTTGTGAATAAATAAGAGATTTTATTAAATAATTAATGCATTAATTTAAATAAAATAATACTCAAATGCTAACTTGTGAATGAATAAGAGATTTTATTAAATAATTGATGCATTAATTAAAATAAAATTATACTCAAATGCAAACTTGTGAATGAATAAGAGATTTTATTAAATAATTAATGCATTAATTAAAATAAAATTATACTCAAATGCTAACTTGTGAATAAATAAGAGATTTTATTAAATAATTGATGCATTAATTAAAATAAAATTATACTCAAATGCTAATTGTGAATAAATAAGAGATTTTATTAAATAATTAATGCATTAATTAAAATAAAATTATACTCAAATGCTAACTTGTGAATGAATAAGAGATTTTATTAAATAATTGATGCATTAATTAAAATAAAATTATACTCAAATGCTAACTTGTGAATAAATAAGAGATTTTATTAAATAATTAATGCATTAATTAAATTAAAATTATACTCACATGCTAACTTGTGAATGAATAAGAGATTTTATTAAATAATTAATGCATTAATTAAAATAAAATTATACTCAAATGCTAACTTGTGAATGAATAAGAGATTTTATTAAATAATTGATGCATTAATTAAAACAAAATTATACTCAAATGCTAACTTGTGAATGAATAAGAGATTTTATTAAATAATTAATGCATTAATTAAAATACAATTATACTCAAATGCTAACTTGTGAATTAATAAGAGATTTTATTAAATAATTGATGCATTAATTAAAATAAAATTATACTCAAATGCTAACTTGTGAATGAATAAGAGATTTTATTAAATAATTGATGCATTAATTAAAATAAAATTATACTCAAATGCTAACTTGTGAATGAATAAGAGATTTTATTAAATAATTAATGCATTAATTAAAATAAAATTATACTCAAATGCTAACTTGTGAATGAATAAGAGATTTTATTAAATAATTGATGCATTAATTAAAATAAAATTATACTCAAATGCTAACTTGTGAATAAATAAGAGATTTTATTAAATAATTGATGCATTAATTAAAATAAAATTATACTCAAATGCTAACTTGTGAATGAATAAGAGATTTTATTAAATAATTAATGCATTAATTAAAATAAAATTATACTCAAATGCTAGCTTGTGAATAAATAAGAGATTTTATTAAATAATTGATGCATTAATTAAAATAAAATTATTCTCAAATGCTAACTTGTGAATAAATAAGAGATTTTATTAAATAATTGATGCATTAATTAAAACAAAATTATACTCAAATGCTAACTTGTGAATGAATAAGAGATTTTATTAAATAATTAATGCATTAATTAAAATACAATTATACTCAAATGCTAACTTGTGAATTAATAAGAGATTTTATTAAATAATTGATGCATTAATTAAAATAAAATTATACTCAAATGCTAACTTGTGAATGAATAAGAGATTTTATTAAATAATTGATGCATTAATTAAAATAAAATTATACTCAAATGCTAACTTGTGAATGAATAAGAGATTTTATTAAATAATTAATGCATTAATTAAAATAAAATTATACTCAAATGCTAACTTGTGAATGAATAAGAGATTTTATTAAATAATTGATGCATTAATTAAAATAAAATTATACTCAAATGCTAACTTGTGAATAAATAAGAGATTTTATTAAATAATTGATGCATTAATTAAAATAAAATTATACTCAAATGCTAACTTGTGAATGAATAAGAGATTTTATTAAATAATTAATGCATTAATTAAAATAAAATTATACTCAAATGCTAGCTTGTGAATAAATAAGAGATTTTATTAAATAATTGATGCATTAATTAAAATAAAATTATTCTCAAATGCTAACTTGTGAATAAATAAGAGATTTTATTAAATAATTAATGCATGAATTAAAATAAAATTATACTCAAATGCTAACTTGTGAATAAATAAGAGATTTTATTAAATAATTAATGCATTAATTAAAATAAAATTATACTCAAATGCTAGCTTGTGAATAAATAAGAGATTTTATTAAATAATTAATGCATTAATTAAAATAAAATTATACTCAAATGCTAACTTGTGAATAAATAAGAGATTTTATTAAATAATTGATGCATTAATTAAAATAAAATTATACTCAAATGCTTACTTGTGAATAAATAAGAGATTGTATTAAATAATTAATGCATTAATTAAAATAAAATTATACTCAAATGCTAGCTTGTGAATAAATAAGAGATTTTATTAAATAATTAATGCATTAATTAAAATAAAATTATACTCAAATGCTAACTTGTGAATAAATAAGAGATTTTATTAAATAGTTAATGCATTAATTAAAATAAAATTATACTCAAATGCTAACTTGTGAATGAATAAGAGATTTTATTAAATAATTGATGCATTAATTAAAATAAAATTATACTCAAATGCTAACTTGTGAATGAATAAGAGATTATATTAAATAATTAATGCATTAATTAAAATAAAATTATACTCAAATGCTAACTTGTGAATAAATAAGAGATTTTATTAAATAATTGATGCATTAATTAAAATAAAATTATACTCAAATGCTTACTTGTGAATAAATAAGAGATTGTATTAAATAATTAATGCATTAATTAAAATAAAATTATACTCAAATGCTAACTTGTGAATAAATAAGAGATTTTATTAAATAATTAATGCATTAATTAAAATAAAATTATACTCAAATGCTAACTTGTGAATAAATAAGAGATTTTATTAAATAATTAATGCATTAATTAAAATAAAATTATACTCAAATGCTAACTTGTGAATAAATAAGAGATCTTATTAAATAATTGATGCATTAATTAAAATAAAATTATACTCAAATGCTTACTTGTGAATAAATAAGAGATTTTATTAAATAATTAATGCATTAATTAAAATAAAATTATACTCAAATGCTAACTTGTGAATAAATAAGAGATTTTATTAAATAATTGATGCATTAATAAAAATAAAATTATACTCAAATGCTTACTTGTGAATAAATAAGAGATTTTATTAAATAATTAATGCATTAATTAAAATAAAATTATACTCAAATGCTAACTTGTGAATAAATAAGAGATTTTATTAAATAATTAATGCATTAATTAAAATAAAATTATACTCAAATGCTAACTTGTGAATAAATAAGAGATTTTATTAAATAATTGATGCATTAATTAAAATAAAATTATACTCAAATGCTAACTTGTGAATAAATAAGAGATTTTATTAAATAATTAATGCATTAATTAAAATAAAATTATACTCAAATGCTAACTTGTGAATAAAAAAGAGATTTTATCAAATAATTAATGCATTAATTAAAATAAAATTATACTCAAATGCTAACTTGTGAATAAATAAGAGATTTTATTAAATAATTGATGCATTAATTAAAATAAAATTATACTCAAATGCTAACTTGTGAATGAATAAGAGATTTAATTAAATAGTTAATGCATTAATTAAAATAAAATTATACTCAAATGCTAACTTGTGAATAAATAAGAGATTTTATTAAATAATTAATGCATTAATTAAAATAAAATTATACTCAAATGCTAACTTGTGAATAAATAAGAGATTTTATTAAATAATTAATGCATTAATTAAAATAAAATTATACTCAAATGCTAACTTGTGAATAAATAAGAGATTTTATTAAATAATTGATGCATTAATTAAAATAAAATTATACTCAAATGCTAACTTGTGAATAAATAAGAGATTTTATTAAATAATTAATGCATTAATTAAAATAAAATTATACTCAAATGCTAACTTGTGAATAAATAAGAGATTTTATTAAATAATTGATGCATTAATTAAAATAAAATTATACTCAAATGCTAACTTGTGAATAAATAAGAGATTTTATTAAATAATTGATGCATTAATTAAAATAAAATTATACTCAAATGCTAACTTGTGAATGAATAAGAGATTTAATTAAATAGTTAATGCATTAATTAAAATAAAATTATACTCAAATGCTAACTTGTGAATAAATAAGAGATTTTATTAAATAATTAATGCATTAATTAAAATAAAATTATACTCAAATGCTAACTTGTCAATAAATAAGAGATTTTATTAAATAATTAATGCATTAATTAAAATAAAATTATACTCAAATGCTAACTTGTGAATAAATAAGAGATTTTATTAAATAATTGATGCATTAATTAAAATAAAATTATACTCAAATGCTAACTTGTGAATGAATAAGAGATTTTATTAAATAATTGATGCATTAATTAAAATAAAATTATACTCAAATGCTAACTTGTGAATAAATAAGAGATTTTATTAAATAATTGATGCATTAATTAAAATAAAATTATACTCAAATGCTAATTGTGAATAAATAAGAGATTTTATTAAATAATTAATGCATTAATTAAAATAAAATAATACTCAAATTGTGAATAAATAAGAGATTTTATTAAATAATTAATGCATTAATTAAAATAAAATAATACTCAAATGCTAACTTGTGAATGAATAAGAGATTTTATTAAATAATTGATGCATTAATTAAAATAAAATTATACTCAAATGCTAACTTGTGAATGAATAAGAGATTTTATTAAATAATTAATGCATTAATTAAAATAAAATTATACTCAAATGCGAACTTGTGAATAAATAAGAGATTTTATTAAATAATTGATGCATTAATTAAAATAAAATTATACTCAAATGCTAATTGTGAATAAATAAGAGATTTTATTAAATAATTAATGCATTAATTAAAATAAAATTATACTCAAATGCTAACTTGTGAATGAATAAGAGATTTTATTAAATAATTGATGCATTAATTAAAATAAAATTATACTCAAATGCTAACTTGTGAATAAATAAGAGATTTTATTAAATAATTAATGCATTAATTAAATTAAAATTATACTCACATGCTAACTTGTGAATGAATAAGAGATTTTATTAAATAATTAATGCATTAATTAAAACAAAATTATACTCAAATGCTAACTTGTGAATAAATAAGAGATTTTATTAAATAATTGATGCATTAATTAAAACAAAATTATACTCAAATGCTAACTTGTGAATGAATAAGAGATTTTATTAAATAATTAATGCATTAATTAAAATAAAATTATACTCAAATGCTAACTTGTGAATGAATAAGAGATTTTATTAAATAATTGATGCATTAATTAAAATAAAATTATACTCAAATGCTAACTTGTGAATGAATAAGAGATTTTATTAAATAATTGATGCATTAATTAAAATAAAATTATACTCAAATGCTAACTTGTGAATAAATAAGAGATTTTATTAAATAGTTAATGCATTAATTAAAATAAAATTATACTCAAATGCTAACTTGTGAATGAATAAGAGATTATATTAAATAATTAATGCATTAATTAAAATAAAATTATACTCAAATGCTAACTTGTGAATAAATAAGAGATTTTATTAAATAATTGATGCATTAATTAAAATAAAATTATACTCAAATGCTTACTTGTGAATAAATAAGAGATTGTATTAAATAATTAATGCATTAATTAAAATAAAATTATACTCAAATGCTAACTTGTGAATAAATAAGAGATTTTATTAAATAATTGATGCATTAATTAAAATAAAATTATACTCAAATGCTAACTTGTTAATGAATAAGAGATTTTATTAAATAATTGATGCATTAATTAAAATAAAATTATACTCAAATGCTAACTTGTGAATAAATAAGAGATTTTATTAAATAATTGATGCATTAATTAAAATAAAATTATACTCAAATGCTAATTGTGAATAAATAAGAGATTTTATTAAATAATTAATGCATTAATTAAAATAAAATAATACTCAAATGCTAACTTGTGAATAAATAAGAGATTTTATTAAATAATTAATGCATTAATTTAAATAAAATAATACTCAAATGCTAACTTGTGAATGAATAAGAGATTTTATTAAATAATTGATGCATTAATTAAAATAAAATTATACTCAAATGCAAACTTGTGAATGAATAAGAGATTTTATTAAATAATTAATGCATTAATTAAAATAAAATTATACTCAAATGCTAACTTGTGAATAAATAAGAGATTTTATTAAATAATTGATGCATTAATTAAAATAAAATTATACTCAAATGCTAATTGTGAATAAATAAGAGATTTTATTAAATAATTAATGCATTAATTAAAATAAAATTATACTCAAATGCTAACTTGTGAATGAATAAGAGATTTTATTAAATAATTGATGCATTAATTAAAATAAAATTATACTCAAATGCTAACTTGTGAATAAATAAGAGATTTTATTAAATAATTAATGCATTAATTAAATTAAAATTATACTCACATGCTAACTTGTGAATGAATAAGAGATTTTATTAAATAATTAATGCATTAATTAAAATAAAATTATACTCAAATGCTAACTTGTGAATGAATAAGAGATTTTATTAAATAATTGATGCATTAATTAAAACAAAATTATACTCAAATGCTAACTTGTGAATGAATAAGAGATTTTATTAAATAATTAATGCATTAATTAAAATAAAATTATACTCAAATGCTAACTTGTGAATTAATAAGAGATTTTATTAAATAATTGATGCATTAATTAAAATAAAATTATACTCAAATGCTAACTTGTGAATGAATAAGAGATTTTATTAAATAATTGATGCATTAATTAAAATAAAATTATACTCAAATGCTAACTTGTGAATGAATAAGAGATTTTATTAAATAATTAATGCATTAATTAAAATAAAATTATACTCAAATGCTAACTTGTGAATGAATAAGAGATTTTATTAAATAATTGATGCATTAATTAAAATAAAATTATACTCAAATGCTAACTTGTGAATAAATAAGAGATTTTATTAAATAATTGATGCATTAATTAAAATAAAATTATACTCAAATGCTAACTTGTGAATGAATAAGAGATTTTATTAAATAATTAATGCATTAATTAAAATAAAATTATACTCAAATGCTAGCTTGTGAATAAATAAGAGATTTTATTAAATAATTGATGCATTAATTAAAATAAAATTATTCTCAAATGCTAACTTGTGAATAAATAAGAGATTTTATTAAATAATTAATGCATGAATTAAAATAAAATTATACTCAAATGCTAACTTGTGAATAAATAAGAGATTTTATTAAATAATTAATGCATTAATTAAAATAAAATTATACTCAAATGCTAACTTGTGAATAAATAAGAGATTTTATTAAATAGTTAATGCATTAATTAAAATAAAATTATACTCAAATGCTAACTTGTGAATGAATAAGAGATTTTATTAAATAATTGATGCATTAATTAAAATAAAATTATACTCAAATGCTAACTTGTGAATGAATAAGAGATTATATTAAATAATTAATGCATTAATTAAAATAAAATTATACTCAAATGCTAACTTGTGAATAAATAAGAGATTTTATTAAATAATTGATGCATTAATTAAAATAAAATTATACTCAAATGCTTACTTGTGAATAAATAAGAGATTGTATTAAATAATTAATGCATTAATTAAAATAAAATTATACTCAAATGCTAACTTGTGAATAAATAAGAGATTTTATTAAATAATTAATGCATTAATTAAAATAAAATTATACTCAAATGCTAACTTGTGAATAAATAAGAGATTTTATTAAATAATTAATGCATTAATTAAAATAAAATTATACTCAAATGCTAACTTGTGAATAAATAAGAGATCTTATTAAATAATTGATGCATTAATTAAAATAAAATTATACTCAAATGCTTACTTGTGAATAAATAAGAGATTTTATTAAATAATTAATGCATTAATTAAAATAAAATTATACTCAAATGCTAACTTGTGAATAAATAAGAGATTTTATTAAATAATTGATGCATTAATAAAAATAAAATTATACTCAAATGCTTACTTGTGAATAAATAAGAGATTTTATTAAATAATTAATGCATTAATTAAAATAAAATTATACTCAAATGCTAACTTGTGAATAAATAAGAGATTTTATTAAATAATTAATGCATTAATTAAAATAAAATTATACTCAAATGCTAACTTGTGAATAAATAAGAGATTTTATTAAATAATTGATGCATTAATTAAAATAAAATTATACTCAAATGCTAACTTGTGAATAAATAAGAGATTTTATTAAATAATTAATGCATTAATTAAAATAAAATTATACTCAAATGCTAACTTGTGAATAAATAAGAGATTTTATCAAATAATTAATGCATTAATTAAAATAAAATTATACTCAAATGCTAACTTGTGAATAAATAAGAGATTTTATTAAATAATTGATGCATTAATTAAAATAAAATTATACTCAAATGCTAACTTGTGAATGAATAAGAGATTTAATTAAATAGTTAATGCATTAATTAAAATAAAATTATACTCAAATGCTAACTTGTGAATAAATAAGAGATTTTATTAAATAATTAATGCATTAATTAAAATAAAATTATACTCAAATGCTAACTTGTGAATAAATAAGAGATTTTATTAAATAATTAATGCATTAATTAAAATAAAATTATACTCAAATGCTAACTTGTGAATAAATAAGAGATTTTATTAAATAATTGATGCATTAATTAAAATAAAATTATACTCAAATGCTAACTTGTGAATAAATAAGAGATTTTATTAAATAATTAATGCATTAATTAAAATAAAATTATACTCAAATGCTAACTTGTGAATAAATAAGAGATTTTATTAAATAATTGATGCATTAATTAAAATAAAATTATACTCAAATGCTAACTTGTGAATAAATAAGAGATTTTATTAAATAATTGATGCATTAATTAAAATAAAATTATACTCAAATGCTAACTTGTGAATGAATAAGAGATTTAATTAAATAGTTAATGCATTAATTAAAATAAAATTATACTCAAATGCTAACTTGTGAATAAATAAGAGATTTTATTAAATAATTAATGCATTAATTAAAATAAAATTATACTCAAATGCTAACTTGTCAATAAATAAGAGATTTTATTAAATAATTAATGCATTAATTAAAATAAAATTATACTCAAATGCTAACTTGTGAATAAATAAGAGATTTTATTAAATAATTAATGCATTAATTAAAATAAAATTATACTCAAATGCTAACTTGTGAATGAATAAGAGATTTTATTAAATAATTGATGCATTAATTAAAATAAAATTATACTCAAATGCTAACTTGTGAATAAATAAGAGATTTTATTAAATAATTGATGCATTAATTAAAATAAAATTATACTCAAATGCTAACTTGTGAATGAATAAGAGATTTAATTAAATAGTTAATGCATTAATTAAAATAAAATTATACTCAAATGCTAACTTGTGAATAAATAAGAGATTTTATTAAATAATTAATGCATTAATTAAAATAAAATTATACTCAAATGCTAACTTGTCAATAAATAAGAGATTTTATTAAATAATTAATGCATTAATTAAAATAAAATTATACTCAAATGCTAACTTGTGAATAAATAAGAGATTTTATTAAATAATTGATGCATTAATTAAAATAAAATTATACTCAAATGCTAACTTGTGAATGAATAAGAGATTTTATTAAATAATTGATGCATTAATTAAAATAAAATTATACTCAAATGCTAACTTGTGAATAAATAAGAGATTTTATTAAATAATTGATGCATTAATTAAAATAAAATTATACTCAAATGCTAATTGTGAATAAATAAGAGATTTTATTAAATAATTAATGCATTAATTAAAATAAAATAATACTCAAATGCTAACTTGTGAATAAATAAGAGATTTTATTAAATAATTAATGCATTAATTAAAATAAAATTATACTCAAATGCTAACTTGTGAATAAATAAGAGATTTTATTAAATAATTGATGCATTAATTAAAATAAAATTATACTCAAATGCTAACTTGTGAATAAATAAGAGATTTTATTAAATAATTAATGCATTAATTAAAATAAAATTATACTCAAATGCTAACTTGTGAATAAATAAGAGATTTTATCAAATAATTAATGCATTAATTAAAATAAAATTATACTCAAATGCTAACTTGTGAATGAATAAGAGATTTAATTAAATAGTTAATGCATTAATTAAAATAAAATTATACTCAAATGCTAACTTGTGAATAAATAAGAGATTTTATTAAATAATTAATGCATTAATTAAAATAAAATTATACTCAAATGCTAACTTGTGAATAAATAAGAGATTTTATTAAATAATTGATGCATTAATTAAAATAAAATTATACTCAAATGCTAACTTGTGAATGAATAAGAGATTTTATTAAATAATTGATGCATTAATTAAAATAAAATTATACTCAAATGCTAACTTGTGAATAAATAAGAGATTTTATTAAATAATTGATGCATTAATTAAAATAAAATTATACTCAAATGCTAATTGTGAATAAATAAGAGATTTTATTAAATAATTAATGCATTAATTAAAATAAAATAATACTCAAATGCTAACTTGTGAATAAATAAGAGATTTTATTAAATAATTAATGCATTAATTTAAATAAAATAATACTCAAATGCTAACTTGTGAATGAATAAGAGATTTTATTAAATAATTGATGCATTAATTAAAATAAAATTATACTCAAATGCTAACTTGTGAATGAATAAGAGATTTTATTAAATAATTAATGCATTAATTAAAATAAAATTATACTCAAATGCTAACTTGTGAATAAATAAGAGATTTTATTAAATAATTGATGCATTAATTAAAATAAAATTATACTCAAATGCTAATTGTGAATAAATAAGAGATTTTATTAAATAATTAATGCATTAATTAAAATAAAATTATACTCAAATGCTAACTTGTGAATGAATAAGAGATTTTATTAAATAATTGATGCATTAATTAAAATAAAATTATACTCAAATGCTAACTTGTGAATAAATAAGAGATTTTATTAAATAATTGATGCATTAATTAAAATAAAATTATACTCAAATGCTAATTGTGAATAAATAAGAGATTTTATTAAATAATTAATGCATTAATTAAAATAAAATAATACTCAAATGCTAACTTGTGAATAAATAAGAGATTTTATTAAATAATTAATGCATTAATTAAAATAAAATTATACTCAAATGCTAACTTGTGAATAAATAAGAGATTTTATTAAATAATTGATGCATTAATTAAAATAAAATTATACTCAAATGCTAACTTGTGAATAAATAAGAGATTTTATTAAATAATTAATGCATTAATTAAAATAAAATTATACTCAAATGCTAACTTGTGAATAAATAAGAGATTTTATCAAATAATTAATGCATTAATTAAAATAAAATTATACTCAAATGCTAACTTGTGAATGAATAAGAGATTTAATTAAATAGTTAATGCATTAATTAAAATAAAATTATACTCAAATGCTAACTTGTGAATAAATAAGAGATTTTATTAAATAATTAATGCATTAATTAAAATAAAATTATACTCAAATGCTAACTTGTGAATAAATAAGAGATTTTATTAAATAATTGATGCATTAATTAAAATAAAATTATACTCAAATGCTAACTTGTGAATGAATAAGAGATTTTATTAAATAATTGATGCATTAATTAAAATAAAATTATACTCAAATGCTAACTTGTGAATAAATAAGAGATTTTATTAAATAATTGATGCATTAATTAAAATAAAATTATACTCAAATGCTAATTGTGAATAAATAAGAGATTTTATTAAATAATTAATGCATTAATTAAAATAAAATAATACTCAAATGCTAACTTGTGAATAAATAAGAGATTTTATTAAATAATTAATGCATTAATTTAAATAAAATAATACTCAAATGCTAACTTGTGAATGAATAAGAGATTTTATTAAATAATTGATGCATTAATTAAAATAAAATTATACTCAAATGCTAACTTGTGAATGAATAAGAGATTTTATTAAATAATTAATGCATTAATTAAAATAAAATTATACTCAAATGCTAACTTGTGAATAAATAAGAGATTTTATTAAATAATTGATGCATTAATTAAAATAAAATTATACTCAAATGCTAATTGTGAATAAATAAGAGATTTTATTAAATAATTGATGCATTAATTAAAATAAAATTATACTCAAATGCTAACTTGTGAATGAATAAGAGATTTTATTAAATAATTGATGCATTAATTAAAATAAAATTATACTCAAATGCTAACTTGTGAATAAATAAGAGATTTTATTAAATAATTGATGCATTAATTAAAATAAAATTATACTCAAATGCTAACTTGTGAATGAATAAGAGATTTTATTAAATAATTAATGCATTAATTAAAATAAAATTATACTCAAATGCTAGCTTGTGAATAAATAAGAGATTTTATTAAATAATTGATGCATTAATTAAAATAAAATTATTCTCAAATGCTAACTTGTGAATAAATAAGAGATTTTATTAAATAATTAATGCATGAATTAAAATAAAATTATACTCAAATGCTAACTTGTGAATAAATAAGAGATTTTATTAAATAATTAATGCATTAATTAAAATAAAATTATACTCAAATGCTAACTTGTGAATAAATAAGAGATTTTATTAAATAGTTAATGCATTAATTAAAATAAAATTATACTCAAATGCTAACTTGTGAATGAATAAGAGATTTTATTAAATAATTGATGCATTAATTAAAATAAAATTATACTCAAATGCTTACTTGTGAATAAATAAGAGATTGTATTAAATAATTAATGCATTAATTAAAATAAAATTATACTCAAATGCTAACTTGTGAATAAATAAGAGATTTTATTAAATAATTAATGCATTAATTAAAATAAAATTATACTCAAATGCTAACTTGTGAATAAATAAGAGATTTTATTAAATAATTAATGCATTAATTAAAATAAAATTATACTCAAATGCTAACTTGTGAATAAATAAGAGATTTTATTAAATAATTGATGCATTAATTAAAATAAAATTATACTCAAATGCTTACTTGTGAATAAATAAGAGATTTTATTAAATAATTAATGCATTAATTAAAATAAAATTATACTCAAATGCTAACTTGTGAATAAATAAGAGATTTTATTAAATAATTGATGCATTAATTAAAATAAAATTATACTCAAATGCTTACTTGTGAATAAATAAGAGATTTTATTAAATAATTAATGCATTAATTACAATAAAATTATACTCAAATGCTAACTTGTGAATAAATAAGAGATTTTATTAAATAATTAATGCATTAATTAAAATAAAATTATACTCAAATGCTAACTTGTGAATGAATAAGAGATTTTATTAAATAATTAATGCATTAATTAAAATAAAATTATACTCAAATGCTAACTTGTGAATAAATAAGAGATTTTATTAAATAATTAATGCATTAATTAAAATAAAATTATACTCAAATGCTAACTTGTGAATAAATAAGAGATTTTATTAAATAATTAATGCATAAATTAAAATAAAATTATACTCAAATGCTAACTTGTGAATAAATAAGAGATTTTATTAAATAATTGATGCATAAATTAAAATAGAAAGCAGACATGAATTATATCCAAATATTACAAAAAAAGTTTCCTCCTGCAACAACTTTTGAAAATAGGTAATTGTGAGATATGGGGCAGGTGATGCCTGTAACTTTAAATTGTTAACCCGCTTGATAATTTCACTAGGATTAGTCTGACCTTTTACATTGTTAATAAAACATGTTTGATAATTCAACTTACAGTAGCAGATTTTCTGCACCTGTGCAAACGATATTACCGTTTTCATTTTTATAAACATATACAACAGAATATCAACGATATTGGATACAAATAATTTTATAAGATTCAGTAAAATTTAGTAGAACTTAAGTTGTTCTAAGCCTTTCCTTACATAAGATAATGTGTTTTGCACGTCTTCAAGTGATACTACTTTTATCATTTTTATAAACATATAAAATCGAATATCAGCAATATTTGATACAAAAATAAATTTAGAACTTAAATAAAATGCCATATAGACGAAATAAAATTAAATATAGACGAAATAAAATGAAATATAGACGAAATAAAATTAAATATAGACGAAATAAAATTAAATATAGACGAAATAAAATGAAATATAGACGAAATAAAATGCAATATAGACGAAATAAAATAAAATATAGACGAAATAAAATTTGTATAGACGAAATAAAATGAAATATAAACGAAATAAAATTAAATATAGACGAAATAAAATTAAATATAGACGAATTAAAATATTGTTACAGAAGAATATAAGATAATGTGTTTTGAAAAATGGAAAACATCTGACACGTCTGGGGGGATATTTATTTATATAATTATTTACCAAAACAAAAAATATGATAGGATAAAAATATGAAAATTCTTTGATAGAGGGAAGGCACGGAATAGTTAACAAAAACCCCTATCCATGTTAAGAATGGTTTTCTAAATAGTAAGATTATTATTTAGAAATTCATTCTCAACATGGGAGTTGGCTTTAACTCTCGTTTCATACACCGTCTTTTTTGCATACAAATCGTTGACTAGTTTCAATTGTTTATGAAAAAATTCGAATTTTAGAAAATTACCTATAATGGAAAATTAGGCAATTTTTGTAAGGTAGAAAAATTAGGCAACTATGGAATGAAAATAGATTTTAGGGCCATTCTTGAGGGGGTATAGTATTAAATAGGTTTAAAGCAAATAAAATCGATTTTTCTAAGTCTTCATTATAAGAATATGGGTATTGTATTATCTTTTCCAATTAATAGAAAAGTAGTAAATTAAAATTCTATCACGAGATTAAATCCATCATGATGCATTTTAGTTTCTTAAACTTGGACGCTTAAGTAAAGTATAGATAAAAGTAAATTAAAATATGTTAATTGTTCTGTCAAAATTTTTAGGGTGTTTACATGTAATTGCCTAAAAAAGTAGAATCTTATTTATTTTTTAAAAATTGGTGGCTATAAATTTATTTCTGACTAGAATTAAAGTTTGAAAGGTGAGTATATTTGAAAACCAGTATTTCTCGAAGGAGTTATTTTATAAAAGAAACACATAAACAGCTGTTGCTAATAATATTATCGCTGATAATGCTGTCAGCAAACAATCAAATTGTTGACTTTCTCTGAAATAGAGACAATAATTTTTCAGATAGGGTAATTAAACATTGCTACTACGAAAAGAGAAAACAACATGCAATTATAATTTTAATGCATTAAAAGAAGTAGAAAGATTAATTTACTTACTTAAATGTTCGGTATTTGTCATGTTGAAATATTATTTTCAAGACAACGAAAAAGGGATGGACCAGTTTACTTCATACCCAACAAAGATTGAAATCAATGCTTTTCCTGATTAGTTTTCCAAATTTCATTACGAAATTTTTCATAGGAGTAATGAGTTTTAAAATAACAAGGTGGTCCTAAAAAGTTACAGCGCCCGAAACTTTGTGATGATAACACTCAAAAATAGAAATGTAGTTCGAATAACCACAATTATACAACTGGTAAATGAGATGAATACTTTGAACACAGAGAATAAAGGGGAGTAACGAGTACATAGCGCCACTTCACAAGTCATTGTAAATGTTGAAGTGTTATACGTAAACGGTGAGCAGAGTAATGCAACTATCGTAGGCAACCGATTCTCCCATAGAGGAATGTATGCCGTGCATTCAAATTGGCTTTTATAAATGCTGGAAAATTGTGGCATTCATTTCTGGTGCAGTATTTATTGAATTACTTCCCTTTAAAGCCACTTAAGCCCTTTTCATTAACGCATTTCCCAAGAAAGCATCTGTGTTCAAGTTAATTTAGTAGAACGATCAATTCACAACCGAAACACGCATCATTCCGACTGACAAATTGATATCAGTGAACACGACAAAGCCGGTTTGCACCATCCGACGCGGACGGGGATCCTGTTGTCAAGTAGCCTCAATCACTGGCCCTTTCTACTTAACACATTCACAGCAAGAACCTGTATTCTACCAATTCACCTAAATTTCATAAACGGTTTCTTTAAAATCCCTTCCCATCTGCGGAACACGTTGCAATAACATTACTTCCCTACGACTAATGATTAATGGTGTTAAAGTTTTTATCACTTTATTTGCTCAAAACTCTTAAAATATATCATGTTGATTATTTTTTATGAAGGCATGTGGAAGGATATTTATTTCGAACAAAATGGTGGTATTTTGAGGACTTAAAGTGCTTTTGTTTATAAATATGATTATTTTAGCAGATGCTCCTTGAAGTCTATGCTGATTCAAAACATTTCATAGTCGGTGGGTATTGCTAATTCAAAAGACTTTCTTATGCCACAGGTAACAGTAGTCTGTACTGAGATGCAGAAGACCGATCCCCAGTATTTTTAAATACTGGGAAACCTGATGAAGTTTTCCAAAGTGAAGGGATGCATTTCTCGTTTAAACAACGATTGAATAGCTTTGTAGGGATAGGAGCTAGTTCAAGTCACTATGATTGAAATGTTGTCAGAACCAGTTATCAAGGTTCTTGATAAATTTGGCAACATCCCAGACAGATATATGGATCTCGCTCAGAGTGTTTACTGTCATAGTGGAAAATTTAGGAAGTAGGCAGCCCTGATTATAAATGGTGAAATTTGATGCAAAGTTCATTTCGCTTTATTGGATGCTGAGGAAATTACTTCTGGTCCCTCGATTATGGTAGAAATAGAAATCTTATATCTGTTAAGGACTCTGTTTATTATTCGTTAAAACTCTTGCGAACCCAGTCTCTTCTCAGCTACTCTCAATTAAATGGATTGGGCACTGGTTGCGAGCAATCCTAAAAGCCGCTTTGGTTTCAAAGCATCTATTTCGTTTGAAGCAATTGAAATAGTAATTCCTGTGAACAATGGAAGCGACAAATTTGGGAGTGTACTGAGGCTGGTTATTTGGTTTCTGTTGGAATTTCTTGGAGGGTATGAAGCTCTCAATACCAACGATGAACCAATCAGTTATAGCGGATGCAATACAGGACAGATTCTTTTCAAAAATAGAGTGCAGAGGAATTTCTCATATGAAAGATGTAAGGTTGTCCCACTCAGCTATCGAGTATTGAAACACTCTGCGATGGAAACGGACAGCGGAGGTCTTATTGAACTTTGTTTTGATCTTAATTGAGACAACCCAGAATTAATCTGTGGAGTATGCCATCATTGATAGTATGTTCATCAGACTTCTGCCCATCAATGATTTATTTATAAACCTAACTTTTCTTTCATTTCCGAGATATTCAAACAGCTTACTCATGACACACCTGAAAACTGATTGGTCTGTACTGAAATGAAGACCGATGTCCAGTATTTTTAAATACTGGGCAGACTGACAAAATTTTCCAAGGTGAAGGGATGCATTTCTCCTTTAAACAACGATTGAACAGTTTGTAAGAGTAGGAGCTAGTTCTGGTCCCATCATAAGCACTCTGTAATATTCTCACATCCAATTTTCTTGCTGGAATCAAAATTCTTGAGAAGTTATGCTACATCCCTAACAAGTATATGGATGTTGCTCAGAGTGTTTACCATCCTCGGTGGAAATTCATGCGGTAGGCAACCCTGATTGCAAAATTCGTTTGAAAAATAGTGTCTTTATCAGATGCTGAGGAAATCACCTTTCGTCCATTGATCATGGTTGCAATAAAGGCTTTATATCTGTTCATGACCTTGTTTGTTATTCACTGGAAATTTTGAGAACCAAGTCTCTGCTCAGCCACTCTGGATTTACTAGGACTTTTTTGCATTTTTATAACTCTTTTGCAGTGGTTGCAAGCAGTCCAAAGGGCAGCTTTCCTTTCATAGTCTCTATTTTGTGGAAGCAATTTAAAGTGATTTTTGTGAGGAATGAAAGCGGCAAATTCAAAGGTGTACTAAGGTTGGCTGTTTGGTTTCTGTTGGAATTTCTTGGGGAATATGAAGCAATCAATTATAGCATATGCGATAGAGGACACATTCTTTTCAAAAATGAAGTGCACAGGAATTACTAATATGAAAGATCTGATGCTGTCCCAGTCAGCCACTGACTATCTCTATGCTCTACGATTGAAAGGAACCTCAGAGATCTTATTGAACTTTGTTTTGATCTTAGTTGAAACAATTGAGTGATCAGAAGATCCCAGCAGAGTCAGAACAGTGGATAGTCAAGAAAAGGTAAAGAGACTTGCAAAATGTTCGTCAGCATCGGGGACATAAACCTGAATACCTTGGAGGTAAAAATTAAAAAAACAATTACTGTAGAATTTAGGGTGGCGATCAGTTTCACAAATTAATATGTAATGTAAATTGCTCACCAATTTCCATATAGCGTTTTTTAGGGACATATAACGAATTAAAAATTTTCTTTGAAAAGAGATAAATATTTTCTGTGTTTTTTAAGGGAGGGGTTAACAAATTCGGGTCATTTTTTAATGCTGAAAAAGCATAAAAAATATAATAAAAGAAATTACTTTTAATCACTTAAAAAAGTAGGTATTATTACTAAGAGATTATTTCATCATTTTACCAAACGAAAGATTTAATACCAACATTAAACCTCTGTGTATGACTAAATAACGTGTATAAAGGACCATTTCTAAGTAATGTCTGATTGAAAATTATACATGGCTGCCCGTTTTACTCCACAAATTACTTTATTGAATAAATACCCAAAAGGCATGGCCCATAGAGTTTAGCACAGAAAGCTAGGGGGTGGACGTAATCTCTCTATGTGAGAGACCCACGAATAAATAGATTGACAAATGAATGAAATTTTGTGCTGGATGGGCAGTAATTCTGAGTGAGCAATGGGGTCGAGTAAGCGCCATCGATAATATTCATTCACAAAAAAGTGATTATTTTATTTATAACATGTTTTCCTATTTACTTGCCTCCCCAGGAGGGCAAAGTAAGACACAAGGCCGATTTTTAATATGGGAAAAATTCAGTTCTCCTAAAAAGAGCACTCTGGATTGGAACAAAAGTTAAAATTGCCTGAGTCTAGAAAGATTTCTCCTTCACTGGTTAGCACAGAACGAGAGGGGATCGAAGGCATCACCCCTCTCTGTGAGAACCCACTAATGAATAGATGGGAAAACAAACGCAACAAAAGGACAGAAGAAACGCCACAAGGTGCACACTTGGTGAAGAAAAACAAACTTATCCCACATTCTAAAATATTTGTTTTTTTTCCCAAGTTTTTCAGGGTGTTCACACGTAATGGTCTAAACAAAGTAAAATCGCATTTTTGTTTGGGGTAGGGGTGATTTAACTGAGGGTCTTCATCTACAATACAATCCAGAAAACCGCCCTCAAACCTGCCCAATTGCTTTCCAAGAAATGAAGAAAATGGCAAAGTTTTGGTGCTTCTGCATATCAACCCTGACATGTTAGACCGCTCTTCAAAATAAAATAGCTAAAGAAATGTATAAACTTTGTTATGTACTTACGTGGTAGATGAAAAAAAGACTGTATACCAAAAATTATGCAAATTCATCCAGTATTTATTTAATTATAAATAAAAAACGATTTTATCACTCGGTAGATATTTCCACCATTTTCCAGTGGTCAAGGACGATAACTCATATTTTCACGATTTCGGGGTTTGGGGTCTCCATTGTTTACAAAAATGTCAAAATGTACGTAAACTAATTTTTTTCTTTTTCTTATAATTTAATAACTACTGGATTAATTTGCGTAATTTTTTCTGCACAATCTTATTTTCAGCTAACACGTAAGTACATAATAAAGTTTATACATTCTTTAAATATTTCAATGTCAGGGTTGATATGCACAAGCACCAAAGTTTTTTCTTTCATGTCCTTAAAAACGCTATTTGGTCTAATATGTATAAACGTTACTATTGGCGACATAAATTATTTAAAACAGAATACAGTTGGGAAATTAGTTAAAAACAATTTAGTTTCGTTTACGTCTCATGTGTAAGCTATTTTTGTGAAAAATGTTAATATTTAATTTAATATTCAATTTAATTTACCGTAAATAGTGGTTGTGAGTAAAATAATCCGGTTATGTATTTACTTCCTGTGAATAATCAAGATGGCTGAACACAGATTATTTTACTCACAACCACTATTGCTTATAACATCTTTTAAATACTAATTTTTTAACACAAATAGGTCACAAATGAGTAGTTAAACCAAAATAAATTATTTTTGACTAATTTCCTTTCAAATATTTTATGTTGCCAACAGTTTTATGTTTACTAACGTCGGTTTTCCATTTTTCTTCATGGCTGGACTAGCATAGGGTGCAGGGATAGAATAATACCGAAAATATATTTAATTACTTTTTGAGTAATTATAATTCAGTTTAATCAATTGATCTTAATGTGAGGAAATACGAAAATTAAGAAACAATAAAAAAGATTAAATTGAATTCAGTTGAATTTCTTTGTTGATTGCATCAAATTTAAAATTTACAACGAAAGGCTTTTTTTTAAAACTCGAACTTAGAATTCAGTCGTAAAATGAGAATAGTATACAAAGTTAAAATAAATAATCTAATTTAAAAGCCAATTCTTTACATTTGTTAACTATTCTGTTCCTACAGTTGGAAGGCTGTTTTAAAAATCGAACTTAAAATTCAGTCGTAAAATGAGCGCAATGAAAACAATTTCGGTGCTGATTGAACTTACCTTTATGTATTTCTTTCGGTTTTCTTTACAAAATGAAATTCATAAAATAATCAAAGGTTAAAATGATTTTAAATCAAAATTTCTTCTTTAAGATATAAATTCTTTTGATATGACAGAAACAAAAGAATCGACAAGGGAGATAATTCAACATAGTCAACAAGGGAGATAATTCAGTACAAAGTAAAACAAAATTATAATCTCTATTGTTATTTCAATAAGAATACATTCAATACAACATAGACGCCATTAATAAATGGAAATTATAGGACAGTGATTCAAAGGTATGGTCTTTTTAGGGCCAAATGTCACGAATTTGGTGTGTTTTGGCCATCGAAAATTCCATTTGGCCTTTTTTGTGTGAATATTCTAGAGTTCACTTATGTGGGGCCAGGCGTATCGCAAAATTGAAAGCAAACACAAATACTTCGCTAAAAATGAAGAACAAACACAGAATTCTTTTTTTTTTAAATAAAAACAAAAGTAAAAATGAAAAAGTGCCCATTTCTCGCAAAAAACTTATATAAATACTCGTGTCACTTCGCTTAAAATGAAAAACAAACACAAAAAAGAAATACGCGTGTCTTATATATATACATATATTTAAATATATTTAAATATATATATATATATATATATATATATATATATATATATATATATATATATATATATTTATTTATTCTGGTACAGAAAAATTAGTACAACATTCGTACCGTCGGTTTCAAGCACGGAAGGTCTTACCCATCCGGCTCTCTTCAGCTTCTGTTATCTGTATTGGAAATGTGAGGTCACATGACACTCTCGTTGGGACGCGTTATTTGCTCAGTGTGTTGTGTGTGTTTGTTTAAATTTAAATTTAGTGTCCCAACGAGAGTGTCATGTGACCTCACATTTCCAATACAGATGACAACAGAAGCTGAAGAGAGCCGGATGGGTAAGACCTTCCGTGCTTGAAACCGACAGTACGAATGTTGTACTAATTTTTCTGTACCAGAATAAATAAATATTATGCTCTTAATTTTTAACTTTAATTCTTAATTAATCGAGCACTCTGCTGGGATTTTTCCTACCATTTTACAAAGAAGTTATATATATATATATATATATATATATATATATATATATATATATATATATATATATATATTTATATCTGTTGTATTGTCTGTAAACTTCAGAATATTTGGTTATATTTTTTAATTTTCTTTTTTGTGTTTGTTTTTCATTTTTAGCAAAGTGACACGAGTATTTATAAAAGTTTTTTTTTGCGAGTAAATGGCACTAGCCAGCCAGCCGGCCCTTATTATGCGTTTTTACCGTAACACTTTGTTTTGAAACAGCTTAAAATCAGTTAAAATCTGCTAGATATACTGGGGTAAATTGGTAGAGCAACACCCGTTTGTGGATTTAGATTACCACCCTCTGCCGAATCATCGCCCCAAAAATGAGATTCTCCTAGTTTTGAGAACAGCACGAAAAACTTGGCGGAAAGAAGAAAAAGAAACATTATTTTAGGATTTAGAGTGGTGGATCAGGTTCGTATATAAATTTAACGTAAAATGATCCCCCATTTTTTGAAAATTTTAGGTTTTTAGATCAGTTAACTAATTTTTTTACCACTAACAATAAATCCGAGTGGTAAAACCACACGTAATCGCCTAAAAAAGTGGAACTTCCTGTAGGGAACATGAGGGGGGCTTACCTACGAAGCGTCCCTGCGTATGTCTTTCCTGTGCGCGGATTAAAGAAGGAAATCCAACATGGCGTCCGTGAGCCTTTGTAGCATGCGGTTGTTCACGCAGAGTCTCGCAAAGTCTTGTTGCATTTACATGCAAATTAGGTGTGCCTCGGTATATAAAAGCGGGTCTCGTACCGTCTCATGCGAGTCGGTGCAAAGCAAGTGTATGTAACGAACGGTGAGAGCTGCTTTGAAAGTTGACAGAGTGATTTGCGACCTTCGTCATTACTACAAGCTATTTCGGCGATGGACAAATTCGACTTGAGATTAGTTCGACGGCTCCCCCTCCGGACCCTCTGTAGTCGAGTGGTGGGAGAAAGCCGAGCGCGTCTGCAGACTTTGCAAGATAAATGATCCTGCACTGGTCATCCCACTGAGGCTGACCAAAGGAGCATATTCGGTGTATCAGCAGCTCGGAGACGAACCAGGCCTGGAGGAAGTAAGGCAGGTGCTATACGCAGCCTTTGCTGTGGAACCTTTCGTCGCCTGGAGGCAGTTCACTGAACGGCGGCTTGGGCTAGATGAGACTGTGGACGTCTACCTGGCCGATTTGAGGAGGCTAGCCGCGCCGTTTGGTGGAACAAGCGACCGAATACTGGGATGCGCTTTTCTGACTGGACTCCCACAGACTGCTGCGAGCATCGTCCAGACTCAGTGAGATTGGGCTTGACGAGTTGTTGGCCAGAGCCAGAAACATTTTGAAAAAGGACACAGAGCCGGTTTCAGCAGCTGCAGAAGCGTCTTCACCACCAACAGAAGACGTGAGATGCTACAAATGTGGCAGGCCGAATCATTTTTCAAAAGACTGCTGAAGCCGAAGCGGTGCAAAGGACGCGCCCGATCAAGGAACATTAAAACGCGTGCGTTGCTACCGGTGCAACAAGCTGGGTCACGTGGCAACAGGTTGTCCGGGAAACGAGCAAGGGGAGTAAGCTATAGCGCCAGTCTTCTCCCCAGATCGTCGCCAAATAAGGCGCTTCCCACAGTGAGCGTGCGCATAAACAGGCATGAGCGCTTCGCGCTCGTAGACACCGGGTGCACGCAGGCCCTCGTGCACAAGGCATGCTGTGACGTATGGGATAAGGAAAGGATCCCAGTATTGACGGTTGGCGGTGGCTCGATTGCCTCTTGTAGCGTTAGCATCATTCGTGCAGGTGTCGGCGATGGGCCCACAGTAACCGTACGAGCCTTGGTTGTAAACGGTGACCTGCTCGGTTATGACCTGCTCCTGGGAATGGACGTCATCAAGGAATTGGGTGGTGTACGCATTGATGGTGAAGGTAGGGCACATTTCGCAAAAGCGGGCCTTGCTCTGAGTGCAGCTATGAAGCTGGAACAGCCTGATTTTTGTGCAGAATTCGACCAGCGCACAAAGTCCTGGACAGCCTCCTGGAAGTGGTCGGAGGAGCAGCCACCTGAGAAATTATGCAATAAGGTGCCAGAATACAAAATTCCCCCCGGAGCTCGTGCAGAATACGACAAGGAACTACAAACTTGGATTAGTAATGGATGGCTAGTTCCTTATTCAGAGAAGGAATTGGGTCCCCCAAAGTGCCTGATCCCGTTAATGGCTGTTATCCAACAGAATAAGCAGAAGGTGAGGCCGGTGCTCGACTATCGAGAATTGAATGAGCACGTGGACCCTTTTACAGCTCGCGCGGACGTATGCACTGAAAAGTTGAGGGAATGGCGGAAAGCGGGATCTAATGTATCTGTACTGGATCTTCACAAAGTATACCTTCAAGTGTGTGTACACAGATCACTATGGCCCTATCAAACGGTGCTCATTAAGGGGAAAAGGTATTGCCTAACCCGCATGGGATTTGGACTTAATGTGGCACCATCAATTATGCAAATGATTGTTGATGCCATCTGACTAAAGATGAGCGCATTCAGCGGGCAACGTCTGCATATATTGATGACGTGTACGTGGATGAGGAAATTGTATCTGCGGCGTGCGTGAGGGAGCATCTCTACAACTTTGGCCTTCTCAGCAAGGAACCGGAAAGGCTACGGGATGGCGCACGGGTACTTGGTTTGCAGGTATGGGAGGAAAATGACGTTCTGTATTGGAAACGAGGAAATGAAACCCCGGACATGCCTTGTATTGTTACACGACGAAACGTATTTTCCTTGTGCGGAAAGTTAGTTGGACACCTTCCTGTGGGCGGCTGGCTTCGTGTTGCAGTGGCATTTATTAAGCAAAGAGCCTCCGATGTCACCACTAGATGGGATGACGAAACTCATGACGTCCCTCTCAATACAATGCTCAAAGAGGTCCTCACCAGGGTGCACAAGGAAGACCCAGCGCGGGGCAGATGGTGCGTCGACAGCCAGAACCTTAGTGTGTGGGTTGATGCAAGCTCTCTCGCCATTGGCGTATCGGTGGTCCATGATGGAACAGTGGTGGAAGACGCTTGCTGGTTACGCCCAGAAAAGGACTCCCAGCACATAAACCTGGCAGAACTTGATGCAGTTATCAAGGGGATAAACTTGGCAATCCTTTGGAAGACGACCACCCTGCGACTATTCACGGATTCTGCTTGCGTCCATAAGTGGATTTCAGATACTCTCACCGGAAGGGCCAGAGTACGAACCAAAGCCACGAGCGAGATGCTCATCCGACGGCGGCTCAACACGATCATGAAGCTGGTGAACGAATATGCGCTGTCAATAGAGGTGTCCCTGGTCAAATCCAGCCTGAACAAAGCAGATTGTTTGATGAGAGTACCTCAAAGATGGCTTGATGCCATAAGAAAGACTATTGAACCCATGCAGCCGCCTGTGCCGCTTCCGTGAGCCCCGTTCGATCTAATCACATCAAAGAAGTCCACCAACAAACCGGGCACCCTGGGGTCAAGTGGACCCTATATTTCGCTAAGTTGGTTGAACCAGGAGTACAGAAGGCAGACGTCAGGAAAGTGGTCAAAGATTGTGTAGCATGCCAATCCATTGATCCAGCACCCGTTCGCTGGGAGAAAGGAAAGCTGGGAGAAAGGAAAGCTGGGAGTGGAAAGCCATTGGAGCCGGCTGGCGATGGATATTACTCACCACAACGGCGAGAATTTCCTGACTCTCATTGATTGCGGTCCATCCAGGTTTGCGATATGGCGCATGCTGCGCCGGCAAGATGCAGCCATCATCGTCCGTCAGTTAAACAGTATTTTTCTTGAACGTGGCCCCCCAACAGAGATATTAACCAACAATGGCGCTGCATTCACCAATGAGCAGTTCAGAAAGTTTGCTGATGGCTGGGGAGTACACCTGAGGTTTCGATGCGCCCACGTACCGAGTGGAAATGGGGTCATTGAGCGAAATCACAGAACCATCAAAACCATCGCGGCCAGGACAGGCTGCACGGTATTTTAAGCAGTCTACCTGTATAACGTAACCCCAAAGGATAATGTTTCACCCTCTACAGTGCCGGCTGACACCTTGCACAGGTATCATGTCAGGGTGAAAGGCATAGAGACTAACCCGCTGCCCAAACTGGAAGTAACCAAAGAGAAACTGAAAAAAGGGGATGTCGTCTGGATTAAGAACCCACGCGGCAAGTGTACGACGAAATACGGAGTTTGACGCGTCACTGAGGTAATCAGCCCACAGGCAGTGCGAGTCGACGGTATGCCCCGTCACGTTAAAGACCTACGGTTAGCAACGCAACCATCACTGGACGGCAAGAGCGAGTCGGAGTCAGAGAGCAGTGAGGCATCGCTCTGGCTTGCAGCAGCCCCATTGGACAGTGACTCGGATATCAGCAGTATCCCAGCGGACGCGATGTTTCTCGACCCTCAGACCACGGACGAGAGCACAAGCGAAGATGAGGCTGCGTTGTCCCCCTCCGAAGAAGCAACCGGCGAAGGCGATCGATGCCTCCCTGCCATCTCTGTGATCATGAGATCAGGGAGGAGTGTAGGGAACATGAGGGGGGCTTACCTATGAAGCGTCCTCGCGTTTGTCTGTCCTGTACGCGGATGAAAGAAGGAAATCGAACATGGCGTCCGTGAGCCTTTGTAGCATGCGGTTCACGCAGAGTCTTGCAAAGTCTTGTTGCATTTACATGCAAATTAGGTGTGCCTCGGTATATAAAAGCGGGTCTCGTACCGTCTCATGCGAGTCGGTGCGAAGCAAGTGCACGTAACAAACGGTGAGAGCTGCTGTGAAAGTTGACAGAGTGATTTGCGACATTCGTCATTACTACACTTCCTGAAAAAATACGCACAGAATGTTCTATAAGAGTTTGACTGTAAGACCATTATCCCTAGAAAGTGACCTCCAGTCTGCAGTGGAATGGGGTCATAAATGGATGGTAATATTTAATGCTGCAAAGACAAAGCTCGTTTCACTCAATTACTACAAGAAACCTCTTCAACCACCGATTTTCATGGCAAATAACAACCTACCTGAGAGACTAACGTTCAAACTCCTCAATCTAACATGCACAGGTAACATGAATTGGAACAAATACATTAAAGACATTGTCAAGACTTCTGAAAGGAAGGTGGGCTCCCTCTACCGTGTTAGTAAAGTTCTCACACGTGACATTATCCTATATATCTACAAAGCCACCATCTGCCCATGCATGAAGTATTGTTGCCACATCTGGTGCATCATCCACTAGTCTCTCCCTCTTAGGCAAGGTCCAAAAAAGAGTTGCCAACTTAATAGGTCCCCCACTATCCATCAAGCTCCAGCCCCTGTCCTATCGCCGCAATGGAGTATCCTTGTGCCTGTTTTATAAGTACTTCAATGAATTGTGCACCGATGAACTTGCTGCTCTAGTGCCCTCTCGATGTAAATACACTAGACCAACCCAACAATCAGCTAAGCCCCATCCATTCACTGTGGAGGCCCCCAACTGCCGGTGAGCCTTCTACTCCAATAGCTTTTTTCCTCGTCTTGCCAGCCTCTGGAACCCTCTCCCTGCTCCCTGTTTCTCCGACTGTACCGACATGCAAAAATTGTAAACTGATGTAAACAGACATCTCGCTGCACAGCCCGCAACTTAGGATGACCCCCACAACTTGCATTCTAATTCTCAGTAGACCCTTACGTCCACAGTGGTTGTCTGCCTTGTTTAGGGTGAACTATGTTTTTAAAAAAAGACCAACTTCTATAAAATCTTCTGATAAAAATGGCGTCAAATGAAAGGAAAACAAATCCCTCTTCTATAACAACAATAAATATATTTATTGAAGTGACCTACACCGTTGGTTAGTGATCAACTTAGTTGATATCCGGAAGACTTCTTAGAGTAGGGGTGGGACGTAATGGGTGAACATTTCAGATTCATGCGAGTAGTATTTTTTTGTGTTAATTTATACATAAATAACACTAAACAATCAAACATTTTGAAAATTTTGCAAAATTCAGAAGGTGAAGGCCAGAAATAGCTGTTAGGACTCCACGGGACTCAAACTCCATCATTTTTCGGTGAAAATGTGGTTTCATGCGACATTGCAGGTCCTGAAACATCCTCAAAAGCTATGAATGGATATAGATGGTTAAATCTGATATAGTACTTTAATTTAGGACCATTTTCAGGCTGTGAAAGGGTTTTCATGAATGTAAAATAGCCAAAAACTAGTGCCCTGCACCTTCTGAATTTTGCAAAATTTTCAAAATGTTTTATTGTTTAGTGTTATTTATGTATAAATGAACACAAAAAAATACTACTCGCATGAATCTGAAATTTTCACCCATTACGTCCCACCCCTACTTAGAGCAATATATCTTCAAGTGGAAAATAGTTTTGCTTGGCATCTATGCAATGGGAGCAGCAGAGGGGAAATATGGCCAGTGATAATTGTAACAGTTTCATACGAACTATTTCCCTACACTAACCCAATTTAACCCCTAGAGTAGGAATACGGGAGAACTCTCTATGGTCACTTCTAGCCCGAGGGCCCACCGATTAAGACGTGTATTATATCTTCCAATAAAACCTATTTATACAACAACAACGGGTATCTTTTACAATAATCCGCAGAGTGAAAACGCTCAAAAAACAAATATACAACAAATAAAAGTAACTGTAGCCGATAAAAGTTATTTTCCAACTTATCTGTGACATTTGTTTGTATTTTTAAACCGTTCCAACTGATATTTATTAGAAATCAATATTTTTGTCACACGAACATTGGACAAAAAAAAATGGCGATTGGGGGGGGGGGGGGGGTATGGTAAGGAGGTAAGGCCGAGACGCCATTTTTTTTAGTAAAATTCGTGCAAAAAAAAACAAGAAATTTTTTTTTACATCTAATAAAACCCATTTATAGTACGTAAAAATACAAACAAATTTCATAGGTAAGTAGGAAAATATCTAATCTCGACGTAGGTCAGTATATATATTTTTTTTTACCCCGTTCTTGTTCGTTTTTTGGATCCCGTTAGCGACTCTGCGAATTATTGTAAAAGATACCCACAACAACTTGTTGGTATTTAATATCAAACAATGTAACACTAACAACCCTCAATATGGTGGCAGCGGAAAACATGCTATGTTGAACAAATACAGATTTTGGAAAAAACAAAAAGAAATTTCGGTGAGAACAAACAGCAAGCTATCAACGTACCCCTCGAAAACAAACAAAAAACGAAAATATCGCGCTGTAAGAAAAAAACGAGAAAAACCCTGAAAAAACTACCCTCGGAAACAAAAAGCATCCTTACGAGGTAATTAATTGAAATATTCAAAGAGGATAAAAATTCTTCAAACGAACATTTTAATTTTTAAATTTCTCTCTAGCCATTACAGCTTTACATGAAATCGCCATTTTGTTTTTGCCTACTGTCCCCTTCCTCATTTTTGTTCCTTCGCTCTTTCTTTCCTTTTTTGGTTGTTAGCATGCTCCTAAACGGACCTTACTACTGTGCGACTCCCTCGCACACACATATACACAGTGAGCAATGGCCGGGATCAAAGTGTAGTATCTGTTCCGATGGATACTGCACCCCATAGACTGGTATTGTCTTGGCCTTCGAGGCTTGATTTATGCCGGTCTATGGGTTTGTCCTGTGCAGTTCTAGGAGGTCCACCCTCCCAGGCTTTGCCTGTCCTCTTTGGGGAGGAGAAGTTTATTGCTTACTGCATGAGGCGCCCCTACCGGGGAATGCCGACGGGGTTGCTCAGACAATTTTTAATGGCCAGAATGCTCACCTCCTCAGGCGCTGGCTTTTCAAGCCCCACTTTCCCGACCCGACCTTGGGTCACATCTTACCTTGTGGGAGTAAGATAAAAATGGCCTTGTGCCTAACCTCCTGAAGAGGAGGTAAATAATACATAATATACATACACATACATACACATAACAGCAATACCCTTATTCGCTTAGTGTGTGCCTTGTGAACGTATCCAAATGGCAGCTAATGATACCCTGACAATGGATTGGACAACGTAACACTAACAACACTCAACACATTAATTAAGTTTTGTGAATGAAAAATCAAGGAAAACATGATTAAATAACACAATAGTTTATAAATATTTGTTTACAAGAAAATAAAAGTCATTTTTGTGAAAAATTATACCACAGACTTTTTTCTTCATTAGTGCTCTATGTACACTCTCTGTAATTCCCTTTGAAAGTAGTCCTTCAATAGTTCAATCGAAATTACTACGCCCTGGTGGCTGGTTGGTTATTGTGTGACCCAACCACCTAACAGGAGCTGCTCTCAGAGAGAAAAAAAGGAATGTTAATGTTTATGACTGCTACATTAGCCCCTGCTTAGGCGGAAAGCCGACAAAGAAAAAGGTAGTCTTTTGTTATGTGTAACAGTTGGAAAGAACAAAAAAGAAAGGCAAAAAATGTGTACTCAGTTTACATTTGTTTGTTTTGTTCTTTGATGAAATAGTTTTGTTTTTTGCTTTTTAGTAAAAGAGTTTTGTTTTTTGTTTTTTCGTAAAAAAGTTTGTTTTTTTTGCTTTTTAGTGAAAAAGTATTTTTTAAAATTTTTTGATGGAAAAAATATTTTTGCTTTTCACTGTAAAGTATTATGTTTTTGTTAAGAGCAGGAATTGTTTAATGTTGCTGTCTTTCATATAAAGTTACAGTGAAGTACTAGAACTCAAAAAGCTTATTCTATATATATATATAGTCTTATACAGATTGTTGGGCCAATGTACTCGCCGACCACTATGTGTGGTTGTGACATATGTGTCTTTTGGAGGTATATGCAATTTTATACAATAAAGCTACTCCATAAACGAGTTCAGCTGTAGATTATCCGAGATCCTCTTTGATACGTGACAGCCAAGAAGGACAATAGGTATGTACTCACTCCATCGCTGTTAGTCTAGATAAGCATACCATGTGACTTTCAATTAACGATAGAAACTGGATGATAGTTAGGCATACGGATATGCTTTTTCTCTAAAATCTTGAAAAGTTCCTGGCATAGATTAGATTCAAACTGTCCACCACGGTCGATGGTAATAGTCGTGGGAATGATGTAACGCGATATCCAACCCAATATTAGAGGCTCGCACTACAAATTTAGCTAAAATGTCGTTGAGGGAAATAGCTTTAGACAACTGGTCAGGAGATAAGTAAATCCTTGACTGACCAGCCATAGGCCAACGAGATAAATATGAACATGACTGAAGTACTGAAGTTTCTAAGTGGTGCGCAGATATGCTTGTGCCCCTTTGACTTTTGGCAGGATATGCAGGAAAGTGTTCAGGCAGTTATTTTGCGCCTCATATTCGTCCAGAAAAATCTAGCCAAACTCAGCTTCACTATGGCTTGGAGTCCGGGGTGTGTCTGATTGTGAAGAGTATCAAAGACAACCCGACGATGAGTTATTTGAACAAGAGGGCGAGGTGATTCTGCTACACTGTCACAGATGATCTGTGTGTCTGAAGTGGGCACAGGCAGGTATGGGAATCTTCCAGTTGCAAATTCAGGTGACGATGTAGCAGTCTGAAATAGGGCATATTTCTTATGCGTCCACTGTGGGCAAGTTGGTCTTAAACTAACCACTCGGCTCACAGGGCGTATTGATTTCAGCTAATCCCTTGCGGACTATTTGCACCCCTGTTGAATGGTGGAACGGATCGTCAGAGAGACCCTGGCCGTCAACCTAGAAGGAACTCTTCTTCACCTCTCTGTTGCCCCCTCATCCACTGGATTTCCGAGCACCGCTCCCCAGGCAGTAAAAGAACTTCATTTCCTTCCACCGGACACCAGTTCTACATTTTCTATGCTATACCCCAACGGTATAGGATACTCAATAAAGATTTGTTTAATGAGTTTTTCCTCGTATGACTACCGTCTACCGCGCTTATACTTATAGTGAGGCTACGACTACTAGCCTTAGCTATTATAATGGTGACCCCTACGACAGATCTAGACTGTCCAGACATTGTTGGTCTAAGGTCATTTGTTTGAGATCGATATACAAATGTAATAATAGAGAATTAATAGGAAAGTTAGACTACGCGTTTGCCACTACATTTTTTTCCCCGATGGTTAAATCTGAAACGAAATCCAAGTGGCGAGTTTTGCAAGGAAAATATTTATCTGGCATAGAATTCAGTGTGAACGTATGTGGAAGGTTATTGGTGTCGATCACACATCAACGACCCTTGAGTGAAGGAACAAAGTGTTTCACTACAAAATACATCGGCAGGAGTTTAGGGTCAAACGTTCTGCAACATTGTTCAGCCGGTTTCAGCTGTCTTGAAAAATATGCGAGAAGTTGTAGTTATTACTGGTGCTGCTGTTGCAACACTGTGCATAAAGCAGTGGCCAATGCATCAACGACCAGCGAAAACTGAGCATAAGACACAGGATATGCTAGTAAGGATCTCTTTGCAATTTTTATCTTTACTTAATTGAAGGCTTCAACTGATTGTCATTCAGTAAAATCTGCTCGTTTTTCTTCTTCCTGTTGGAAAGGGGAGACAGGAGATCAGCACAGTGTGGGATGAAGCATATGTAATAGTTTAACAGACGAAGGAAGTGCCGAAGTTGGGGAAGTTACGTTGATGGTTGAACTTCACTTTTTCAGGTAAATGAGATATACATCAAGGGACTCCTCCTGGAAATAACACTTGATTTAGCTATGAGTTAAATTTATATCCGAGGGCTCTTTTAAGAATAGGTGCTTTCCATTTAGGACTACTATCTGCTCCCCAGTGTGGTATAACATATGCATTTTAAAGTTAGATTTGTTTGCAAATGATGATCTACATGCTTATTTTTAATTAGAATCGGATATCCCTTTAAATTTAGATTTTCTTGAAAATGATTTACCACAAATTTCACAAGAATAAGATTTCTCCCTTTTTTTTAAATTTTTATTTTCATTTTCTTTCATTTGCTGGGGACAGGGCATTTTTTCAAATGCCATACGATCACCCGCTATTTACAGACTTCAACCGAGAGCTCTTTTCAGGATTCTGTCTGTTCCCTTGAGTGCAGTTGTTTGGATTTATCTTACACATGGTTCACCAGGTATACTTGCCAAATACTTTTTCAAGTTCTTCTTCATGAGTTCAGTGGTTCCTATGATAACTGGAATGATGGAAATCTTTTTGAGGTTCCAGTTTCTTTTCATATCATACATTAGACCTTGATATTTTGTTATTTTCTCCCTTTCAGCTCTGTTTAGGCCCCATCATTAGGGACACTGACCTCAAGCAAAGTTGCCACTCTCTCTTTCTTGTTCCATATGACAATGTGTGGTTTGACAGCTACGTTTTCTAGATTGGTAGCTGTGGGGATTTCATGGTCATAATAGATGGTGTATGTCTGATTCCCCAAAGTTCTCTCAGGTAGATGTTCCCCGGGCCTGCTGCTGCACCTGATATTAAGTTTCTCACAGATGGTTCAGTAGAGGTACTGTCACAGTATGATGTAGTTACCTCCCCTTAGATTCCTCTCAGAGGTAACTCTCCAGCAAATAAAGATAGGGAAACCACTTCTCAAGATGGCGACCCAATAGAAACATACACACTTGTTTGTTCTCTGTAACACATACTAACCAAGCATGTTATATTAACAATAAATGTATTTAACATTTACAGGTACCTGCACACTCCATTATGTCGTGCTGTATAGGAGCCATCTGCCAACATAATTTTGCAACTCAATATCAGGTGGCTCACACTCTCCACTTCGGTGTGGCAAAACCTGGATTTGGTGTCCTGACTGAGACCAGCCATATTTTTAAATGCATTTGTCATCAGGCCCTGGTCTTGTGCGGCCATTATATGACTCTCCTGGTCGTAGTGGAGGGCTGCCCTTTTTAACCAGTCCAAGGACCATTCCTTATCAATATAGTCTTTGGATAGTTCATCGAGGAAGTATGTGGAACGTTTCTGTCCTGACCACTCCCCAATGTGGGTCCGGGGTGTGCATTTTTAAAATAAATTTGTTCGTAAATGATTTAGCACAGATTTTATTTAGTTTTACTAAAGAAATCAAGGGGCACCCTCTTAAGGCTAACAATTGATTTCCCTATGAGTAAAATTTATATCCGAGGGCTTTTTTAAGAATAGATGTTGTTCCTTTTAGGGATGCTATCTGTACTTCCCTACAGTTTGATCTTCCCGTGATTGTGTCTGAAGTATTTGCTTAGATTTTTTTCACTAGACCAGTTGCCCCCACTACAACCGGGACCATGTTATTTTCAAATTATTTTTGAGGTCTGGTATTTGGTTATTTTTTCTTTCTTGGTTCTATTGAGGCCATAGTCGTTGTGGTTGGTTACGCCAATGATGAGAGCAGTCCTTTCTAGTTTGTTCCAGATGACAATGTCTGGTTTGATGGCCCTGATGTCTTTTATGTATCTGCACGCCTGTATGTCTTTATCATAGAACATTTTCACTTTTCCATTCGATGTTATGGGTTCATGTTCCTGATGTTCAGTGATCTTTCAAGCTGCATCTCTCTGCAGATTTTCCGATGTAGGTATCTACATATTTTGTTGTGGCCATCAGCCAAAGGGATCTTGCATCCAGACATTAGGTGGCTTGGACTTTCAATGGCCAAATGGCAGAACCTGCACTGGTCAGTTTTTCCCTTAATGTTTAATTTTACTTCAGTCGAAGATCTCAGAAATCAAGGGGCCCCTTCCTGGGGCTAACACGATCTCTATATACATAGATACCCGAATATTCTATTAACATTCTCCTTTATTTCTCAAGCATTGAGTTAGCAAAAAAGTTAAAAATAGTTAAGAATAATTTCTTCTCTCCCCAACTGACCAGTCAAGTATGTCATAGTATATCTTTCTTGTGGTCTGTTGGTCTTACCGGATTCCAGGACAAGAATTCATCTAGTCTGGTGGAGTATCCAGCAACGTGGTGTTACTTGAGGTAACATCACTAGGAGAAGATGCACTATTCCTCGTATGAGGGGATCTTATTTGTGCTGCGGATACTATGTAATTTTGAATATTTGGTCAGGGTTTATTTGTAGGGGTAAGTATCCTCATGTAAGGTTGTCCTGACAAACCATTGTACAGAGAGACCGAAGACACTCGAGGATAGTGTCTAGTAGATAATTCAAACTCCTCAGTAGGTAATTCAAACTCCCCAGTGTGGGTTGGCATGTGCACATTTACATGAGATTTTGTTGTGAATGATGTACCACAAATTTCACAAGAATAGGGTTTTTCTCGAGTGTGAGTGCACATGTGTATTTTTACATAAGATATATATTTAAAGGATTTACCACAAATTTCACAAGAATAAGGTTTCTCTTCAATATGGGGCTGCATGTATATTTTTTTAATTAATCCGTTTAAATTATATATTCTCTTAAATGAGGCACCACATATTTCACAAAAATAGAGTTTCTCCCAAGTGTGGGATAACATGTCTCTCAGAATAAGATTACATCATAAATGACGTGCAACAAAGTTCACAAGAAAATGTTTTCTCCCAGAATGTGTTTCCTTAACTTAGATTAATTTGTTAATGATATGGCACATACATAAAGTCTATCACTCTATTTTAGTTTAATTAATTCTTTTTTTAGTAAATTACATACAAATGGGACACTTCAGAAGAATAAGGTTCCCCTCTCGTGTGTTCAAATGTATCGTTTTAAATCAAATTCTTTTCTAAATTAGATTTCACAAACATGAGGTTTTCTCCAATCTGTCCGTCTTTAAATAAGATCTATTCTTGTGATTAAAGACATTTCAGAAAAATAAGGCTTCTATTCTATCTATGTGTATAGGATACTTTCATTTTCCCAACTGGGGCTGTTACCTGTGAATGAATAAGAAACATCACTAGCAGAAGGTGCACCTTTTCCCCATCTTTATTGCTTTAAAGTCCGAAAAAAAGTTTTTTTTGTCTTTTACTGTTTAAGAGTTAAATAAGGGGCAGTAACTCTTATCAACTGTTGTTATTAAATCTAAAGGAATTTACTGAAAATTAATTATTAATAAATGAACAAAAAAGTATACAACAATGGAAAATTTAAGAATTTATTGTGTTTAAATTTGAGTTTTGTACTGAATGAAATTCAGCATGGAAAATTTAATCAACGTTTTACTTGCACAGTAACCGCTCGTGCAACGCCAATGAACCCCATCAGTTTTCACTAGTGATGGCACAAGTCGCATGTTTTGCCCACAATTGCAGGTTTCTTCACCAGAAATAAGTCCATGAGCCGTTTTGCTTTTTCGGAAGTATAATAAAGTACGTCTTCAAACTGGAACAAGTTCAGATCCATGATCGCAATTTAAGAGAAAATCAAAGTTGTTAGATATTAAAGACAAAATCTGGCTCAAAATTATAATTAAGAGTTACTGCCCCTTATTTAACTCTTAAACAGTAAAAGACAAAAAAAACTTGTTTTCGGACTTATAAGCAACAAGCACCCAAATTTCATATAAATATCAGAGATAACTAATTTCTGCAATATATTATCAATCTATTTTTTACTCCTGGTTTTGACGCTTGTAAAAAAACAACCTCACGAGCTATTATTCTATAGCCACTCCGTCGTCATGAAAAACAAAAAAGGTTGCAGAAACAAGGCAAAAGCTCTACTTACCTTTCAGTTTTGGTCACCCTTATTTATTTATCAGGCAGCAACTTGTCGTAATTCGGATGTAGGACGAATGGGTAGCGATCCACAACATGAAAAAGAAAATAATCAATAGACAACAATTATCAGTTATTGTCCTTACTTAATATCCCATCAGAGGAAGATTCACAACGCGGTCATAGAGCATTGATTTCTGCTTCTCTGGTCAATATACTAAACTGCACACACTGTGGATTTGATTACTTGTTCTATCAAAGGTGTTTCTCTATGGCAAGTATGGTCCTTCCATAATGTTATATACAAAAAGGATTATAATGAGTAATATTATTATCACATAACCCCTGCAGAGTTCACTCTCTGAATCCAACTATTTCCTTAGATGAATGGGGAATAACCTCCACCTCCATCGCTCAACAACCATTCTAACCAAAAATTAACGCGGATATTTTATTCCACTCATCACATATTTAGTCACAACAATGTGTAACCATTATTCAGTTTAATTTGAGATTCGAATACTATGCATGTGTTTCTTTAAATTACATGAATATGAAGATGATGTGGCAACAATTTCACATGAATAAAGTCTCTCTCTATTTTAGTTCAGTTAGTTCTCAGAGATTTCTCTTTTCTCAGCAAATGACATTCAAATGGCACATGTCAGAAGAATAACGTTTCCCGTTCATGTGTTTGAATGTACCTTCTTAGATCAAATTTTATTCTAAATAATGAGATACAAAT
This sequence comes from Sepiola atlantica, assembly GCA_963556195.1. Taxonomy (NCBI): domain Eukaryota; kingdom Metazoa; phylum Mollusca; class Cephalopoda; order Sepiida; family Sepiolidae; genus Sepiola; species Sepiola atlantica. The sequence goes on from OY744525.1 coordinate 149,197,801, forward strand.
TTTACAAAGATCACCTGTTTCTCCAGAGTTTTTGTTTTTAAATGAGATCTATTCTTGTGAATTCACAGATTTCATAGAAATAAGACTTCTATTCATTTTCGCAACTGTGGCTGTTACCTGTGAATGAATAAGAGTTTTTATTTAACATTTCATGCATTAATTAAAATAGAAACACATCAGTTATATCAAAATATTTATTACAAAAACGTTTTTTGAAAATAAGTAATTGTGAGTTATGGCGTAGATGATGTCTGTAACTTGAATTTGCCATCATGATTTGTCCACCTGCTTGATAATTTCCCTAATTTCCATTTGATAATTTGATTTTCAGGTGAAGATTTTTTAGTCACTCAAATGTTATATACTAGGTAGAGCCAGCCATGATCTTTGTGATAAAATAATTAAGGAATTTTGGATCTTAAATAATGTTATTTGGTAGCTTTATTATTAGAAAGTAATTAGTAAATAGTTTACAAATAATTATCCAATGTAAATTTAATTTTCTATCGGACTTGCTGAAAATTGTTATTGCTTAAATTAAACCACAAATGATTTAGAATGTTTAATTACTTTCACAATATTGCATGAAGTGTATTAAATTTATTTAGTGTGAACTACTAATCTTAAAAACTGTTCTAGTATATGAATTAACTTCCGTAGGATGTCATGGGAAGATCAGCTCCTTTGTCAAGAAGGTTATCTTTTCTGTATATATGTTTCCCATATTTTTATTAGCAAACAACTTTTTAATTTGCTGATAAAAGAGAACCAGGGTCGCAACTCGTTGAGAAACAAGGACACAGGACCATGTAAGACCTCTAGGCCTCAACCTCTCTAGCGTGGTAGATCAGTGGTCATTTGTTTACTTGCTCTTTGGATGTTTGAGACAAAGGTTAACGGAGCAAATAATCAACTGTCGTGTCAACTAAACTCCAGAGATAGTCAGGCCATCTTGATCACCTGTTTTCCCTTTGACATGCAATATTTGCTACACATAAGTTCGTTCAAGGAAGGATAACTCCTGAGATTGTAATCCAAGATCAATAGTTTTGTCATGGGGTGAAGTTTGCTCAAGATGGGATTCTAGACTTCAACGCTAAAGAAGGAGATCTGTCGATTCTTCCCAAAAACAAATCAGGCTTCTAAAATTCAGTTCATCAAGAAATCAATACCTCTGTTCAAGTATATGAATTAACTCTGTACTCCTGTAGGATGTCATGGGAAGATCAGCTCCTTTGTCAAGAAGGTTATCTTTTCTGTTTATATGTTTCCCATATTTTTATTAGCAAACTATAAAGTATAGCATCCCAATAACAACTTTTTAATTTGCTGATAAAAGAGAACCATGGTCGCAACCCCGAGAAGCTGAGAGTACTGTGAAAAGTGTCTTAAATCGATCTAAAATGATTTGAAAGAAATCGAGCTACGTGAACATTCCCGATACAAGGCTTCTTGGAAGTTTAAACCTGCATGGAAAGACACTGCTTCACACTTATATACAGTTCTTCACCAATGTCTTGCCTGAGCTATTCTCCTGTCCAACCAAAGAAACCGTTAGAAAAAGAAAGATAAAGAGAGAAATATTAGCCCTCTCTTAAAACTACAGTCAGTGATTATATGGTACGGGTCACATGACTCCAGTAACGGTAACTTCAATACAGTTCTTCAAAGGTTAACAACAGGAAAATTAATCTCCTATAAAAGATTTGTACAGTTTACATGGACGTCTACACACTCAGAACTTCTGCTGGTACTGATGCAACAAGACAAGATGCGCGGACAACCTAACACTTAATGTATTTGTATTATCAAAGTACAGGGTTCACTGAACACTGTAAATGTTGGAAAACCTGACCAGATCTTGTACAGAAAACAACCCGGCCATGTTTGATGTGACATCGATGGGTACAACTTTAATGCTCAGTCAAATGAATAGCAATAAGTACAACTTTTTCTAAAGGTTCCAGTGAAGTTTATGCCAGAATTCTTTAACTAAACTCTACCGAAATTCTCGGATAAAGCGTGTCTTGCATTATACATTTTGCATCAGGTGGAACATGTTAAGTCCATCTTGATCACCTGTCCTCCTCTGACATGCAATACCGGCTACATCTTAATTCGTTTAATGAATCATCACTTCTGGAATTGTAATCCAAGATCAATAGATTGCTGAGGAGATGGAGTTGGCTCAACAAAATCGGATGCTTCAGTGCTAAAGAGAGGCATCTGTCGATTATATCTGAGCACACACCACACCACATACATCACACACACCACACATACTACACACCACACCACACATACCACACCACACACACCACACATACTACACACCACACCACACACACCACACACATCACACACACCACACATACTACACACCACACCACACACACCACACACATCACACACACCACACATACTACACACCACACCACACATACCACATCACCACACATACTACACACCACACCACACATACCACATCACACACACCACACATACTACACACCACACCACACACATCACACACACCACACATACTACACACCACACCACACATACCACATCACACACACCACACATACTACACACCACACCACACACATCACACACACCACACATACTACACACCACACCACACATACCACATCACACACACCACACATACTACACACCACACCACACATACCACACCACACACACCACACATACTACACACCACACCACACACATCACACATACTACACACCACACCACACATACCACATCACACACACCACACATACTACACACCACACCACACATACCACACCACACACACCACACATACTACACACCACACCACACACATCACACCACACCACACATACCACATCACACACACCACACATACTACACACCACACCACACATACCACATCACACCACACATACTACACACCACACCACACCACACACACCACACATACTACACACCACACCACACACACCACACATACTACACACCACACCACACATACCACACCACACACACCACACATACTACACACCACACCACACACATCACACACACCACACATACTACACACCACACCACACATACCACATCACACACACCACACATACTACACACCACACCACACATACCACATCACACACACCACACATACTACACACCACACCACACATACCACACCACACACACCACACATACTACACACCACACCACACACATCACACCACACCACACATACCACATCACACACACCACACATACTACACACCACACCACACACACCACACATACTACACACCACACCACACATACCACATCACACACACCACACATACTACACACCACACCACACACATCACACACACCACACATACTACACACCACACCACACATACCACATCACACACACCACACATACTACACACCACACCACACATACCACACCACACACACCACACATACTACACACCACACCACACACATCACACATACTACACACCACACCACACATACCACATCACACACACCACACATACTACACACCACACCACACATACCACACCACACACACCACACATACTACACACCACACCACACACATCACACCACACCACACATACCACATCACACACACCACACATACTACACACCACACCACACATACCACATCACACCACACATACTACACACCACACCACACCACACACACCACACATACTACACACCACACCACACACACCACACATACTACACACCACACCACACATACCACACCACACACACCACACATACTACACACCACACCACACACATCACACACACCACACATACTACACACCACACCACACATACCACATCACACACACCACACATACTACACACCACACCACACATACCACATCACACACACCACACATACTACACACCACACCACACATACCACACCACACACACCACACATACTACACACCACACATACTACACACCACACCACACACATCACACACACCACACATACTACACACCACACCACACATACCACATCACACACACCACACATACTACACACCACACCACACACATCACACACACCACACATACTACACACCACACCACACATACCACATCACACACACCACACATACTACACACCACACCACACATACCACACCACACACACCACACATACTACACACCACACATACTACACACCACACCACACACATCACACACACCACACATACTACACACCACACCACACATACCACACCACACACACCACACATACTACACACCACACCACACACATCACACACACCACACATACTACACACCACACCACACATACCACATCACACACACCACACATACTACACACCACACCACACATACCACACCACACACACCACACATACTACACACCACACCACACACATCACACCACACCACACATACCACATCACACACACCACACATACTACACACCACATCACACATACCACATCACACCACACATACCACACCACACACACCACACATACTACACACCACACCACACACATCACACCACACCACACATACCACATCACACACACCACACATACTACACACCACACCACACACACCACACATACTACACACCACACCACACATACCACACCACACACACCACACATACTACACACCACACCACACACATCACACACACCACACATACTACACACCACACCACACATACCACATCACACACACCACACATACTACACACCACACCACACATACCACATCACACACACCACACATACTACACACCACACCACACATACCACACCACACACACCACACATACTACACACCACACATACTACACACCACACCACACACATCACACACACCACACATACTACACACCACACCACACATACCACATCACACACACCACACATACTACACACCACACCACACACATCACACACACCACACATACTACACACCACACCACACATACCACATCACACACACCACACATACTACACACCACACCACACATACCACACCACACACACCACACATACTACACACCACACATACTACACACCACACCACACACATCACACACACCACACATACTACACACCACACCACACATACCACACCACACACACCACACATACTACACACCACACCACACACATCACACACACCACACATACTACACACCACACCACACATACCACATCACACACACCACACATACTACACACCACACCACACATACCACACCACACACACCACACATACTACACACCACACCACACACATCACACCACACCACACATACCACATCACACACACCACACATACTACACACCACATCACACATACCACATCACACCACACATACTACACACCACACCACACATACCACACCACACACACCACACATACTACACACCACACCACACACATCACACACACCACACATACTACACACCACACCACACATACCACACCACACACACCACACACCACACCACACACATCACACACACCACACATACTACACACCACACCACACATACCACATCACACACACCACACATACTACACACCACACCACACACATCACACACACCACACATACTACACACCACACCACACATACCACACCACACACACCACACATACTACACACCACACCACACCACACACATCACACACACCACACATACTACACACCACACAACACATACCACACCACACACACCACACATACTACACACCACACCACACACATCACACACACCACACATACTACACACCACACCACACATACCACATCACACACACCACACATACTACACACCACACCACACATACCACATCACACACACCACACATACTACACACCACACCACACATACCACATCACACACACCACACATACTACACACCACACCACACATACCACATCACACACACCACACATACTACACACCACACCACACACACCACACAACAAATCAGGTGTCAAAATTAATGAAGAATTAATACCTCTGATCTGCTGTATGAATTAACCCGTCCCAGTGAAGTCTGACTTCTGTACATTACTCTGTACAGTGCTAACACTTTTCTCAATTTAGTATCTAGCCGTTTTGTGAGCAGTCAATAATGCTAAAGCTGTATGTTTTCTCTCATCTTAGCATCTTGAATTGCGTCGTTTTCTTCTTTGCCAACGTATGTGTATTGTTCCTAATCTTCTACATCTTTGGTGCCTGTCTCTTTATCAAGCTGTTTGTTTGCCGTTTGGATCTTTTGCCCAGCTCTGAGTGAAACACTTGCCACATTTGCCAGGGCCAAACTTCATTCCAATTTAGTAATCAATCAATGAGATGCTTAAGTTTCTCTGCCTCTTTCTAGTCTTCAAAGATCGTCTTGTTAATCAACAACTAGTCAAAACACTTTTTCATGCATCCTGCTCTGCTTGTTCTTTTTCTCCAGACGAGAAGTGTTCATAGATATTGTCTGCAACCAGGCCAAAGCTGGAATGGTCTCTTGAACTAAATTCTAGAGAAGGGTGGGCTTGAAGAGTTTTAGGGAAAAAAAAGTATTATGTCTTTTGCATTAGTCAGAACATGTAAACGTCATCTTGATCACCTCTCTTCCCTTCGACACACAATATCTTAGTGCGTTAAATGAAGAACCACTTCCTGTATTGTAATCTAAGATCAATAGTTTGGTAAGAAGATAGAGTTTACCTACAAGATGGAATTTACAGGAATTACTAAAAATCGCTGAACCATTCTAGGAATTAAGCCCCTTCCTGAAGGATATCAGAGGAAGATCAACTCCTTTGTAAAGGACTTTTCTTTACATGGTCCGCATTATGTATATTGTTGCTTTTCTCTGATCATCTTCATCAGAACCTTCTAGTTTCTTGATAAGACAGAAACAGGGTTGCAACTCTAAGGAGTTGAGAGCATTGTGAGAAGTGTTTCAAATTGATCTACAATGATCTCAAAGGAACTGAACTGCATGCAAATTCACGATGCAAGGTTCTTCACCAATGGCTCGTCTGACATATATATGACCAGTGGCTCGCCTGACATGTATATGAATTAGGGTGCTTATCTAGATTAAGGGAGACATTCGAAAAAAACAATAAAAAAAACTGATGAATATCTGTATGATGTACGTACCTATCACAGGCTCAATATATCTTATACCAAACATCACGTAAATTAATCAAGTAGTTTTTATTTTATAGATAAAAATTACATTTTACCGATAAACGAATGCAACGCGATCTGGCCATACCTTTGCCCTCACTCCGCCAGTATGTCCAAATCAACTCCGTTAGGGTTATATCCCTTGGATATGTCGCAATGTATGCCATATTTTTCCGTTATTCATGTATTGGTAAAATTTAATTTTTATTTATTAAATAAAAACTACTTGATTAATTTACGTGATTTTTGGTATATGATATATTTAACCCGTGACAGGTACGTACATCAAACAGATATTCATCAAGTTGTTTTATTTTTATTTTTTCGAAACCCAGCTGTGTATAATAGATTTTGGTAAGTTATTCTAAACTTTCAACCTATGATGGAGATTCTGTAGAATTTTTTAATACTTTTAAAGCCATAGTGATGTGACAATTTGTCAGCAGTGTGTATGATTGACAGCATGTTGTTAAATTGTTAAATTTTTTCTTTGGTGAATCATCTGTTTCTGTTTGCATGCTGATTTCCCTACGAATGCACATAGCTAATGAAATGCCGCAAAATTAGAATTTTATTATAGTCTATTTCATACAATTAACATTTTGGAACACTAGGCACGAAAATCCAACAGTCCCTATAAAACAATTCAAACATATTTGTTTATGTAACTTAATCTTAATTTTTCTTGGATGAAATCTCTCAGCTAATTTATTTTTAAAAGTGTCTCTGGACATTTTACAATTTTATTTAATTAATTATTAACTATATTTTATTTATTATTTACGATTTATTTCGAGAATGTAGAATTTTGCCAACACAGATTTAAAGAATTTTATTAAAAGTTTATATCACAAACGGTAAAGAAAAATAAGACATCTATTCTAATTTCACTAAAGTTTTTTCTTTCTTTTCAAATGCACAATTTTAAATAAAAACATGATTCAAAATGATTAAATTAATTTACAATTTTGAAATGAAAACAGCAATTAATGATTTTTTAAAATTAAAACAAATATTAATAAAAAATATCAATAAATTAATTTTTTGTCAATAATAAACTTATTATCATATTCGGTTTAATGTCCATTTTATATGCTGGCATGTGTTGGACGGCTTTAAGAAATTGACTTCCAAAGTAACCTATCTCTGACCAGGTCTTTATTTATCCCTCTTTTCCTCAGGTCCATTTTCATAACTTCATCCCATGTTTTTTTTTCGCCTTCCCATATGAACTTAAATGAACTATTTTGAATTTTTCTTAAATGTAATCTTTCAGATAATTTATTTTTAAGATGTCTTTCAACTATATACAATTCTTAAAAATCTTACCAATCTAAAATAAAAACTGAAAAAGAAAATTGATTGCATCTCGCGTCAATGTCTGTTCATGTTTGTATGAATCTAAAAAAAATTGACCCACGATAATTGTTCACTATTTTTTATTCATCATGTATTTTGGGGAGAATGTAGAATTTTACCAATGCAAATTAAAAGAATTTTATTCATAGATAAATTTGTAAAACGAACAGTAAACAAAAACAAACACTGTTTTACAATCATGGCCCAAAGAGCATATGCTGGGGTAGCTGCACTGACAGAGATAGTCCGATATGGAATCTAATTGCTCTGCCAAGGCATCATAAGATCCTGAAGTATGATAGCCACATTCCCTTTTAAGCATCATCTTCAGCAATGTTGTCTGTGGCCAGCCTGGTAATAAACAATCACATTTGGCATCATTCATTAATTCTTGGCAGAGAATAAGCTTCACTTTGAGAAAAAGTTACATAGTAGCTGAAAATTGAGCACTTGATAAAAAAGTTGACAAAATATCTTATATAAATTAGTATTTATTTTATTACTGCATTTCGAAAATCACAAAACTCGAATATTCAACACTGGTCAAAACATATATTGTCTGTCTGATCGGTATTAATGACTTTTTATGTGATGATAAAGAAAGGAGTTCAATAAAAATAAAGAAAGGATTAACAAAAGGAAAGAGAAAAAGAACAACCAACCAACACACGCTCCTCGCAGCCACTATCATTAGCTGTCAGGTGCAGGTGATTTGATTTTCGACCCGTAGGCGCCGAACAACCCAGGTTATTAACAACAAATGTGAGAGTAGAAGTGAGGAGAAATTTGTAGATTAAAAGGAGAGTAGAAAGTGACTAATTTCCGGCAGCCTCATACCTGTTGCTTCCTTTATTTTGTCCTTTAGTCCTCTCATTCTATGAGCGATGTTTCTGACAAAGGGGGAAGAATTGCTGTTTTGGGGGTCGGAATCTATCAACCTTAACCTTATCGTTAGTTTTTTACCTTGAAGTAATATTTTTTTAGCTCCTTACATCACGTGGCTTAATTTATAGTTAAATTTGTTAAACAAATAGTAAACCAAAACTTAAAACACATCTGTTTTTAATTTTTACTTATCTAAACTTTTTTACCTTCATTTTGAAATACAAATTAAAATATTAAAATATTAAATTAAATTTATTCATATTTTGGCCTTTGAGGTCGTAATAATTGTGAAACTCATTACTATTTATTACTACTTATTACTACTATTACTATTTATGACTACTTATTACTATTTATTACTACTTATGACTATATATTACTACTTATGACTATTTATTACTACTTATTACTATTTATTACTACTTATGACTATATATTACTACTTATGACTATTTATTACTACTTATTACTATTTATTACTACTTATGACTATATATTACTACTTATGACTATTTATTACTACTTATAACTATTATTACTACTTATGACTATTTATGACTACTTATTACTATTTATTACTATTATTACAACTTATTACTATTTATAACTGGTTGAGTATCGATCTTAGTGTTGTTACTTGGGGTACCTTAACTAAATGTTGCAATATTACTTTCATCATGTGAGCTAGTGTGTAGATATGTTGGGTTTTTTTGCACTTCAAATTCTTTGCTATTTTTCTTTGAATATTTACTCAAGGTTTATTTCCAATTTAAAGTATCCTCAACGTATGTTTGCATGATGGTGTAAATGATGAGCCACACATTTCCCATGAATAAGGTTTCTCACAGTTTTTCAATTTATCTTTTTGTTTTTGCTGGCAGACATTCACCTGTTATTTCAGAGATTCTAACAGAGAGATCTTTTTTAGGGTTCTATATGTCTGTTTAAGAGCAATTTATCAAGCATGTGTTCGCATATGTACAACTAAAATCGATTTTGTACTAAAAGAAGAGTCACACACTTCACAAGAATATGGCTTTTCTCCAGTATGTGTTCGCATATGTACAACCAAATTTGATTTTCTAGCAAAACATGAATCACAATCTTCACAAGAATATGGTTTTTCCTTAGTGTGTATGCGCATATGGATGACTAAATTGGATTTATTAGCAAAGCAAGAATCACATAATTCACAAGTATATGGCTTTTCTTGGGTGTGTCTTCGCATATGTGCATTTAAATTTGATTTCCTAGCAAAAGATGAGTCACAAACCTCACAGGAATATGGTTTCTCACCAGTGTGTGTCCGCATGTGTATTTTTACATCACAGTTTTTTTTAAATGATTTATCACAGATTTCACAAGAATAAGGTTTCTCCCCAGTGTGGGTCCGGACATGTATTTTTAAATCAAATTGGTTTGTAAATGATTTACTACAAAATTCACAAGAAAACGGTTTCTCACCAGAGTGGGTTTGCATGTGTATTTCCACATGACGTTTTCTTGCAAATAATTTACCACATATTTCACAAGAATAAGGTTTCTCTCCAGTGTGAGTCTGCATGTGCATTTTTACATCATATCTTTTTGTAAATGATTTACGACAAATTTCACACAAAAACAGTTTCTCTCCAGTGTGGGTGCGTATGTGTATTTTTAGATCATATTTGTTTTTGAATGATGAACTGCATACTTCACAAGGGAAAGCTTTTTCCTCGGTATGGGATAACACATGTCTCTTTAATCTAGCTGAAGTAGAAAATGATGAACAGCACACATCACAAGAATAAGGTTTCTCCCCAGTGTGGGTCCGGATGTGTATTATTACATCATTATTTTGTGAAAATGATTTACCACAAACTTCACAAGAATAAGGTTTCTCCCCAGTGTGGGTCCGGATGTGTATTTTTAAACGAGATTTTGTTGAAAATGATTTGCTACAAAATTCACAAGAATAAGGTTTCTCCCCAGTGTGGGTTCGCATATGTACTTTTGAATCAGATTTGTTTGTAAATGATTTACCACATATTTCACAAGAATAAGGTTTCTCCCCAGTGTGGGTCCGCATGTGTATTTTTACATTATAAGTTTGGGGGAATGATTTACCACAAATTTCACAAAAATAAGGGTTATACCTTTTCTTCCCTCCAGTGTGGGTCTGCATGTGTATTTTTAAAGTGTACTCTGTTTTATATATTAGTTCAGCTAATTTGAAAGGATCAAAAAGCACCCTTCTGGGGCTAACACCTGATTGCACTATGCATTAAATTTATCTCAAAAGGGTACTTTAAATGATAGATGTCCCTTTAAGGGCAGCTATTTGTACTTCACTGCAGCTTGGTTTTCCAGGGATTGTGTCTAGTGTAAGGATGAATGTGTAACATAAATTACTTTTACAAGTAACAGTTTTCTTTTAATTAGTTGACATTGTAGATGATGTGGCACAAATTTCACAAGAATAAAGGCTCTCTCTCTATTTTTTTGTTTAATTAGTGCTGAGATCTCTCTTTTCTCGGTAGATGACATTCAACTTAAGAAAATTAACGTTTCGTTTATGTGGGTTCGAATGTATCTAAAAAAATACTCTTCTAAATGATGAGATACACATTTCACAAACATGAGGTTTCTCTCCAGTGTGTTCATTTTGAAATTTGATTTATTCTCGCGAATTCACACATTTCAGAAGACTAACACTTCTACTATATATATGTGTATAGGATACTTTCATTTTTCTCCACTTTTGCTGTTACCTGTGAATGAATAAGAAATATTATTTAACAAGTCATTCAGTAATAAAAACAGATATATCAATTATATCCAAATATAACAGAAAAGTTTCATCCTGCAACCATCTTTGAAAACAGGTAATTGTTAGATATGGGGTAAGTGATATCTCTAACTTAAAATCGTAAACATGATTTGGTCACCTGCTTAACAATTTTCCTAGTATTAATCTGACCATTTAAATTCTAAATAAAACTTTCGTTTAATAATTCAACTCTTTTTGCACTTGAGCAAATGATATTATCGTTTTTATAAACATAAAAAATAAAATATCAACGATATTGGATACAAAAATATATGTAGTTAGATTCAGTAAAATTTAATAGGACTTAAGTTGTTCCAAGCATTTCCTTACAGACTATAACTTTTCACTTTAAGCCATATAGAAATTGGATTTAACATACAGAATTTGTTAAAAAGTCCCACATGTTAAAACAGTAGTTCAAAACTTCTAGAATTTTACAGGGTCGAATTTTCGAAGATAGGAAAAAAGATTGACCCAGTTTAACATTATACATAAGACAGAAGCTGAACCTCGCACATCATATTTTTTTAGGGATGCACCAAGGCAATACTAAAAGGACGACTTACATTAAATCTGTTGATAGTCACTGATGCAATTGTCTATCTGTATAAGATATTTCCTAAGATAGAGTACTGTTGCTACATCGAGCACTCTTTCCTGCCTCTTCAAAATCTAGTAGAGAGTAAGCTCTTTCAGCCACAAACACTATAAAGAATTTTCCTTTCTTCCTCTGTGTACCTAAAATTAAACTTCTCTAATGGAGAGAATTTCAAAATTGAAATGAAAATTGTATGTTAGTATATATTTCTGGATCAATGTAGGGTACAAAGGAAAAAAGGATCAGATTCTAAAATGCGCTGGTAAAATATTGGGAGTTCCAAAGGCCGGCAGCTCAAGGAAAGAAGCTGTTAGAGTAGAAGGCTCGCCGGCATCTGGGGACCTCCACAGTGATTGGATGTGATTTAGCTTATTCTCGGGTTGGTCGAGTGTATTTACGTCGAGGGGGCACTAGAGCAGCAAGTTTATTAGAGCACATTCCATTGGAGTACTTGTAAAACAAGCACAAGGATGCAACATTTTGACAGTGGGACAGGGTCTGGAGGTTGGTGAATAGTGAAGGACTTATTAGATTAGACACTTATTTTTTGACCTTGTCTAAGAGGGAGAGACTAGTAGATGCTGTACCAGCCCAGATGTGACAACAGTACTCCATGCATGGGCAGATAGTGACATTGTAGAGATATACGATACTGTCAGGTGTGAGAGGTTTTCAAACACAGTAAAGAGAGCCCACCTTCTTTGCAGCAGCTTTGCAATATCTTCTATGTATTTGTTCCAAGTTATGTTAACTGTGAATGTTAGACTGAGTAGTGTGAACATTTGACTCTCAGGTAGTGTGTGTTATTTGCCATGGCAATCAGTGATTAAATAAGTTTCTTGTAGTTGTTGAAGAAAAGAAGCTTTGTCTTAGCAGCATTAAATTTTACCATCCATTTATAACCCCATTCCATCACAGACTGGCAGTCCTTTTCTAAGGATTCAGTCATTGCCCTGGAATTTTGCACATCTGTTTTACCCACATGACTAGAGTAGAGAGTGGTGTCATCAGCAAATATACCCATCTCAGACACAATGTAACCAGTGATGTTGTTTATGAAAAATCAGGAACAATAAAAGTCCAAATCAATATTTGGGGTACACCTGCATTTATGTCATGTCGTTTGAATGAACGGCCATCGAGGACAAACTGGATCTTTCTTTTGGATAGGAGGAATCTAATTATATTAAATATTCGTCCAGTAATACGATATGAATTATTTTTTATGAGAAGACCTTTATGCCAGACCCTGTCAAAGACCTTGGATATATAAAGCGCTACCGCCGTAGCTTCACCTGCCTTGTCCAGTGTATTGTATATGCATTCAGAGATGACTGTTAGATTATCTGCAGTAGACCGTGCTTACCTAAATCCATACTGATGGTCAGAAAGAAGTTCAGCATTAACGACGTAACGGACTATCGCTAAGATTTTAGCGAAGAGTGAGCATAGACTGAAGGGGAAATAATCTCAGTGTCAGTTGTACCTCCAGAATTCATGAAGACTGGTCCACAGAGGCATTCTTCTAGCTATCAGGAAAGAACGATTCGGCAAGGCATTTCTTGTAGAGTTTGAAGAGGACAAGGACCAATTCAGCATAGCATTCCTTTATTACTATTACTGGTATGAGATCAGGCCCACATGCTTTGGAAATGTCATGGTTTTTTATGATGTCCCGGACATGAGATGGGGTGATGGTCAGGTCATCAAGTGTGGCTTCAGTCCACAATAAGAAATTTGGGAGAGAATGGTTCGCGGAGTCCAACGTAGAGTTTAAGGCTAAGTAGTTCAGCTTTATCAGTTGCAGCACAAATGACATCATTGTGGTTGGATAGCGGGCGAATTGTTGCTTGCCCTTTCTTCACCACACTATTGAACATTTACTAGAAATTGTGAGTACCTAGTTTCTGTGAATGAATGTGTTTTCTAGTCTTCTCTGTATACCTTCTCTTTGCATCATCTATTAGTCTTACAATAATTCCTTGATGCTATAGGTTTCTGTCTATTTGTAGTTGACTTATGCCAATTTAATTGTCAGAATGCTTGCTGCCTCTGGGCAATAGCAGCTGCACAGTACGAGGTGAACCATTGTGGAGAATGGGGCTTCAGTTATTTCATTTGTGCACCGCTTAGCAGGGAGAAAAAAGTTTCACTCCATGGGGAGTCTCTGATGTGATCTTTGATGGATTCCCAATCAGCCCGCTTATAGGATGTTGTTGTTTTGAGCAATGGCTTATTAGTTTTGGGACAGGATTTTAGGGTGATATCAATCATTACCACAAAGTGATCAATGTTCCCAAGGAAGCTATGGGCAGTCGGTGCAAAATCCTCGGACAGTGAAGTCAAGAACAGGTAAAGAACTGAGGCTTGCTGGTCCACACAGTCAAGAAGGCATGTCAGGAAAGTGACAGTCTGTGAGAGGGTGTTCGTTATGGAGAAACAATATGTGGAGTTACCAGCTGTGTCTGTATAGCGTGAGAATCCAAGCCAATCACAGTGATGTACATTAAACTCTCCAAATACATGTATTTGGGCACTCAAGTCAAGTGAGAGTGCTCTATCTATGCTTTCAGAGACAAAGTTAAGATGGGTACAGTCCTGGGTCGAATGAGAATGGCATAAGAAATATAAGTAGCTAATGCTGTGCCATAAGGTTAATTAGCCTATGTTCTCTAGTCAAGAGGAGGGTGTTCCGAACATAAACTCCTTGCCCATGCATATGTTTGTCAGAGTTTTTACGGTAGAGTGAGAGGTATCCAGTCATGTCAAAATGGTGTGAGGAGATTGATTGTTAGTTTGTTTCACTTAGTGCTAGGATATCTGGTGAGTCTATTATAGTTAACAAAGCACCCCCCCATTCTCCCCATGTAAAAAATCGTTGTCTAAATAATGTTATTATTTCAAGCCGGTTCGTAATTAAGTTACGAGATTAAATCCATGATAATTCATTTAGAGTTCTTCGTAAACAAGTCAGCCATTTTAATTGACAAACCATCAATTACTTCGTGTGTGTGCAAGACTTGAAAGGAACCCTAACCCTAACTATTCTGTACTTTCACCTAATAATTTAATAAACAAAAGATATCGTAAAAATGTAATTTAACTTGAAAATCTTATCTAAAAAATAGCCGGGTTCGTAAACTGCACAAGTACCCAAAAAATAATATTAAAATGTTTTTCACTGGGGAGGGGCATAGCCCCGTATTTACAAGTATATCTCCTGTAAAAACGGTTCTAAAATCTATTTTCAATCGATATTTATTCGATAATTGCCGAATTTTCCTACTTGGCCAAAATTGCCGAATTTTCCGTTTCCGAGTTTTCCTTTGACGAGTTTTCCTAAATTCGGTAAATAAACCTCTTTATTTTTAAACTGTTCATCTGTGTTTGTCCTCTCTTCTTTGTCATTGCCGTTTACTTTCTTGCCTGTGTCGCCTTTTCTTAGTTGTGAGGTCGATCAACGACAATATGTACACCAGGTTTTTCAGACTATTTACACGTAATCGCTTAAAAAGGTAGGTTTTAATTTTTCTTTGTGTGTGAACTAGCATAGAACCGAGTGCAGGGATAGAATAATACCGAAAATATATTTAATTATTTTTTGAAAAATGATAATTCAGTTTAGTTCGTTGATCTTAATGTGCGGAAATCCGAAAATTAAGAAATAAAAAAAAACAAATTAAATTGAATAAAGTTGAATTCTTTTTTGATTGCACCAAATTTAAACATTTACAACTAAAGGCGTTTTGGAACTTAAAATTCAGTCATAAAATGAGAATAGTATATAAAGTTAAAATTAATAATCTAATAAAAACAAAAATTCTTTACATTTGTTAACTTTTCTGTTCCTACATTTGAAAGACTCGAACTTTAAATTCAATCGTAAAATGAACGCAGTGAAAAGTGAAAACACTTTCGGTGGTGATTGGACTTACCTTTATGCATTTCTTTCGTCCGATTTGTTTTCTTTGCAAAAAAAGGAAATTAATAAAACAATCAAATGTTTATTAAAGTAAACATATTTAATCTAAACTTCTCCGTTGAAACCTAATTTCTTTCGTTATCAAAGAAAAAGAGTCAACAAGGGAAATAATTCAGTACAAAATAAAGCTTAAATAATAATTTTCATTGTTATTTGAATAGTAATATGGTGATTGGGGGCTTACAACGAAAAGCGGTGAATGAACAGCATAGTATACAATGGTAAAATAAATAGTTTTATTTAAAACCCCATTCTTCAAATTTGTTAACTATTCTGTTACTACACTGAAAGACTTTGCCTGAAAGTGATACAACAATTTTTTTATTCATATTAATTTCAGACTTTTCTTTTTTTCATATTAATTTCAGACTTTCCTTTGTGTCATATTAATTTCAGACTTTCCTTTGTGTCATATTAATTTCAGACTTTCCTTTGTGTCATATTAATTTCAGACTTTCCTTTGTGTCATATTAATTTCAGACTTTCCTTTGTGTCATATTAATTTCAGACTTTCCTTTGTGTCATATTAATTTCAGACTTTCCTTTGTGTCATATTAATTTCAGACTTTTCTTTCGTCATAATCTACATAATCTAATAATTAACATTATACAGACTATTTGAAAAATAATTTATTTGTTTTTATTTGATTGTTTTCAAAACATTTTTTTTTGTAATAATAGTGAAAACCTTTTTTCTTGGAAATGGAGTAACTTCCGGAATCAAACTTTTTTTTAGAAATGGAAATGCCTTAACCCTAAACCCTAACCCTAACCCAAAAAAAACATTATTTTCACTAAATATTAAAAAAAACAAAAAGCATTGAATTTAAAAAAATCACATTCCGTTGCTCAAAAACATTATTTCTTGAAAAAAAAAGATTATTCTATTTTTTTAATTTTTTTCAATGAACATTTTTTTAAAAGTTTTGAAAACAATCAAATAAATTATTTTTCAAATAGTCTGTATTATATTAATTATTAGAATATGATGATAGAAAAGTCTGAAATTAATATGAAAAAAAGAAATGTCTGAAATTAATATGAATAAAAAAAAGTGTTGTATCACTTTCAGGCAACCCTTTTTCACCGGAAGATAGCGTTCACACCTGTTATGCCCATTTGCCAATGCCCAATATTTTAAACGAAATGAACAAAGAAACAAAAACATTAGGGCAAAAATAAAATCTAGAATTAAAAAGAAAAGGCTGAAAGAAACAAATAGACAACGCATAAATGTTACAAAAAGTTTATTTCTTACTTACCTCCTTTTTTTAAAAAGTATTTTAAAGCGTTTTTATTTACATTTTTTATGGGCATCACTTTTACACCCCAACACACCCCTCCATCGGCCGCCGTCGGGCATTTGGCTAACGTGACTCTATCGCAGTCATTTAAAAATAGAGAATAGTCTTCATTATTAAAAATAAGCACATAATTGTGATTTTATTGCCCCCCCCCCAAATACAATTTTTTTTCGGTTTATTTTTATTTTGTTAATTTTCAAAATAGATCCGCCAAACGTTGCCAGGCATTTGTCTCACATCAACCTATCAATCTTGCTACACTTTGTTACCGACGGCCACCAGGCAATGTATTCACGTGACTCAATCACAGTCATTTAAAAATAGAGAATAGTCTTCATTATTAAAAATAACAATATAATTGTCATTTTATTACCCCACCCTCAAATACAAAGCCACTGAAAAGCGTGCAAGGAGGAAGGAAAGGACGACAAACAAGTGAGTTTCTTCATCCACCTTCCTACTTCATCTGTGACAACTGTGGCAGAGACTGCAAGGTTCGCATAGGCTTTCTCAGCTACAACAAGAAATGCCTAGGTTATATCAGTATCCATCTTGGGGAATTGGCATCACTGAAACGACTGTGAATACTGAAACTAGCCGGCTAGATCTGCAAGTGTCATTCATGGTCGAACACGACCGACGATTATCTAATTTCTAATAATCTTTTTACAATTCATATCAAAATGAAACATTAGACTGGAGGCCAATAAATCGGAATAACAATAATAACAACATCAACATCATCAGCAACAACATCATCATCAACAGCAACTAAAAAGTTTAACTTCACTCATTTCGTTTAAAGAATTCAAAAAAGTATTTACATTTGGTTGAAGTAAGAATATTAGAATTACATTAAGGAAAAGAAAAAGGTTTTAAACTGAAAATGTATTGACTTTATATGGAGCAAGGCTAAAAAGGAAGGTGCTATGGTGTGATGGTGATTTACCCTATTTCGTGACTATATGAACTCTTATAGACATTATGTATAGAGTATTGATTTACTCCTCTCCAGGAGTTAGGCACAAGGCCAGTTTTTATCTTACTCCCACAAGTAAGATTTGACCCAAGGTCGGGTCGGGAAAGTGGGGTTTGAAAAGCCAGCACCCGAGAGGTGAGCACTCTGGCCATTAAAAATTGCCTGGGCAGCCCCGTCTGCATTCCCCGGTAGGGGAGCCTCAGGCAGTAAGCAATAAACTTACTCCTCCCCAAAGAAGGGAGGCGAAGCCTGGGAGGGTGGACTTCCTAGAACTGCACAGGACAGACCCATAGCCCGGCGTAAATCAAGCGCCGAAGGCCAAGACAATACCAGTCTATGGGGTGCGGTATCCATCGGAACAGATACTACACTTTGATCTTGGCCAAAAGGTATAGAGTAGTCTACGACGAAAGAGGAACAGTCATTCTGTAACATACCATTTTGTACTTCCGTAAATACACACTCTTGTAAATATACTCCTGTGTTCTATTCATTATCGGACCTTCAAGGCCATTACAAAAAACAAATGAAGTAATGTAAGAAATTAGTTTAGAAAAAGTCTTAGCGGAACTATTTTTTGTTATTCAGGCAGGAGAATGTTAAACGTTCGGAATTAGAATCCGAAGCTTAATCTGCTATTCTCGAATAAAATTCGAGTTTTAAAGAAGTAATCTGAATTAGCTTAATTTCTCCGGAGGTACCTAGTATTGTTATCTTTTGTTGTTACATGAATCGTATCATGTTAAAAATGTGAAATGAACGTAAATAAACAGAGGTTAAAATGTATAAGTGTTAATAATGAAGTGAGTTTGTTCGTATTACAAAACTGCTATTCTTATATTTATTGAAACTGGAATGTGGAAGAAAGCATCCTGAATAGAAATTAGAGCGTCTGATAGCGGTCATTATTTTCGTTGGAAATCTATAGTAGGTTACAGAGAAAAAGAGTAACATGAAAAATGAAACACAAACAGTGATCTGGTGATACCAGATCAGGCTGCCCTGTGGCTCCCTGAGACGAAATTCACCTACATTGATGTTTTTTTTTGTTTTTTTTTTGTAAAACTTAATTATGTTCTACAAAACCAAAAACAAAAACAACAGCCCCTCTCCCTTTCTCCCTCCCCTTTTTTATTTTATTTTTAGAACTTGAAGCATAAATCTTTTACTATAATGACCAGATTCAGCATTAAATAACCCAAAAAGGGTTGATATGCCGTAAAACAAAACTACCAAACCAAAAACGATGATTAAAAATTTGAAGATATAAAGAACTTGAAGCATAAAAACTTTTACTATAATGACCAGATTCGGCATTAAATAACCCAAAAAGGGTTGATATGCCGTAAAACAAAAATACCAAACCAAACGGTGATAATAGTGAACAATTATCCAATGAACTATAGGTAATTATATTTTATTCAGTCTCTTTTTCATGTAGATTATAAAAAAGGCTTTAATAATAATTAATTCACTTACCACAAGTTTACTTAAACACAAGTTTAGCATAAGTTTGTGGTAGAGCGAACGCTAAAACGCGAATGGCTTGAATAGCCACTCTCTTTCTTTCCCCCGTTCGTTGGAATACACTCCTCTTAACTTTCACTAACAACTTAGAGTTTTCACAGGAACGTGTTAACTTAATATTTTCCAACCAATGAAAATCGTTTTATGCCCAAAATCTAGAAAGCCTATGTCAAATGAACAAAGTTTACAAAAATAGTTGGTCAACAAAATTAGATTTCTTTACAGATTTAACCCGCCGCATCTCATGAGAACGTCTACTGATCTCACCTCCCCGCGCCTTTAGCTGGGAGAGACGAAAAGAAGGGAACACTTCACTTGCGCACATCTACACGGACTAACAGAACAAGGTAAATCCACACATACTAACAGTACCATGTTTCCTAATGCTCACATACGCATATTACTCAAACACATATTCACATTCACAAATATACGCATACAAACATGCATCCTTAGCCTTCATGTCTGATATTCACTGAACATTTTCCTGCCAAAAACATTTCTTTACTAAAACTGACTTTTACATTCATGTAAATTTATAGTTATGTAAATAGGGGTGGGACGTAATGGGTGAAAATTTCAGATTTATACGAGTAGTATTTTTTTGTGTTCATTTATACATAAATAACACTAAACAATCAAACATTTTGAGAATTTTGCAAAATTCAGAAGGTGCAGGCCAAAAATAGCCGTTAGGACTCCACGGGACTCAAAATCCATCATTTTTCGGTGAAAAAGTGATTTCATGCGACATTGCAGGTCCTAAAACATCTTCAACAGCTATGGATGGATGATTTATGCCCATCATTGATCACCACTTTACACAGAGCATTGATTGCTGCTACAACGGCACCTTTTGACAAGAATGAACGAAGGGTTGGCTTACGTTTGCACACCTTTCCTTTCAGATCTGACTTTTCTTCAATATCTTTCAAAACCAAAAGATTCCCAACATCAAAAGCTTCACATGTGTGGGACACACATAGGAGATGTAGAGGTACCTCTAATCTATCTCAATATTTTATTTATTTCCATTTATATTTAATATGCATCCACCCCCGTATATTTCTGCATTTTTGTTTCCTTCGTTATTGAAACCCACATTTTATAATTTGTATTAATTGTCGACGTGGTTCTTGGTAAAATTCCAAATACGTCGCCTAAAAATGTCCCTTCCAAGGCCAGGCACCACACCACAACTTAGTTAAGAATTGTTGGCTCAGTATAGTCACTAGGTATGTCCCATGAACTGTTTTAAAGTTATCTCACCTGAACTATACTGACAAAGAGTGAGAAATTGCCCCTCAGTTTTGAAGTAAAACAAAAAAAACTTTTACATGCGTAGTGCAAGATTAGAAATCTGAACAGAGTGTGTAGTGAGGCAAGTGTTGCTCAATCTTCAGCTACACATAAGTGTGTGTAGTGAGGCAAGGGTTGCTCAATCTTCAGCTGCACATAAGTGTATGTAGTGAGGCAAGGGTTGCTCAATCTTCAGCTGCACATAAGTGTGTGTCGTGAGGCAAGAGTTGCTCAATCTTCAGCTACACATAAGTGAGTGTACTGAGGCAAGGGTTGCTCAATCTTCAGCTACACATAAATGTGTGTAGTGAGGCAAGGGTTGCTCAATCTTCACCTGCACATAAGTGTGTGTAGGGAGGCAAAGGTTGCTCAATCTTCAGCTGCAAATAAGTGTATGTAGTGAGGCAAGGGTTGTTCAATCTTCAGCTACACATAAGTGTGTGTAGTGAGGCAAGGGTGACTCAATCTTCAGCTGCACATAAGTGTGTGTAGTGAGGCAAGGGTTGCTCAATCTTCAGCTACATAAAAGTGTGTTTAGTGAGGCAAGGGTGGCTCAATCTTCAGCTGCACATAAGTGTGTGTAGTGAGGCAAGGGTTGCTCACTCTACAGCTGCACATAAGTGTGTGTAGTGAGGCAAGGGTTGCTCAATCTTCACCTGCACATAAGTGTGTGTAGTGAGGCAAGGGTTGCTCAATCTTCACCTGCACATAAGTGTGTGTAGTGAGGCAAGAGTTTCTCAATCTTCAGCTACACATCAGTGTGTGTAGTGAGGCAAGGGTGGCTCAATCTTCAGCTGCACATAAGTGTGTGTAGTGAGGCAAGGGTTGCTCAATCTCAGCCGCACCTCTTCTCAACAAGATTGTAGTTCTTCTCCCACGTTTCTTTCTTCTATAGGATTGACATCCAAATATATTTTATCATATAGACGTAAAACAGAAAAACAGAAAACAACACAAAATTCACTTCAACAGCAAAACGCTCCAACCGGAGTCATAAAAACCGGTTCCCAGAGACAGTCTAACAAAAAGGTGCAAAAAAGCCAAAAATGTTGATCACGTAATAGTGCGCCCACACACATCGCCAAACTTACTCTTTTCTCTTTCTCATCATTTCCAGCAAGCAGGCAACAGCGCCGTCTCGTTCTAACTACTCCCCCTCCCCCCGTCTTCGGGTCCCGAGAGGCTGCTTGACATTCCAACTCAAGCACGCACAGCAGCTACTTTCAACTCGCACACACACACACAAAGGCCTACACTCATATTCTTCATCGCACACAACCACACACTGCCACTGATTTATTTCCATCAAATCAAATGTAAAAAGTACAAAAATATAAAACTAAATTCACAAGAAATTACTTTATTCACCATGAATTAGACACATTTTTGATATTTAAAAAATCATGAGTCAATTTGTTTTTATTGACTACTTGATTACAGAAAATATAATCACATAATACAATTAGAAGGCAAATTCAACATTTTACAAAATCAAATACTTTATGAACAAAATAATGTTCGGAGAAACAATTTTGATAATTTTAACAAAATTTGTTGTTCGTCACGTATACAATTTGATTTTACAGAAGATGAAGAAAATGCTTATTTTTTTATGATACTAGGGGTGGGACGTAATAGGTGAAAATTTCAGATTCATGCGAGTAGTATTTTTTTGTGTTCATTTATACATAAATAACACTAAACAATCAAACATTTTGAAAATTTTGCAAAAATCAGAAGGTGAAGGCCTAAAATAGCCGTTAGGGCTCCACGGGACTCAAAATCCATCATTTTTCGGTGAAAAAGTGGTTTCATGCGACATTGCAGGTCCTAAAACATCCTCAAAAGCTATGAATGAATATAGATGGTTAAATCTGATATAGTACCATTTGATTTAGGACCATTTTCAGGCTGTGAAAGGGTTTTCATGAATGTAAAATAGCCAAAAACTATTGGCCTGCACCTTCTGAATTTTGTAAAATTTTCAAAATGTTTGATTGTTTAGTGTTATTTATGTATAAATGAACACAAATAAATACTACTCACATGAATCTGAAATTTTCACCCATTACGTCCCACCCCTAATGATACACAGCCTTAATAATAAAATCAACCTACATTAACAAGAACACAAAACCAATAAAATATATTTGCGTCTAGTCATTTGAGACGGACTCCAATACAGCTAGCCATTTTAGCATGTCACATTCTCTATGAAAAGTTAGTTGTATTTGTTTTACACGCCAAATTATTTTCGATACTTAATCTGGCACAGCATGCACATCTCAATTGTGTCTAGGGTTAACATAGCCATTCATTTAGGAATTATATTGGTTAATGCGCACTCCATTCATCATCATCATCATCATCATCAACCGGTTTATTTGTTGAATCAGGCCACAATTAATCCTCTGATGAGGGTGGGGCCTGATTGTCTAGTCTCGAAATCTAAGTCTTCCTCTCCACTCCTGGTTTTTGCAAGGTTTGATGGAATCCATACCCATGGCCTTCCTATCACGTTTGACTACGTCCTCCCAAGTCAACTTGGGTCTGCCAGTGGTGATGTTCTCTGCTGGCACATTCAACTTTCGGACTTTAGCAATCCAGCCATCGCTACGCTCAATGTGACCCAACCAACGCAGTCTGTTCTTTAGCATGATGTCCGTAAGGCTTTTCAAGTCGACCTGTGAGAGCAGGGATTCAAAAGAAACGTACTGTTCAGGCCTCACCAAACAGATCCATCTGACCATTGCCCTGTCATTACGGTGCAGCTTCTTTAGTATGCCAGCAGAGACAGCCCAAGTTTCTGAGCAATACAACAGCACACTTCTGACACATGAGGAGTATACACGCCCTCTCATAGTTGTTGGCAGGTGTTTGTTTGTCAGGATTGGTAGCAGCTCTCTAAATTTTTTCCAGGCACACTTGCAACGTGTAGCTGCCGCGAGTTCACAGCCTCCACCTGATGACAGCACATCTCCAAGATAACAAAAGTCTGTCACTACTTCCAGCTTGTTGTCACCATTTTTTTTTAAAATGTAAGAAAAAGCAAAGTTAACATTGAAACGTATTATCTTCAAATACTTTTGTTTATGATCACAACATTTTTATTTATCAAAGTTATTTTAATACTTTCTCTGTTATTCATGAGGAAGCAATGCATTTAGAGAATGATCGTTTTATTACTTTTGTTTGGTGAGCTGATGGTTGCTTCATGGACTACCCTCTCTTGTGTCAATAATGATTAAATGGAGAAAAACATAGTTGTAAGGAGATGATGAGAGGATGAAAGGGGTTCTCCTTTTATCTTCTCGTAAAGAAACGGAACAACGAAAAGTATTTCTGTAACTATAACAAAAAGGGGTTTTATTAACTCAAGGTTACCTATACCGTTTGGTATAGGTAGAAGAGAGTGGGACGGTGTTCGTCTGAGGAAGGGGAAGAATATAAGAGTTCTTAGGGCTGCCCGTGGATTTCTTCAGGTGAAGATTGTAGTAGTCGTCGAGTGGGCGACGGCGGTGGAGAGAGAGCATTTCTTCATTCCTCGCTGGTGCTCTCTGCGATGTGTCCAAGCTGGTGCCAGGAGGTCGTCTCATCTTTTTCTTCGAACCCTAAGGGAACATAAGTAGTCCCTTAGGGAACTAACGCTATTACTGCACCCTGTGATTTGATTGGACAAGCCAGCTCACAGGGACAGTGATTACACATTCAAAAGTAGTCGCTATTGGTGACTGCTACATAGTGAACTGAAACCATTCTTTGTGTCATGTTGTAGATATGGATGAGAATGGGTTATTGGTTGGGCTGATGATGGATGCAATGGTAGGGGCCTGGGAACACAGCGAAAAATCTGTGTTCAAAATAACGATCATAACTAGATCAAAATAGCTAATAACGTTGATGTCAGGTTGGGTCATTATTTATAGGAGCTGTTCTTAGCAGAGAGTGTTAAGACCAACTCCTATATTTTTTTATGTAAAACGAAAAACGATCATCACACGAAGGAAAACAAAACCCTTTTATGAACAACAATGAACAAGTATTTATTAATACTGTCGAGCAACCGTTCGGCAACGTTAGAACAGTGTTCAAGGGAAGAAATGAAATAAGAAACTTCTTATAGTTTACGTTTTGGTTTTTTTTTTTAATACTCAAGGTTGCCCATTTTTTATAAACTGGATATTGCTCACATAAACACCGACCTTGTGCTTTGAGATAAGTAGATAGGGGCTTTAATGGGTTTCAAACAAACACTTTAATGTATTAGATGTTAGGGTAGATTAAGTCACCTCCATTTTTAAACTATTGGTCGCTACTTCTGGCCTTTTGGCCAGGATCAAATCTGTTCCGATGGATACTACACCCTATAGACCGGTATCGTCTTGGCCTTTGGGGCTTAGTTTCTGCCAGTCTATGGGTCGGTCCTGCGCAGTTCTAGGAGGTCCACCCTCCCAGGCTTTGCCTTCTCACCCTTTGAGAACTGGTTAGTTTATTGCTAATCGCCTACCGGGGAATGCCGACGGGGCTGCCCAGGACAGTTTTGAGGGTCACAGGTGCTCTTCCTCTAGGGTGTTGAGTTATCAAATCCCACTTTCCGACCTTGTGTCACATTTTACTTTGCTATTTTGTGTATTGGTTCTCGTGGATTACGCACAAGTGTATTTAGAAAGAAAGAAAAATTATACAAAAAAAAACTGATTTATCTATATACATATTTATTATCAAATTAACAGTCAGAGATACTCGTAAAAAAGGGATACAAAACATGTTAAGGTGGTACTTAATATGATCTCATATAGAAACGGCAGACAACAGCTATTAGTACCATAAACACAATGCGCCACTATCCCTTACAGAAGTCAATCAGCAGCTTATCTTCGAGTGAAGATATTTGATGCGTGGAAATCCAATGGATTAAGGTAGAAGGGAGGAAAGGGGCCCCCTTCTTGAGTTCTTCCAGGAAATTGTCTGCTCGCCGTCCGTGATTCCCAAAGAGTACAGATGAAATTAATGCGCCCTGCAAGCTGATTGGTCAGTGTGTGACCAAATGGCCTAACAGGGACAGTTCTTCGAGAGAGAAAATAAGTCATTTTTTATCATCGCTACAAATCTACAGCCGTATGAGATGCTGTTAGACCAACTGAGAGGTAAGGTAATGAAGTTAACTGAAGCAGGCAACAAATAGTCCAAACCTGGAGTGTCTCTGTTTATGTTTATTGCACTCCTTAGAACAGGAGACATGAGTAATTGAAAGCAAATGAAAAGGTATGAACCTATATTTATAAGTAGGAATCAAAAAGAATTGTCAAGTGGAAGTCCTGACGAATTTTGTACTGCCCTCGACAGTCGGTGTGTCAGATGAGATAGGGTATGCGAGAGAAATCCCACTAAAATAATAAACGTGGTACATACAGTTGTTGTCCAGACAAGCAAGGTATCGAAAACTCAAACAAGTACTCTTAATTAAAAAATATATAAATATTTTAGTGAAACTTGTAATTACAATATAAATAGTCTTTCGCTGGTTGCGGTGTTAATATCTATGTGCTTCTGAACTGAGTTTGCCTTCCAACTTGCTAAGTTTACAGATAGTCAGTAGTCAACATTTCGAGATGGATGAGGTGAAAATCTTTTTTCCCCTCCGGGTGAAGAAAAGCAATTCTCTCAGAGTGGCGACACTGCAGTGTTCTTTCTGAAATTCAAACTCTGAAGCTTCAAACTTCTGAAGACACAAATAACTGTATGATTGTCGCATGTTATATTATGTGCATTATATAAGCATTTTCCCTCTACGTCCTACTAAAATTGCTCAGTAAGCGATTTTATGAATTACTTACTCGTCAGAATCTGCTTCTCGGGCCGGATGTCTCCCATTAATCATTTATCAGTCAGAGTTTCTCATGTATTGCGCAGCTTTTGAAGCCTCAATTTCGCTTCCCCCTTACTATCACGTGAGAAGTTTCTTGCTAAGATTAATGGAAACTAGTGTTATTGAAGGAATCTATAGTTAGTGTATTCCCCAAGAAACTGGTAGAAACTGGTAGAGTAAATTACCTTCAAGCAATTATATCTAAATTATAAAGGTTAGTTCAGATTGGAAAAATAGCATGAGCACTAGAATAGCCTGGCCGGTATTATCAGTAATGTTAGTCATCTTAGTAATGTTAGTCATCTTAGTATTGGGGATTCTCATCAGTAAGGGGACATAACAAATGATAAAACTGACGCGTTACGCTTAAGGTTACCTGAGCAAAGAAGGAACATCATTTAGTGCAGTATGCATGAATTGGAAGCCCTTACTGGTCGCTCTAAACAAAACTCAGGTGGAACTCCACCTGAAGGGGAGAAATCCAGTGAGAGTACAGTGTAACAGCGCATACCCTAACTTGTTAAGATGTTGACTTGTGTTGTATCTTTGAGAAAATGCTAAGATCCACGCTTACATTTAAATTGTTATAAAAATGTTTAAAACAGAGAAACATGAATGAATAAAAGAAAACATTATTTAAAGAACACAAGATATGTATATAAATATATATGTATATATATGTATATATATATATATATATATATATATATGTATATACAAAATTACAAGACATTTTATGCCAGTAATTGTTAATTTGAAATGTTCAGTTCAGTTAGAAAAGTAATAAAATGTGGTTCTGTCTGTAATTTATGAGTGTGCATATGTGTGCGACAGTGTCGACATTTGTTTGATGCTTTGCGTTAGAACGTGTAAGTGTATGAATGTGTGTGTCGCGTTTTGTCAGGGTGTGTATGTGTACGAATGTGTGTGTGGGAGTTGAGAATTGACTGGGCATCCCTCGACCACTTTACGACAGTGTAAGAATTTGTGTGAGTGTCGCTTTTTCTCAGGGTGTGTAAGTATGTGTGTGAGTTAAAAATGAATAACAGCCTTCCAAACCCAAGAGGGCGATGGAAGTGGAAACGTTGTCCTCTTGTAAACCGTGTGCTGACCTTTTTCCAACTGATTTTCTCAACGAAAATAATATTTTAATCGCCTTTAGAAAGCACTTTTAAGTTTGGACACGAAAAAAGCGATTTTAATCGCAGAGGTCTGCCGGACATAGTTGAAAGCATATCACATGACATTTTTGGTAAATATGTCGCTGAGTTTTGATGGAAAAAATTAATTTCGTATTTAGATGGTATTTTTGGGCCTGGCTTGTGTGTTTTTGACCACAATGTTGGTCAGTTAATATAAGATTGGGATACATATCAATCCTATAACAGAGACGATGAAAGCCACCTTAAAGGGTAGAGATCTATTTTCTTTTGTACTAACATGTCAACTTTCATGTAGCATTGCACATGTCTAATATGAACAATTCCAGTCGAGATGTTGACGTGGCAAAACTTCACATCTCCTTATAGTTTAGACAGGAGACGAGACCAAAAATGAGACCAAATGACCTAGACTCACTTCCTCTTGTCTAATACATGCCAGCTGAACTAACTTGCCTTATATTCTTGTGTTTATGAAACTGTTAAATAAATTTAATAATATATAGAAGATATTCGTCTTTTTAACTGGAACTTGGTGACCCTCTTTTTATCTCAAGTAAGGCAAATCAGATGAATACAGACGCAGAAACTACAAAATGGCTATCTTCAACAAGCATCGTATCACTTCCAACTTTACAAACCTAACAAGAGATGAGAAATGTTTATTCAGTAAAAAGGAAGGAAGAAAGATAGGTTTGATATAAGGGCGTTGAGAGCGCTCATTAATAGTGGACTGACATTCCATGCATGTAGAATTGTTGAATTTTGTTACCATTCTCCAACATTGAGATAAAGAAGTGAACACACGGATACACACAGATACAGGCACTCGGAAAATACAGAACTATCAAATTGCATGCCGAACGCAATCACCTGAAAGACAGTTTGATTCTTTTTTTCATTTTTGTTTCTTTTTTTATTTACCTGTGGTTTTGGATGATGAGTAATTGACAAGAAATTTACAAACAGCAGTGATGGGTTAAGTGATTGTGATGAAAAGAAAAAACTCTTCAATCTCCCTTTATGCCCTTCCGGAAGTGAATTACTTCCCCTTTGTTTACTTTTCTATTTGGCGGCCATTGTTCATGGAGATTCGATCCATGTGTAAAATCTTGGTAGAATAACGACTTTTCTTATACTCAATCATTATTATTTATTCAACTTATTCATTACATTGATGCTTGTAAAATTGGAAAATGTATTCTGAGAAATGAGTGAAAGGCGAATTAACAAAAATGTGCTTTGAGATGTTAAAGTAATAAGAAAGAAGTTTTTTTAAAGCCAAACTAAGGAAAAGCTGAAAACTTTGGTCGTGTAGATGATATTGGAATTATTATTAAGCACACTGCATTCTAAGTGCCTAGTGATTGGATATAAATCAGCCAATCACAGACCATTGCTTCAATCTCTGCAGAAAAGCCAGGAGAGCGCCTATTTGGAAAATATCGGTCTCTTCTCTCCAGCCTTCACTGCCGTCAACATCGCTTCTCCTCTGCTGCGTCAGATGCGAGCAGACACATGCTTTTTAGCGTATATAATATGCATGAGGCCATAATGAATAGGCCCTCCGGTCTTTACAGCAGTCGGCTATCCTACCCGTTGCCGGGGGCCTATTGCCGATAAGACAGTAGCCACTGTCTTTTCACACCATGCGGGCTAATTCAGTCGAACATGTATGCAGTGCCTATTTGAGCGAAACAAGCCATCTTGATGTTCTAAACAATTCTTCACGGCCTTGTCACCAGAAGGAACCCTGTTACAAGACAACTGGCATTTCCAGTGAGTCCGCAAAGGCACTTCTTTTGCAAGCAACATTCTCTTTCTTTCTTCTCTTTTTATCGTTATAAATATCCTTTCGTTATCTACCCACGTTGTTTGTTATCTCTGTTCTTGTCTAGTCACGTTTATATGCCACCAACTTTTCTTCCAACAGACTACAGTCTTCGTCCTTCATTCTAACGGGAAACATCCCAATAATGAAGAAGAATCTTGAATTGTAGGAGAAACTGATTGTAGCATAGATATCCATTCCTGTAGGCCTTGTTTGTAGGAAGAAAAAAAATGGGTTATCGTAGTTTGGTTATTGAAGTATTATTTGGTAAGGAATAGTAAAGGTTTAATGAGGAGAGATTTTACATACGTTCTGAAGGCGCTCGACACCTAAGTAGTTCTTGTGTGTTTGTTAGTACGCAGATGATTAGTATATAATATATCATAACATCCTCCCTGTTTAGTAGTGTGTATATGCGTGTATGGAAATCTGAACTTATTTATTGATTGGGATAGATGTGTATTGAGTTGTTATTTTTTTTGTTTTCTTTATTGGTTATTGAAGTGCTTTTTTATAGTATTGTCTGTTTTGTAACTGTCTTGTAGTGCTGTGATTTGTTGGGTAGTCATAGACTCTCTCTGCGATGTTTATGATTTACATAGAGTCCTAGAATCTGACTGGCATATTTATGACTCGTCCAGATCTAGTGCGGGTTGAGTTTCTTTGTATCTGGTCTTCTTTTGGTGTGATTTCGCTATCATTCTGGCAGATGGTGGTCTGTTTCCTGCTGTTGTCTGTATTGGGTTGGTCATTACATTGTACCATCCTTAGTGTTGGATCAGCAAAGTGTACTTTCTTTTTCACTGTCGGTATTTGTACAGCATCTATATGATATTATATATTATTATATATTACGTCAGAATCTTGTTCCATTTGGTGTTTCAGCAATGTAGCTCCTTGGGTTACCATCCTTCTGGACAATGGTTCCCAGGTGCCACATTTTGTCACTTTTTGTTTATTATTGACACGTGTTGGCCTGGATACAGTGGCTGTATGCTTGTTATGTACCTACTGAGATCGTGGTTTATTCTAATTTCTGGCGATCTTTCGTCTAGTCCTTTTTTGTGGTCTTCCTTTCCAGGCTCTACTCGGTTGGGTAGTGTTGTTGTTATAGTCCGTCCGAATAGTAGTTCAACTGGTGATGATAATTTGCTGTCTATAGGGCTTGCTCTTATCAGCTGTAATGTGTCCCACATGTCTCTCAATGAATCCATTGCTTCTAGCATAGTGGGGTCAGCTAGTGACATGCTTAATACCCTATTATGTGATACAGCTTTGGAAAGCTTGTCCTGTGTATTTTTGACCGTTGTTCATCATGACCTAATCAGGACCTTCGGATAAGGATGTGTAGCTTTTTATTTTATCAGCTACTGCCTTGCTGGTTATTGGTGTGAACATTTCGTTCTTGACAGGGTATTTTGAGTATCGGTCAACAGTTAACAGGTATTGCTGTCTATTGATCTCAAATAGTTCCGATGCGATATATTTTCATGGTCGTGATGGAATGTTGTCTGGTTTGAGTGGTTCTTGTCTTTTTGTATCTTGATGTTCCTGGCAGAGTAGACATGATTGGCACATCCTCTCTATGTACTTATTTATATTTTGCGAATTTACGCTTTCTCTGGCAAGGCGGCGGGTTTTCTCTATACCCTGATGTGCTTGATGGAGCTGGTGCAGAATGTCATCTCTCATAGATTCTGAAATTAGAACCTGCTCTCCTTTGAAGAGTATTCCTGCTTCAACTGCTTATTGATTGCGAAACGATCAGTATGATCGGATGTCAGCTGGTATATCTGGGATAGTTTCTGACCATCATTGGAACACAATTTCTTTGACATGGTTTAAAGTGTGTGCCTTGTAAAATATGTATGTAAGTGTCTGAGTCTAGAAAGAATTGAGGAAAACAATGCCTCTGAAAGAATCAAGCGGACAAAAAGTTGTATTATGTTGAGTCATACGTATTTACTTATTATGTTCATGTTTAATAAAAATGGTTAATAAAAAGGATCCTCAAATAAAAAAGCATCCAAAAGGATATTTTGAAATAATGAAGAACTTTGTTTCCAGTTGAAACGTTAATACTTTTTACAAGTTTAGTTTTTTTTCATTAGAATAAAACTTGAAACCATCTTGAAAGAAAAAGGGGGAAACATCGTTTTCAAATACTTTATTCAAACAAATTACAATGATTTTGAACAGTGTATGTCAATTTTGCTTTCATTTCATCATTTTTTAAGATTAGTTTTCTCTCTGTAAAGCACTTCTTTTAAAAGCAATTAATAAGAGCAAAAATATTATCAAAGAGATTTATTATTATTAATAATAATTAATATTAATAAATCAACTCAGTTTGACACTCTAGATAAGAGTTTTCTCCCCTTAGGACATTTGTTAATACGTTTGATCAGAAATTATTCACTTGATTCCAAAAGAGATTACTTTTTTTCAAATTGGTAGAATTAAATTTATTTCATTGTTAAATATATTCTTAGACTTAATTTTACACATGTAAATAAACTTAACAAAAATGAAGTCTTCAAAACTTATTTCATTTTTATTTATTAATTTATCTAGCATAATAGAACATATTTAAAACGAAGCATCATAATTTTTTTCTTATTTTGAATATCAATTTGTAATTGGTTACACACTGCTGTGTTTATTTAGAGAAACCAATGCAGTAGTAAAATATAATAAATCCCACATTTTACATAACATTCTGTTTGGAAGCCAATGCACCTCTTTTGCTTTTATACACAGAAGACATCTGTATAGATAAATTACTGTCCACAGGGTCACAAATATTCAATCCCAATAACATAGCAAGTCCTAGGACTTAAAAGATTATTGGACATATTTGTCTCATCTGTAATTTTTAGTGTGATTCAAAAAGAAATAATCAGAGCCAAAATTAACTTTGCTTTAAATTTAACTTTGTTATAGTTTATTTTTCTTGTGCTCTTTGTTCAGTTTCCAAGACCAGCATTTATTCAGTATGTTTCTGAACGTGTATTTTGTATTGATAATTGTGGGAAAATGCTAACCCGCAGATTTCACAAGAATAAGGTTTCTCTCCAGTGTGTTTCCGCATATGTATTTTTAAAGATGAATTTCGTGTAAATGTTGACTCACAGATTTCACAAGAATACGGTTTCTCTCCAGTATGTGTCTGAACATGTTTTTTTAAATGAGTATTCTGTGAAAATGATGAATCACATATTTCACAAGAATAAGGTTTTTCTCCGGTGTGTGTCCGAATGTGTATTTTTAAATCAGATTTTCTTGTAAGTGATGCATCACAAATTTCACAAGAAAAAGGTTTAATCCCAGAGTGGTTTTCCATGTGTCTCTTTAAATTATATAAAGTTGTAAATGAGGAGTCGCACACTTCACAAGAATAAGGTTTCTCTCCAGTGTGTGATAGCATATGTCTCTTTAACGAATGCAGAGATGTCAATGATGATCCACAAACTTCACAAGAATAAGGGTTCTTTTCAGTGTGGGATAACAAATGTCTCTTTAAAGTAGATAGATCTGTAAATGACGTATCACAAAACTCACAAGAATAAGGCTTCTCACCAGTGTGGAATCGCACGTGTGTCTTTAAACTAGAAGCGCTGGAAAATTGTGAGCCACAAATTTCACAGGAATAAAGCTTCTCTCCAGTGTGGGATCGAATATGTCTTTTTAAATTAGATGAAGTTGTAAATGATGAGCCACACACTTCACAAGAGTAAGGCATCTCTCCAGTGTATAATCGCATATGATGTTTAAAAAGGGTTGAAGTTGTAAAAGATTTAGGCTTCTCTCCCATGTTGGAAAGCATATGTATTTTTAAAGTAGATTTCACTGTAAGCTTTTTCACCAGCGGGTCTGACTTCACTAAAATAAAGGGGTAAATTTAATGCCTGCTAGACAGTAGCATTGAGTATCTTTCGTTTCTCTTTACAGTGTATTTTTCGAGAGATACTGCCATGAGAATACTTCTACTTAGAAGGTTGCAGATGGGGACACCACCTCCCTTTAAGGCAGCTTTTAATAAATAAAAAAGTCTGTAATTAGTATTAAAATATTTCTAACCCCCAAAATATAAACTGGCAGGCAATTTCTTATTTACAAACCAGAAAGGAAGTGTCAAGCAAAAGTGTAAATTATTCTTCCTCTTGCAATGATATCCCACTGTGAATCTCCAGTGTTTATATAAATGAGACTTTAATTTTCTTGTAGATGATGAGCCACACACTTTACAAGTTTCTCTCCAATGCTTCTGTCTTCATATGAGATTTAATATTTCAGAATAAGATTTATATTCTCTATAAGTGCATCAGATACTTTCATATTTCACCAGTGTCTCTTTCCTGTTAATGAATAAGAGAATTTATTTAACAATTCATGCATTAATTAAAATAAAAGCATACTTCAATTTCACTAGTTTACATAAAATTCATTAAGTTAATTTAGTATAAACTGATTATCTCAACTGTAAAAACATTTTCTTTAGCAATATATTTACAAATACAGTATTAGATTGTTGTTTAATCATAAAATATAATTATTATATATTTGTTTACAATTTCCAACCTTAACTTTTCTCCAACAACAACAATATTGAAATTACATCCCAAAATAACAATATTTGTTAAAATAAACACACTACATCCCAAAATAACAATATTTGTTCAAATAAACACACTACATTCCAAAATAACAATATTTGTTAAAATAAACACACTACATTCCAAAATAACAATATTTTTTTAAAATAAACACACTACATTCCAAAATAACAATATTTGTTAAAATAAACACACTACATGTTAACATTGATAATTTCAGAATTTTTTAAATCTAATCTTTTTAGTAGTTTTCATCATCAGAAATATTTAGTAAAAGTTTTACAAATAAAATAGAGCAGGTGACAGGTCTAGCTATTTTATTATCACCAATAATTAGTAAAAAATTTACAAGTAAACATTAATAGTAATTGTATTATTCAGATATTTAGGTCTGTATTGAACATTACTTATTACTAAAGGCTAAAATGTGTTTAAGAAGCCCAAAATAATTAAGTATCATGTTCTTATTGTAATCAATTTTTGCATCTTTCTATTTTACAAATGAATCCTGAATCTAAAAGTTTAAATAAAAAGTTAGTATTCTCCCTGAATTGAGCCGTTTATTAACAGATGAAGAAAAACAATTATAAAACTTTATAATTGTAGCAGTGGTACTACAAACGGCAACTACAACGAGCCGCCATAACGATTTTCAATCTATGCTAAATTTCTGATTGGTGGAAGCATTTAACTTCCTTTCTAGCTTTCCCAATCAGATGCATCTCTTGGGCGAGCTGTGAATTTGACAGGAGATTATAAAAGGGACATCCACTTTCTTAGCCACTTCCAACAATTCATTTACGTTGCTCGGACAAACCCCCAAACATCTCTCTTGCGCTGCCCCCCCCCCAAGAAGACCCTACGATCCAATATGACTATGGCCGCACACATGTGGACTTAATGTAACACACACACATACCTCCATACACACATGACTTTGACACCTACACCCATCTATTACTAACACTCTTCTGTCATTCCCTTTTACTCACACCACAACAAAGTTGTTTTAAAAGTTAGAATGAGACTTTGTCCTTCTACTCCACATGGCCAAGATCAAAGTGTAGTATCTGTTCCGATGGATACTACACATAAACT
This sequence comes from Sepiola atlantica, assembly GCA_963556195.1. Taxonomy (NCBI): domain Eukaryota; kingdom Metazoa; phylum Mollusca; class Cephalopoda; order Sepiida; family Sepiolidae; genus Sepiola; species Sepiola atlantica. The sequence continues at coordinate 149,234,364 of OY744525.1, forward strand.
GGTATTGTCTCGGCCTTCGGAGCTTGATTTACGCCAGTCTATGGGTCGGTCCTGTGCAGTTCTAGGAGGTTCACCCTCCCAGGCTTCGCCTCCCCTCTTTAGAGAGGAGTAAGTTTATTGCTTACTGCCTGAGGCGCCCCTACCGGAGAATGCCGACGGGGCTGCCCAGGCAATTTTTAAACCCCACTTTCCCGACCCGACCTTGGGTCACATCTTACTTGTGGGAGTAAGATAAAAACTAGCCTTGTGTCTAACTCCTGGAGAGGAGTAAATCAATACTCCACATAATCAGCTTTGATATGAAACAAGAAATTAATTTCAAAGAATTAAAATCATTTTGACATGAAAAAGCTGGATGGGAATCAATAAAAATTGGTGAACTTAATAAAGTTTGATTTTAAGAGGGAATAGAAATTACACAACATTCATCATCATCATCATCCGATTTATTTTTAACAGGCCTTTGATTAGACCTCTATTAGAGGGTGGGGCCTGTCTTTGAGTCTTGATCGAAGTCTTCCTTTCCAGGTTCGGCGAACATGAAGATCAAAGTTCACAATCCCCAGGGCCACATGGTCGAGTTTACACAGCTCCTCTCAAGAGAGCTTTGGTCTTCCAGCCTGAAACTTGATGCGATGGACATGTCTGTGACCAAGGAGATCCAGCTGGACCTTTGCTTGACATGGCCAACCCATCTCATCCTGCCCAGCTTAAGGACATCAGATATTTTTTTTCATACCAAGTGTTATGTTATGCTACCTTACCTATACAGCCTACTTGAACTCTTCCACTGACCATAAATATTGGGAGCGCTCAGGGTTGGGTCCGCCCCATCCTGTTCAGTCTCTCCTTAACTTTGGTTGAGTGAGGACGTCGAGATGGGGTAATACGAGTCGAGGATTCGTTCTCGACAATCAGTCCGGCAGGAACTGGGCCATTTCGGTGGCCTTTTATCTGCCGGGCTGAGGTATACTGTCCTGGGTTTTCCTAGGAGGTGCACCCTCCCAGGCCTTGCCTTCCCTCTTTGGGGAGGAGTAAGTTTATTGATTGTTGCCTGAGGCGCCCTGACTAGGGAATGCCGACGGGGTTGCCCAGGCTATTTTTGCTAGGCCAGAGTGCTCCTTCTTTAGGAGCGCTGGTTTGATCTCCCCACCTTCCCGACCTTGTGTCACATATTCCTGCAGTGGGAGGGAATTAAATACCTGGATCCACCCCAGCCCGACAGGAACTGGGCCATATCGGTGAACTTTTATCTGTCAGGCTGAGGCATTAGTACTGGGTAGTCATAGGAAGTCAACCCTCCCAGGCTTTGCCACCCCTCTATGGGGTTGAGTATGTTTATTGCTTACTGCCTGAGGCGCCCTGACAAGGCAGCTCAGGCAATTTTTTAAAGGCCAAATTGCTCATTTTCTTCGCACCTTCCAGCCTTGTTCCACCAGTCTATACTGGCAGTCAAGACTGACGTACAACCACTCTTGTTCTGTTTTATTATACTTGTTTTCAATATACTCGTTTTCAATATACTTGTTTTCTCTAAACTCCGATTTGGTGTTTTCCTTCCGGCTCCTTTACAGGCCCACAACACCGAGCTTAGCAAATATTATTTGGTAATGATGAATTTACTGATACAGATCATGATTAAAGAAACCTAATTTCAAAGTTCTTATTGTAGTTTGTGAAGTCGATACGCCTATGGTGTGAGTCAGGTATATGTGTGAGCTGACAGAGTCTTAGGACAAATACTAAACAGGTGGGAAGAAATGTGTTTACGACTGCAGACCTTTTTACTATCAAGTATCTAGCTTAATTACCTAGTAACACCAGTTCAAACCGGCACAAGAAGACTCTCGGTATAACTTCTGGCTGGAAACACTAAAATTCACTAAATCCTCTGTCTGTTCCAGTAGGTTCAACACATTCATAAACAAGAGAGAAAGAGAATAAAAAAGAAAAAATATCCCAATAAAAAAATTATATGGTTTCGATTGGCCCAGTGTGCAGCTTAATACATAGCAAATAAGAGTCTTAAGCAGGAAGCAACCTGGTCCTCCCATATCATTTTCTTTGAGGGATACACCCTGGGCAGTATCATTTCTGCCTTTCTGGCATAAAATGTTGCACTTTCTTTTTAGGCTTAATAAAAAGTTAATCACTTTTTAAATATGTATTTTCCTTATATCAATCTGATTTAGAATACTATCTGATTGTTATATGTACAAATGTAAACAAAAACCAAAAATGTATGGTGGGGGGGGGATTTCTTTAAAAGTTGTTCGATTATAATTAAACTGCCGAAGTACAAAAAGAAAACGCCACTGGAGAATAATGAAAATACTTTTTGACACTGAAATAATTACGCTATAATGGCGGAATTGATGATCTTGAGCCAGAATTGAGCGGTGGAGGTGGCCCGGACTTAGTTCTTCCCCGCAGTAAGAGGGTCCGCCTTTGCCTGGCTTGCAGATGGAAAGGGATATAAGTTTTGGCTTACTAGTTTTCTAGTGAGGATTGAACTCACAACCTCGAAGTAACAAATCTACTGGTTGCTTCACAATAATAATAGATTTAATTATCATGACAAATAGTGAGCCAGCAGATTATGTTTTTTTCTGATTGGTTAAGCGGAATTAACTGAGGGAAAATCTGCTAATAAAAAGACAAGAAAATCAGAAGAAAAAAATGGAGAAACGTGAGTGTCGAGTGAGATTCTGCGGTGAGCCGAATTGTTTTCGTTCATTGGAGCTCAAAGTTACACAGAGGGTTTTTGTGCTTCTACAGGAATTGAACCAAACTGAGTTTTTTTGTTTGTTTGTTTAACGTTTGAAGTCTAGTCATAGACTTCTGAATTCCCAGTTATAGCTATTATTTAGAAACCCTTTCTTAACATGAAGAGAGGGGGGGGGGCTTTGTTAAGTATTCTGTAGATTTTAATCTATGGTTATCTCCCCTTTAATTAGCTCTTCTTAAAAAGAGAGTTATTTTCTTCCATATAGGGGTTGAACTCTAGAAGCACAGAAGAATTTATTTATTTCATACAATTGAACTAGAACATCAATCGATAAAAAATCGTATTGTGGAATTTTTAGATTGTTCAACAACAGTAACATTTAAAAAAAAAATGTCATAAAATATTAGTTATCGAATTATGCCCCTTTTGAAACACCATACAAATTTGTGTTTAGACAATAGTTTTGCATTAATGAAATTTATGAAATAAATAACTGTTAAACCAACTCTTCCATTTGAACCATGATAAAAAAGAAAAGTAATTCTGACTCTTTGTGTTGATCTCCCCTTTTAATTGTTTTCTCAATTATAACCTTTTAAAAAATGCATTAAAACACTACTAATAATATTTCGAGGAAAAGGCAAAAAGTATTGGTTAAATAGAAATTCCGGTGCTTGTATAGAGAAGTGTACATATGAAAAACGCTGAAAATCGCAGTTCCAATTAAATTAACCGGAAAACTCTTCTATATACAGGGTGGGCAAAAATAAGGGTCCTATTTTTAAAAATTCATAACTTTTATTTATTGATTTTTTTTTTTTTTTTTTTTTTTTTAGAATAAGTAAAGGACCCCTTCCGAAGCAAGCATGAGCCGTATTAGCCCTAAGGAACGTACCCTCACTTAGAAAACATTATTTTTGCTTAAAAAACTCAAAACAGTGTAAAAAACAATACTTTAGTTTTTGTAAGTTTTAAGAAGTGTTTTTCGGCTAAAATTTGTTTTGTTTATTTCAAAAAATCTCGGAAGGGTCAGTCTACACACACATAAAGTTTGGTGAGTTTAACTTTTATTTTGTGGAAGTTATTCAAATTCAAATTTAAAGATAGGACCCTTATTTTGGCCCACCCATTACTTATGTATAAACTGACTTATTTTTGGCTAGTATGAAAGTGTAGGGTCTGTACTGATACTACGCTTCATCTTTTCTGTCTTCGATCAGCACCAACCTTCTCACTGTATCATGGCGGCCAAATCGGAAATTTCCACCAGTGTTAACGAAAAAAAATCTTCCATTATATTTTTTGTCCGTTTTTTTTTTTTTTAATAATTATTTTTCAACAATTTGTTTAATTATTAACAAATAACAAAATCAAACTCTTTTTTTTATGAATGGATTTTTAAAAAATTATTATTTGGAAAATATTTATTAAATAGTTTAATTATGTATAAAGCTTAATTATTTTTCCAAGTAACAAAAAATTATTAAGAAATGATAAAATCTAACTGTTTTTTATAATTGGAATTTTTAATATTTTTATTTTGAAAATGTTTATTAAATAGTTGAATTATCACATTAACATGAAAACAAATTATTATTTACAAAAATAAATAAAAAACGGCAAAAATATAATGGAGGATTTCTTTTTGTTAACACCGGTGGAAATTTACGATTTCAGATTTGGTCGCCATGACACAGTGGGAAATTTCTTCTTTTTTTTTAATTAGTATTATTCAACATGAAGGTCATTTATTTTTAATTAAAAAAAAAAGTTTGGGTCATCTTACGCTTAATATTTAGAGAAAATGTGAAAACGAAGGAAAATATATTTAATTACATTTTTTCATTATAATTTGAGATCAGTTGTGTAAAAATCCGAGAATTCATAAACAATAAAAACAAATTAAATTGAATAAAGTTGAATTCTTTTTTTGATGGCACCAAATTTAAACATTTACAACGAAGTTTTAAAACTCGAACTTAAAATCCATTCGTAAAGTGAATGCAAGGAAAACAATTTCGATAGACTTACCTTTATGTATTTTTTGGGCTTTATTTGCCCAATTAATAAATATTAATAAAATAATCGAATGCTAATTAGAGTAAACATTTCAAATTTAAATTTCTTCACTGAGATAATTTTTGTTTTTATCGGAGAAATATGAGAGTCAACAAGGGAAATAACCCCTGTATTAATTCAGTAATTCGACCACATCCAACGGCCAATTGTAAGTCGTGCCACATCTCGTGTAATTGTGTGTTTTGTTCACGGTGTTTAGAATACAAATTTACTTCAAACAATTATACTTATTAAGGCTCTTGTAGAGATCGAATACACGAGCGAAATTTATTTTAGAAGAGTTCCAATGGTTTAAGGGGCAGTAACTCTCTATTTTTACTACGCAAGGTCTCCGAAAATGGAAAATATCCATTTTAAAATAAGAAGTCATGACAATTCAATTAATAGAACATTTTTCGAAGACCCGATCGATACAAGAGCCAATATCTGCGATAATTTAATATTTTAAAAAAATCAAAAAATCTGTTAATCCAAACAATAGGACTGTTCGTTTTGCTGGTTTTGAAATGAAAACATACTGTTGATTTTCCCAAATTCTATTTTGTTCAATAAATGTTCTATCAATATACTGTTGATTTTCTCAAATTGTTATTTCTTCGAAAAATGTTCTATTAATTGAATTTGCATGACTTCTTATTTAAAAAATGGATATTTTCCATTTTCGGAGACCTTGCGTAGTAAAAAAAAGAGAGTTACTGCCCCTTAAACCATTGGAGCTCTTCTAAAATAAATTTCGCTCGTGTATTCGATCTCTACAAGAGCCCTTATTAAATATATGTTAATTTAATGCCAAACCGATACAATTCTTTATTGAAATATAAATGTATTTCTTTGCAAGTAATGGTAAAGTGAACAAGGGATATAATTCAGTAAAAAGTCAACAAAAAAGATACTCGCTATATATAATGCACTGTATTTGAAATCTAGTAGAGTAAGTACATGATATTGTTTTCACACATAAATAATTTTTCGTTTGGCCGAAACCGGGAACAAGCACCCCATCCCCTATTGTATTATAAATGTGTGTATGTGTGTGTCGCGGCACGGCTGTCATAAAGGAAGAAAGCCTGTCAACTGAGTGCAGTTTTTTTCTGGTGACGTCATTGCAAGTGGGAGTAAGCACCACTATCAATGAAGACCGGAAGTCCTCGGAACGCTTAATAACGCGCTGCACCCATCTGTAACTAGAGCAAGTAATCAGACAAGACGACTCAGTTCCATAGGATTATTCATTCACTTGGAAATCATTTTTTAACTTGTTCCTGCTATTGTGACTTTATTCCCCTACCAAGAACACGGCTACCCTCCTAAGGATTAGTCATTCACTTGGAAATCATTTTTTTAAATTGTTCCTTTTTTCAAACGTATTTCCTTTTCATAGATGCCAAGCAAGTCAGGAAATTACAAGATGGCGTCCACCAATTAAGGCATTGCATTAAAGTTTGAATTTCAAGTATTACAAAAATAAATTAGAATTTTATTTCGGGATAAAAAAATACAATTTTAGACTAATTAACACGTTTCGTGCAAAATGTGTGCGAAAATCTAACAGAATAAGCGAGCTATGTAAATAATATTTTTTAAATAATCTGTCTTTTTGACCCCCCCCCCGCAAAACACGTAACAGTTTTAAATTATTACACATTCTTACTATATTGTAAATAAACTGTTCGTTTTAAAAAAAAACCACACACCCATTTTAATTTATTGCAATAAATGTTTTGTCAATCAATTAATTATTTTGAATTATTGATTTTGTGTTACGTTAATGAATTCGTAATCTTTCATGTTTGATTTACTATTCATGTTTACGTTAATAAATCAAGAAAAATTTATATTTTTCGGAAATGAGAGCAACTCTTATCAAATTATTCAGCTAAAACTAATGATAATGAAATGTTCATATAAAGAATAAAACTGCCTACTAAGAATAAGATTTGTCTTCTTGTGTTTACAAACCAACAGATATTTCCATGCAGCATAACTGATACTAGTCTTTTCATTCGATGTAGACCGAAAAGAATGAACTCATTAAAGAATGAATATTAAATCAGACGAATCATTTTTCAAAGAAAAATGTTCATGTATTAAAAATTAAAATATTTATGACAACACCATTTTAGTATTTAGTATTAATTTAATGTTTGCTGTCGAACATACGCAAATTACACGAAATAATACATTTGCACTAAGATTCATAATAAAGTAATTGGTTCATTATATTCAGTGATCCTTAATTGATAAATACTGATAATTGCATTAAAATTGGTTGATTTCCTGAATTTTGGTGAATTTTAAAGTGAAGGGAGGGGTCAAAATGTCCATAGTCTGACTGTTCGACAGATCTCGTTTGTTACTTTATAGCATGACGACATTTTCCAGTGCTCGGGCCTCCTTTATAACGATGGCCATGGACGGGGCATCACAGTTGAATGATTGGTTTAATTAAGAGCCTAACTAACTGCAGGTTTAAAATCAGCATCTTATAGATGTCAGAAATTTAATTTTTGTTAAAACTCATTATTACAAATGAAAAATGCGTAAAAATAACATTAGAAACAAGTGTTCCGACATCTTTAGCATGGCCTTTTCCAGTTACTTATATTTTTATTTATTATTAGTCGACCGAACAGCATACGTATAATAATCGTTTATATATTTAACGTAAAATCATGTTAGGTTTTGGGCGTATTGTTGACTTTGAAAGGAACACATTTATCATCTTTTTATTATAAATAAATCAAAAATATTTCATAAACGTTCACTAAGATATTTTACTGTAATAATAATATTTTATTATACATTTATTTTAAATTAAATTCATTTATTTTAGCCTATCGAACTATTTTAGATCTATGCGGAGAATATTTTATTTAAAATTTATTTTAAATTAAACTTATTTTTTGGGGACAATCAAAATATTTTAGATCTATGCGAAGAATATTTTATTTTAAATTTATTTTAAATTACATTTATTTATTTTGGACAATCAAATTATTTTAGATCTATGCGGAGAATATTTTATTTCAAATTTATTTTAAATAAAATTTATTTATTTTAGACAATCGAACTATTTTAGATCAATGCAGAAAATATTTTATTTTAAATTTATTTTAAATTAAACTAATTTATTTTAGACAATCGAACTATTTTAGATCTATGCGGAGAATATTTTATTATAAATTTATTTTAAATTAAATTCATTAATTTTAGCCAATCGAACTATTTTTGATCTATGCGGAGAATATTTTATTAAAAATTTATTTTAAATTAAACTTATTTTTGGGGGACAATCAAACTATTTTAGATCTATGCGAAGAATATTTTATTTTAAATTTATTTTAAATTAAATTTATTTATTTGGGACAATCAAATTATTTTAGATCTATGCGGAGAATATTTTATTTCAAATTTATTTTAAATGAAATTTATTTATTTTAGACAATCGAACTATTTTAGATCTATGCAGAGAATATTTTATTTTAAATTTATTTTAAATTAAACTTATTTATTTTAGACAATCGAACTATTTTAGATCTATGCGGAGAATATTTTATTTTAAATTTATTTTAAATTAAATTTATATATTTTAGACAATCGAACTATTTTAGATCTATGCAGGGAATATTTTATTTTAAATTTATTTTAAATTAAATCAATTTATTTTAGACAATCGAACTATTTTAAATTTATTCAGAGAATATTTTATTTTAAATTTATTTTAAATTAAATTTATTTTGTTTAGACACTCGAACTTTTTTAGACATATGCGGAGAATATTTTATGTTAAATTTATTTTAAATTACAATTATTTATTTTGGACAATCGAACTATTTTAGATCTATGCAGAGAATATTTTATTTAAAATTTATTTTAAATTAAACTTATTTTTTTAGGACAATCAAACTATTTTAGATCTATGCGAAGAATATTTTATTTTAAATTTATTTTAAATTAAATTTATTTATTTTGGACAATCAAATTATTTTAGATCTATGCGGAGAATATTTTATTTAAAATTTATTTTAAATTAAACTTATTTTTTGGGGACAATCAAACTATTTTAGATCTATGCGAAGAATATTTTATTTTAAATTTATTTTAAATTAAATTTATTTATTTTGGACAATCAAATTATTTTAGATCTATGCGGAGAATATTTTATTTCAAATTTATTTTAAATAAAATTTATTTATTTTAGACAATCGAACTATTTTAGATCTATGCAGAGAATTGTTGTGATATTTGTATACATTGATTGATGTCGATTAGACGAAAATACAAGGAGGCTGAAGTGAAACACGTTTATTTACTTAGGTGTACAAACCGGAACTGCTGACGGTGAGCCCGAAACCGGAAGAGGGGATATGGGAAGGGAGTGGGAGGAGGGCTAGCTAGATTTCTATTGCTGATACTACAACATCCCCTTCTGTATTAAAGGAGAAGTACGTTGGGCTGTGATGGGCTGGAGAGGTTGCGGGGTGGGGGAGATAGTTCATTTTGTTCTGTTACAGGTCGAGCCGCTGGGTGGGTTTGCTCGTCCTGTTCGACCTACGTAGTTTGGCAGGTGTTGATGGAACTGGTGGATGTGTGCTTGAGATGGTTGATGGTTGACCACTGGCTGGCCGTGGTCCCTGTGCTGGGATAGTGCTGTGAGGGTTAGGGACTCGGTGTGTGCCACAACAAGTTTTCCGTTGGTGCTGGCATTCTGTGTTGTCCGCCTTTCCCTTTGTTGGCCTTAATAACTGCCGGTTTCTGCGATGGATTCCACCGTTGGCGAATTTTTCTACATATGACCTTGGCTCTGCTGCGATCTGCACAATCTTTCCAGGTTCCCAGAGTCTGGTTCTTTTGTCCTGAACATGAACCTGTTGGCCGGTATGTAACTGTGTGTGTTGATGGCTATTCTTTCGGTCATACTACTTTTTTGTTTCTTCTTTGCTCTTCTCCAACTCTAGCTTTGTTTGTTCATCCCCTAGTTGTTGTTTCGACACAAGTGGGGTCCTCATGGGTCTTCCATTCAGTAGTTCTGCTGGGGATTTGATTTGAGCTGATAGCGGTGTGGCCCTGTACGCCATCATTGCTAGGTGGGTGTCTGTGTTCGTTTCTCGTGCTTTCAACAACAACTTTTTAAAGACGCCCACCATCCTTTCTGCGAACCCGTTTGACTGGGGGTGGAGTGGTGACGAGGTAGTGTGCCTAAAGTTGTACGATTTGGCAAAATCTTCAAACTCTGCACTGGAATACTGGGGCCCATTGTCACTGAATACTGCCTCCGGGACACCTCGTTCTTCGAACAGGAGCTTCATTTGTCGGATTACTGCAGCTGATGTCGTCGAGTGGAGACGCCGTATGAAAGGGCTGCGGCTGTAATGGTCCCCCACCAGTAAAAATTCCTTATCTTCCATGGTAAAGATGTCGGTACTGACATACTGCCATGGGTAAGAAGGGGTCTCGTGCTGGAGTAGTGTTTCTGATGGGAGACTGGGTTGGTACTTCTGACATGTGGAGCAGTCTCTAATTAGTTCCTCTATGTCTTTGTTGATACCGACCCAGAACACTGCTGTTCGGGCCAGTAAGCGGGTTTTCTCTATCCCTTGGTGGGATGAATGTAGTTGTTGTAGGATGTCTGGTTGAAGTGAGCGAGGTATGATGATTTTGTTGCCTTTAAGGAGTACTCCATCTTGGAGGCCAATTTCGTCCCTATAATTCCAAAAAGCTTGTACGTGAGAGTGGCAGCAGGATCGATTTTCTGGCCATCCAGACATAACTGTGCTGGTGAGCTGTTTTAATACTGGGTCTTTGGGTGTTTCTGCCTTGATATCTAGCAAGCGAGTTGGGGATGCGTTCAGGTGTGCGTTAAGTAGATGTATGTTGATGTCTACATCCCTGATTGGTTCCCCTGGGATTGGTGACACCCTGGACATGCAGTCGGCTATGGGAATGGATTTTCCTGGATTGTATTTAACTGTGAAATCATAGCCTTGGATTTTAAGTAACATTCTCGCTAACCTTGGTGGTGCATTAGCAAGATTCTTTAGGGCTATTGATTCTAGCGGTTTGTGATCAGTTATTATTGTCACTGCTTGGCCCCATACATAGTGATGGAACTTTTCCAGCCCAAAAACCACTGCTAGCATTTCGCGTTCTATGTTCGAGTACCTTGTCTCAGGCCCCGACAGGGTTTTGCTTGCTAGAGCGACCGGCATTCCATTTTGGATGAGGGCTGCGCCCCGTCCAGCTGATCATGCATCAACCTGTATATTTATTGGCGCTTTTGGATCAAAATATTTAAGCACAATTGCTTTCCCTACTTCGTCTTTTATGCTGTTAAAAGCCATCTGTTCCTGTTCAGTCCAGATGAATTGAGTTTTTGTTGACAGAAGATCTCGGAGTGGCTTGGTCAGCATTGCCAGTTGTGGCAAGAATTTGTTTAAATAATTTGCTAGCCCAAGAAAGCTTGCTAATTGTTTTTCGTCTTTTGGTGGTTTCATTTGGACGATCGCCTCTGTCTTCTTTGGGTCTGGTTTTATTCCATCCCTTGATATAATGTGGCCAAAAAAAGAGATTTCTTGCGTGCGGACCACTAATTTATCCGGGTTGAATTTGCAGTTCTTAGACCGAGCTCTTTCTAGGAGTTTGTTGAGTGCTATGTCATGATCGCTGCCATCCTCCTCAAATCCAACGATAACGGTGTCGTCCGATATTGAGAGGAAATTTTTAATGTCCCCAAAGGTCTCAAACATGGCTCGCTGAAATTCGTCTTGCGCACTCTTGACCCCCATTGGGAAGCGCTTAAACATATAGCGTCCCTCAGGAGTGATGAATGTTGTAAGTTCTCTTGATTTTTTGTCCAGCTTCATGTTCCAGTAGCCTGATTTCACATCCACTATTGAGAACCATTTTGCTCCATGAAGTCTGGAGATGAATTCCTCAAATGTTGGTGTAACAAAGTGTGGCCGCAACACTGCCCTGTTTAAGTCCTTAGGGTCCAGGCATAGTCTGACAGATCCATTGGCTTTTGTGACGCATACAAAAGAGTTGACCCAGGCTGTCGGTTTTGTTACAGGGGTTATTATATCTTGAGCTACAAGGGAGTCTAACTCTGCTTTGAATTTCTCTTTCAAGGCTATTGGTACCCGACGGGGTGGGTGTATTACTGGGGGTACTGACGGGTCAATCTTGATGCTGTACTCCCCTGGCAAGCAGCCAATGCCTTCGAATATGTCAGCAAATTCCTTGAGTATCCGTTCTCTTTCTTTCGTATCTCCTTCTGGTTTTGATTGTACTGCCGCGGGTAAAGTGGTGTGGTCTTGTTTTGGTATATTGGTCCCTATTGTAAAATTGAGGGTCACTAGTCCTAGTTTCCTAGATGTCTGGAGGCCAAGTAGCGCGGGTCCATCACTTCTTACTACATGGAAGTTGGTACTTGTGAACTTGTCACCATATCTGACTCCTAGGTGACATACGCCCACTTGGTCGATTTGAACACCCCCAAAGGCTAATAGTCGGATAGGAGTGTCTTGAAGGTGTACATGCTTTAGTTTTTTGAAGTATTCCCAAGGGATAAGGTTGCTCATAGCGCCTGTGTCCACCTTTGCATTTATTTTTATTTGGGATCTGTTGTTCCCTATTCTTAATTCCGCATATGCCTCTCTAGCATCTGTTGGAGTATGCGATTTTGCTGATATGGTATGGAAATATGCCTCTTTTGGCAAGTCGTCGTCTTCTTCGTCGCTGTGTGCTGTTATGTTGTGAGCGTTTCTATATCTTGGGGATTTTGCCGATCTTGGAGGTCTATCGTGCTTATTAATGGAGTCTTTTGTGTCTCTGGTGCGGCAAACAACTGCAAAATGCCCTGTCCTCCGGCACTTCCCACAGGTTTTTCCTTTTGCTGGGCATTCACCTCTGTAATGGCCTTTTCCACAGAAGTAACATTTATTATAGTACTCCTTCCCCGTCTTTATTGCGTGGGCATCTTCTGTTCTTTCCTCGGGGATCTTTGGTTTTCTATGTGTGTTTTGTATTGCCTCCACCTGCTTCAGTGTTGCCTCTTCCGTCTCTGCAGCATGTAGCGCTTCTGCGATGCTGAGATTCTTTCCTTCTTTGAGTAATGCCTTTTGTGTGGACTTTATGTTCAGTCCAAAAATAAAAAGGTCGACCAGAAGGGTTTTCTCGACGGGGAGATCGTACTCGCACTGTTTTATTATTTGCCTTAGTCTCTTCAAGAATCCGTGGGCTGCTTCATCAGGTTGTTGCCAGCACTGTAGGAGCTGGTATCTCGCGACGCGGAAGTTTGACCTCGGCTCTATATATGCGCGAAATTTCTTGATGTAGTGTTCTACATTGCACGCTTCACCTACCTCAAATTCAAATGTGTCACTCAACTCTTGGCCTTCTATTCCCGACCATAGCAACAGATAATTCACTTTCACGTCTTCACTTGCATCTTTGAGAGGTCCGTTAAAGTGCAACATAACCTGTCGAGCGAATCTGTCGAAATCTTTTGGTAAATTGGCACTCTGCCAATCCATAGACGGGGGAGGTAATTGACAGGCCATTGTTGATAAAGTGAATTAGTACACGTAGAAGAAATGAAAAAGAATACGTATTATTATTTATTTTTTTTTTTTGTGTAACTTGAGTTATTAGCGTACGGTATTTGTATATAAATTATTTTGTTGTTGTTGGTTTAGAAAAATAACAATAACAATATGGATATGAATAGCGAATCGCCTACCTTCACAGGGTCTTGTTCTGGCGTTTTCGACAGCGTTTCTCTGTTTGCTTGTTTTTTTTTTGTTTTTTTTTTTTGGTATTATGTCCGTGACTTTGTAGATTCACTTTACACCGTGACTTACTTGTTTTGAGTTCCTCTTTTACCGTCTCCACGTGTAGACTGCTGACCCGTTTCTTTTTTTTTTTTTTTTTTTATCTTCTCTATTTTTTTCTCTCTGTTGTTGTTCGACTTTTCTACGATAACTGTAGATGTCTATAACTTATTTGCAACCACTTCTGACACCATGTTGTGATATTTGTATACATTGATTGATGTCGATTAGACGAAAATACAAGGAGGCTGAAGTGAAACACGTTTATTTACTTAGGTGTACAAACCGGAACTGCTGACGGTGAGCCCGAAACCGGAAGAGGGGATATGGGAAGGGAGTGGGAGGAGGGCTAGCTAGATTTCTATTGCTGATACTACAACAAGAATATTTTATTTAAAATTTATTTTAAATTAAACTTATTTTTTTTTAGAAAAATCGAACTATTTTAGATCTATGCGGAGAATATTTTATTTTAAATTTATTTTAAATTAAATTTATATATTTTAGACAATCGAACTATTTTAGATCTATGCAGGGAATATTTTATTTAAAATTTATTGTAAATTAAACTTATTTATTATAGACAATCGATCTATTTTAGATCTATGCGAAGAATATTTTATTTTGAATTTATTTTAAATTGAACTTATTTATTTTAGAAAATCGAACAATTTCAGACATATGCCGGGAACATTTTATTTTAAATTTATTTTAAATTAAACCTATTTATTTTAGACAATCGAAATATTTTAGACATATGCGGAGAATATTTTATTTTAAATTTATTTTAAATAAAACTTGTTAATTTTAGACAATCTAACTATCATGCTCGAATATTTTATGTTAAATTTATTTTGAATTAAACTTATTTATTTTAGACAATGTAACAATTTAAGATCTATGAAGAGAATATTTGATTTTAAATTTATTTTAAATTAAACTTGTTTATTTTTATCAATCGAACTATAATGTGGTGATTATTTTATTTTAAATTTTTTTTTAAATTAAATTTATTTATTTTAGACAATCGAACTATTTTAGATCTATGCGGAGAATATTTTTTATTTAATTTATTTTAAATTGAATTTATTTATTTTACACAATCGAACTATTATAGATCTATGCGGATAATATTTTATTTTAAATTTATTTTAAATTACACTTATTTATTTTAGACAATCGAACTATTTTAGATCTATGCGGAGAATATTTTATTTTCAATTTATTTTAAATTACACTTATTTATTTTGGACAATCAAACTATTATGCGGTGAATATTTTATTTTAAATTTATTTTAAATAAAACTTATTTATTTTAGACAATCGATCTATTTTAGATCTATGTGTAGAATATTTTATTTTAAATCCATTTTAAATAAAACTTATTTATTTTGGACAATCAAACTATTATTCGGAGAATATTTTATTTTTAATTTAATTTAAATCAAACTTATTTATTTTGGACAATTGTCCTATTTTTAATCTATGCGGGGAATATTTTACTCAGAATTAGTTTTAAATTAAACTTATTTATTTTAGACAATCGAACTATTTTAGATCTATGCAGAGAATATTTGAGTTTAAATTTATTTTAAATTAAACTTATTTATTTTAGACAATCGAACTATTTTAGATCGATGCGGAGAATATTTTACTTTTAATTTATTTTAAAGTAAACTTATTTTAGACAATCTGAATTTTTATGCGGGCAATATTTTATTTTAAATTTATTTCGAATAAAACTCATTTATTTTAGACAATCGAACAATTAAAGATCTATGCGAAGAATATTTTATTTTAAATTTATTTTCAATTAAATTAATTTATTTTGGACAATCAAACTTTTTTAGATCTCTTAAGCTTCTTCCAGTAGAATTCTTGCAAATTTAACGTCCCCTCGTGGACGGAGAAACAGTTTTCACAGGTGTTCACTGCCTGACGTACAGCTCTGCTCTGATTAAATTTAACGTCCCCTCGTGGACGGAGAAACTGTTTTAGCACGTCTTGTCATTCCAGCGTGCGACTCTGTTCTGATTAAATTTCGCGCCGATATATCCAGACACGACAAATTGCATCATTGCTTAAAATAGAAATCACGTGACACATGGCCTTCACACATAACACCTACGCAATATCCTTATGACCTTCGACCTGCACGTAAGCCCCCCCTACCCTTCAACAAAGGGAAGTAACCGTTGACTTACTTAGAAAAACGTCTAGAAATTTCCACACTCTCCCGACAAAGAAAAAAAATGTACAATGTCCATTCATGTCTCATGCACACATCAATACCACAAATAATCATTATCCTGTTCACTCACCTTCTTGCGAGTTCGAATGGGTCTAGAATTGGAAGTCGAGGAATGATCTCCTCCAGCAACATCCGGCTGGACCACATCAGGAACCTCCGAGGCCTGATGGGAATGTGTAACCGACAACTCCATCGGAAAAAGGTGTCTCAAAGAATGTTCCTGAGAGGAACCATCTGCCTTCTTAATCAGGGCAGATCTAATATGAGAATCATCACCTGGAGTCAAACCTATCACTCTACCCAAGGACCAATATGGGCGAGCTTTGGCTGGGTTCTTAACAAGAACCACATCGCCTATCGCGATGATATCACCAAAATCAGATTGGTACAGATCACCACTCAGTTCTCTCAAGCCGAGCAGGTATTCTTCGTACCATAAAACCTTAAATTTCTTTAAGAGAAGATCCCTTTGTTTCAACTTCTCCAAAAGGTCACTCCTAGAAGGAGGAGAATTCTCAAGAAAACATTCTTCAGAATTTATAAAAACAGTACTGTTACAATACGGGCGAATAAACGCGTTTGGAGATATAATATCCAAACCATCATCTCCAGAACATCTATAAGTTAGAGGACGTGAGTTAATGGCATTCTGTATATCAGACAACACAGAAAGAAGTTCAAAATAACCCAACTTCTGCCGACTCACTAACTTATAAAGACAAACCTTCACCGTCTTAACAAGACGCTCCCAAACACTGCCGAACCAAGCAGAATATAAAGGTATCGTCTGGTGCTTGATGTCAAAGGTACTAAACTTCTCTTCGAACTCGTCAGACACCAGCACTTGCTTAATCAAACCGCATCCAGCAACGAATGATTTAGCATTGTCTGAGTATATATGGGAAGGCACCCCATAAATATTAAAAAATCTCACCAATGACAATATCACCGAGTGGGTAGACATGTCACCCACTAACTCCAAATGAACCGCCCTCACATTGAAGCACGTAAAAAGTAATATATACATTTTTTGCGGTCCCCTTTCATCTTCAACCCACAAGTGACCAGTAAAGTCTATCCCGGTATGGTTGAAGGGCTTCACAAAATTAGCTCTGTGCATAGGTAAATTGGTTACCTTGGGGTATTTGAAAGATACGGCATTGTATCTTTTACACAGAGCACAGGCAGAGATAACCGACTTCACTGCCTGCCTGGATTTATGTATCCAGAAACCTGACAAGGGTAGCTACCTGCTGAGGGTAGCTGCAATACCCAAATGCTTACATTTGAGATGACAGTCCATAACAATCAAATCAGTTATATGACTGCCTCGAGGTAACAAAATCGGATGTAAAATTTCCGGAGGGTAAAGGCTGGATTTACCAATCCTTCCCCCAGACCTTATCAAGCTTTTATCATCCAGGTAAAGATCCAACTTCGCCACCAACGGAGGAATCTCACGGTTGGAGGGGTTCAACAAAAAGGACTTTTCCCTGGGAAGAAGCAAGGACTGCTCCAACTTAATCAAATAAATTTTGGCCACTTGGCCTGGTTCTTTCATGGATTTCCGCAACTTCAATACAAACTTAAACACGTAGGACAAAACTCTCATGAGTTTTCCCAAAGAAGAAAATCTCTTAAAATCCACTACCGGTGACAATTCCTGAATCACAGGAACCACAGAGATGGCATTAGTCAGCACTAACCTCTGACTGTCAGAACTCAAACAGTTCAAATCATACACTGGCCAGTTAAAATTCTCACCGACCAGCCACTGCAAATTATCCTGCACAGTATCATACTCACAACCCAACACCCTCTCCATAGGAGAATCATGGGTGACAAAACTTTTGTCAGCTTTCATTCGAGTGGTCAAAACATCACTATTGGAATTACAGGACCTTAATGAAAAATTACCATCCTGCATGATACTCATTGCATTCAGGTATAGATCCAACAAAATTTTCTGTGAATTGTGAGTTTTTATAAGATTATCCACATAAAAATTTTCCATAAGCATATCCCTACATAAACTATGAGGGTATTTTTCAACATGATGTCTAATGACGAAGTTGAGAATAAATGGGCTGGCCACAAACCCAAAAATCAAGGTTTTGTAACGATAACATACCAGATTATCATTCAATTTCACAAAAAAGCAAAACCGATTCTTATCTCTTTCGGTTTCCAACCGAATCATGAGAAAGGCCTTACGGACGTCGGCCAACAGGACACAACGATCCATACGAAACTTCAACAATAACTCTAGCATATCCGAGAAAAGGTTAATTCCCGGATAGACACAATCATTTAGCGAGGGATGTCCACCTGTTCGCAACGAACAGTTGAACACCGGCCTTATCTTTGTGGTACTCTGACCATTAGCCTTAATAACCGGACGGTGAGGAATCCAAGTATAATGAGTGAAATCCTCTGGATTCACTTCCACTCTCTCAATAATATCCTCCCTCTCCTGCTCTAAGAAAACCTGACAGTAGTCCTCATATAGACCCTGCCTCGTCAAACGAGTGACAACCTTATCAAGCACATTCAACGACACTTGATGGTTGGAAGGAACAGAAGGCAACTTTCCCTCGTCCCATGGCAAACTAACATAGTAGCAACTGTCTCGGTACGATATGGAACTGCGAAAGGCATCAATTTTATTCTTGTCATAATCACTTACAGAGTTCTCAGTAACTCCTAGTGTTTCCAAACTAAAGAGCTTGTCCACGGCTCTTTCCACAGAAGAATCAACCAAACTATCGAAAGGGTCGAAATATTGAGACTTCGGCTCAAGCACAAAATAAACATGTGTCATAAGACACCGTGAGTGTTCGGACACAACTTGGTTGTAATTCGCGCCAACAACGGAGGTATCCGTTTTCTTCATAACAGGACTCACAAAATTGGACATATCTCCAAAAGGCACAATTCCTTGAGGAAACTCAAAAACAGACCCATTCATGAAGGGAGACAACTTCATGGGTCCCAAATGCATCAGTAGGTCAACACCTACCAAACCATGTACAGTAATACAATCATTTTCAACATTTGAAAAGTCAGCAGCCAATTTCCCCCCACACGCAATAATACTCTCAACAGCAGTAGACAGACCCCTGACGTGAAACTGAAGGTCCAAGCCTTCGTCCACCAAAAAGGGTATAACACACTCAGAGTTCGGCACTTTGACCCGCAACTCGAGTTCATTTAGGCTCCTTCTGGCCGTTCCGAGAAAAGTCTTAATAAAGAAGTCCCTTCTCCTTACAGGCATAGAACGGCAATTCAATAGGTCCAGAACTACATCAGACAAATAGGAGCGCTGGCTTCCTGAATCCAACAGACAATTGAAAGATTTTACAACTCCATTATTGACCACGTCAATTTTAATTATAGGCAGGAGAAGATTCACTTCTCCCACCTGGAGACAGGGGTTAGTATCCAGCCGAGACTTGTCAAAGTCAGGGCATAACGCACCTGCATGTTCGCAACTTTTACATTTCCAACAGGGGTGGAGACGACCACTTTTACCAGGGCACGCCTCGGCGTTATGGAACGGACTAGTACAACGGGTACACAACTTAGCCAATTGGCATCGTTGTAACCGATCCCTTAGAGAGGGATACTTCCCACAATAGTACGCAATATGGCAGTCACTACTGCAAAGGAAGCACTTATGTCGACTGGGTTTAGTTTTTACAAAAAAGTTCTCCAAAGTGGAGGGCTTCTTAACAGCACTAGCGGGCCTGAATCTAAAGGAACCAGACGAACGCAGTTTGGCGACGGGCTTTACCGTTTTAACCATCCTGGGTTTGACAATGTCCAACGTGCGCAACACCTCAGAATAATTATCAAAGATATCTCCCAGAGATGGGTAATTACCCTTGACGGTATGAATCAGCTCCCGTCTCACAGAAATAGGAAGTTTTTCAAAAATAATGCTACTTAGCAACAGATTGCCGGGGGCCTCCTCCTCTAGAAAATCCATACCAAAGGAGTTTTTCAGCTCGTATATTTGAGCTTTCACCTTAGTTAGAAAGCTCTTCACCGAGTTAGTATCTGAATCCCCAAGAGGTTTAGCACTATGGAGACCTTTAAAAATAGAGTTTACAATAAACTTTTTATCTAAAAATTCTCTATCTAGGATCTCCATCGCTGCCTCAAAGTTGGCATCCGAAATGGAAAGATGTCCCACTATTCGGTGGGCATAGCCCCTGAGGTGATTTTTCAGAATAATCAACCTCGTGGACTCACTGGGTATATTTGACACGCAATTTTCGAACTCCTTCGAGAAGTTGAGATACGCCAATATGTCGCGTTCCAAACTCATGGGGTCGAAAACAGGACAGACAAGCTTTGGTGTCACACTACAAAGGGACACTTTAGGCTTCTCCCCTTCTCCATTATGTGGGGAGCCCTCATCCTTCCACATGCTCTCCAATTCGCTGAAACGTCGATCCACATGGATACGATATAACGTTTCGCTCCGACAGTTCTCAGACATCTCTTCGCGAGACTCACTCTCAATATAGGCACTTGTAATCTGCTCATTGAGCGAATCAATGGACGCAAAGAGTTCCTTAACCCTAACCCTCTGGGAAGAAACAAATTCCCGGTTCTCCCCCTCGCCACCCCCAAGAACATCAATAATAGTATCAACTTTAATTTTTACAATATCTCGCCTTTCTACAAGGAGATTAACAGTGGGGGTAGACGCCATTATGAACAAAATACAATATGGCGATCAGGTGTGGGCTAACCTAAAATAGGCGCCAAACGTCTTCTCAATGGCGGGAAAATGACAACGTAAAATTATCTAAGTAAGATTCCTACAAAAAAAAATGGAAAAAGGCTGTACCATAGTTAACCAAAGTCGTTCAAATGTAATTCTAACAATTCCACTTATCAATCCAAACAAAATTCTCAAGGGAAAAATAATTACACAAAAATCATTCAATATCCAACATTCAACAGTTCACAAAAATGGCGACTTAGAATACGCGGGAAATTCACAAAAATGACTCCACGTGGCGGACAAAAATGGCGCTCAGACTCTTAAAAAATGCAATTTTCACATAAAATACATAAAAGAAAAAGAAAAAAAAGCAGTCAGCTTAAAACAGTATTAAAACCTGAACATCTCGCATTTGATTACGTTTTAAGGAATGAAAGGCTGCCGAATCCCGTGTAACACGTCTGACACACGCAACTTGGCGCCAAAGGGAGAAAGGAGATTATAACTTGAAGTAAGTTCCCTCATTGACTTAGTACCAAAAAATAGCAATAGAAGAAACCCCCCTCCAAATTAGTAGCACATTTTCGAGTATTTTTTCCAACACGCGAAATATGAAACAAGTAAAATGCTTTTAATAGAAAGAAAATTAATTATATTATTCCCAGCACATCATCTGAATGCGTTCGCCCAAACGAATCTAGGATAGAAAAAGCAGAATGCTTTTAATAGAAAGAAAATTAGATTATTCCAGAATATCGTTTCAATACGTTCATTGTAAAACGAAAATGGTACCAAAAAAAAGCAGAATGCTTTTAATGGCAACTAAAAAAAGCAGAATGTCGGAATTTTCGTGTCGTTAACGAAAAACCGCTCTAAACGATGGGCATGTTATCTAGGACAATTATCATAAAAAAACCTATAACAAGAGATAAGGAAAGGAGTAGATACAAGATGTTCGTATAAGTTAAAATATAGTTTTATTTACAAAAAAAGATAGCCTGGACTGCTTTTTTTTCCAAAGCTGGAATAAATAAATTATTCCTGGGTAACATGCAAAAAAAATAAGAATCAAAAAAATACAACATAAGTATCTCTGAACATTAAGGTAGACACAACAAAAATTGACACAATCAAAGTTAAGGAATAAATCCTTTTAAAACATGAACATACTATAAAGTCCGTATTCTTACAAATCAATCAAAAGTCTCTTTTTTTCTTTACACCAAAGTTACAATCAAAAGAAATAAAATTAACAAACCGTGTCGAAGTCCAACATAATTTCCACGATAAAAATTAACTCTTTTTTTATTTTATCAAACGTCCGTCAGAAGTTCTTTTTCTTCATTTTCAATATTTTCTTTTAGCGAATTCGATACAATAACTATGGCACAAGAACAGTACACATTTCAATCAAACACAATACTCACTATTTTCCATCGTTCGTCTTGAATGGTGAACACGCGCGTATGTGACTGATCCAATCGGCACAGTTGAATATCTCAAATCGATCTGTTTGCAAAGACGATTAGTCTCTATGATTCTTAATCTCCGATTAGAATCTTCTCGACAGCAAAGTATTTCACTTCTCGGGAGCTAAGCTCTTCGACATAGGCAATTTCGTTCCCGGTGCCATCTTGTTCAACATCTTCTCCTTATTTCAAGTCTCTGGCTTGAAACAACTCCCCGAGGATAATATTCCTGACCAAGGGGAAATATTACACACACAACATGTAATTCATCCAAGAGATATCCTATCTCTTAAGCTTCTTCCAGTAGAATTCTTGCAAATTTAACGTCCCCTCGTGGACGGAGAAACAGTTTTCACAGGTGTTCACTGCCTGACGTACAGCTCTGCTCTGATTAAATTTAACGTCCCCTCGTGGACGGAGAAACTGTTTTAGCACGTCTTGTCATTCCAGCGTGCGACTCTGTTCTGATTAAATTTCGCGCCGATATATCCAGACACGACAAATTGCATCATTGCTAAAAATAGAAATCACGTGACACATGGCCTTCACACATAACACCTACGCAATATCCTTATGACCTTCGACCTGCACGTAAGCCCCCCTACCCTTCAACAAAGGGAAGTAACCGTTGACTTACTTAGAAAAACGTCTAGAAATTTCCACAATCTATGCGACGAATATTTTATTTATAATTTATTTTAAAGTAAACTTATTTTTTTAGACAATCGAACTATTTTAGGTCTATGCGGAGAATATTTTAGTTTAAATTTGTTTCAAATAACACTCATTTATTTTGGACGATAAAACTATAATGTTGAGAATATACTTTATAAATTTATTTTAAATTAAACTTATTTATTTTAGACAATCGAACTGTCATGCGAGAATATTTTATGTTAAATTTATTTTAAATTAAACTTATTTAAGACAATCGAACTATTTAAGACATATGGGGAGAATATTTTTATTTTAAATTTGTTTTAAATTAAACTCCTTTATTTTGGACAGTAAAAATATTATACGGAGATATTTTATTTTAAATTTATTTTAAATTAAACTTATTTATTTTAGACAATCGAACTATCATGCAAGAATATTTTATTTAAAATTTATTTGATATTAAACTCATAGACAATCGAACAATTTTAGATCTATGCGGAGAATATTTTATTTTAAATTTATTTTAAATTAAATTAATTTATTTTTGAAAATTGGACTATTTTAGATCTATGCGGAGAATATTTTATTTTTAATTTAGTTTTAATTAAATAAATTTATGTTAGACAATCGAACTATTTTAGATCTATGCGGAGAATATTTTATTTTAAATTTATTTTAAATTAAACTCATTTATTTTTGACGATAAAACTATTATGCGGAGAATATTTTATTTAAAATTTATTTTAAATTAAACTTATTTATTTTAGACAATCGAACTATCATGCGAGAATATTTTATGTTAAATTTATTTTCAATTAAACTCATTTATTTTAGACAATCGAAATATTTTAGATCTATGCGGAGAATATTTTATTTTAAATTTATTTTAAATTAAATTAATTTTTTAAGCAATCGAACTATTTTAGGTCTATGCGGGGAATATTTTATTTAAAATTGTTTTGAGATTATATTTATTTATTTCAGACAATCGAACTTTTTTAGATCTATGCGGATAATATTTTATTTTAAATTTATTTTAAATTAAACTTGTTTATTTTAGACAATCGAACTATTATGTAGAGAATATTTTATTTTAAATTTATTTTAAATTAAACTTATTTATTTTAGACAATCAAACAATTTGCGATCCATGCGGAGAATATTTTATTTTTAATTCATTTTAAATTAAATTAATTTATTTTTGACAATCGAACTATTCTAGATCTATGCGGAGAATATTTTAATTTTAATTTATTTTAAATAATACTCATTTATTTCAGACAATCGAACTATTTTAGATCTATGCGAGGAATATTTTATTTTAAATTTATTTTAGACAATCGAACTATTTTAGATCTATGCAGAAAATATTTTATTTTAAATTTATTTTAAATTAAATTAATTTATTTCAGACAATCGAACTATTTTAGATCTGTGCAGAGCATATTTTATTTTAAATTTATTTTTAATTAAATTTATTTATTTCAGACAATCGAACTATTTTTGATCGATGCGGAGAATATTTTATTTAACATGTTTTTGAAATTAAATTTTATTTATTTCTGACAATCGAACTACTTTAGATCTATGCAGATAATATTTTATTTAAATTTATTTTAAATTAAATGTATTTATTCCAGACAATCGAACTTTTTTTGATTTCTGCGGATAATATGTTATTTTAAATTTATTTTAAATTAAATTTATTTAATTTTGACAATCGAACTATTTTAAATCTATGCGGAGAATATTTTATTTTAAATTCATCTTTAATTAAACTCATTTGTTTTAGAGAATCGAACTATTTTAGACATATGCGAACAATATTTTATTTAAAATTTATTTTAAATTAAACTTATTAATTTTAGACAATTGAACTATTTTAGATCTATGCGGAGAATATTTTATTTTTAATTTATTTTGAATTAAACTTATTTATTGTAGACAATCGAACTATTTCAGATCTATGCGGAGCAAATTTTATTTTACATTTATTTAAAATTAAATTTATTTATTTTTGACAATCGAACTTTTTAAAATCTATGCGAAGAATATTTTATTTAAGATTTTTTGAAATAAAATTAATTTATTTCAGACAATCGAACTATTTTAGATGTATGCGGATAATATTTCATTTTAAATTTATTTAAAATTAAATGTATTATTTCCAGACAATCGAACTTTTTTAGATTTATGCGGATAATATGTTATTTTAAATTTATTTTAAATTACATTTATTTATTTTGACAATCGAACTCTTTTTGATCTATGCGGAAAATATTTTATTTTAAATTGATTTTAATTCAACTCATTTATTTTAGAGAATCGAACTATTTAGACATATGCTAAGAATATTTTATTTTAAATTTATTCTAATTAAAACTTATTAATTTTTGACAATCGAACTATTTTAGATCTATGCGGAGAATATTTTTTAAAAATTTATTTTAAATTAAACTTATTAAATTAAACTTATTAAAATTTAAAATTTATTTTAAATTAAACTTATTAAATCGAACTATTTTCGATCTATCCGGAGAATATTTTATGTTAAATTTATTTTAAATGTAATGTATTCATTTTTGACAATCGAACTATTGTAGATCTATGCGGAGAATATTTTATTTTAAATTTGTTTTAAATTAAACTCATTTATTTTAGACAATCGAACTTTTTTTTTTAGATCTATGCGGAGAATATTTTATTTTCAATTGTTTTTAAATTTAACTTGTTTATTTTAGACAATCGAACTATTTTAAATCTATGCGGAGAATATTTTATTTTAAATTTATTTTAAATTAAACTGATTTATTTTAGACAATCGAACTATTTTAGATCCATGCGACGAATATTTTATTTTAAATAAAATTTATTTATTTCAGACAATCGAACTATTTAAGATCTATGCAGAGAATATTTAATTTTAAATTTATTTTAAATTAATTCTTTTAGGCAATCGAACTATTTTAGATCTATGCGGGGAATATTTTATTTTAAATTTATTAAATGTATTTATTCCAGACAATCGAACTTCTTTAGATTCATGCGGATAATATTTTATTTTAAATTTATTTTTAATTAAATTTATATATTTTTGACAATCGAACTATTTTAGACCTATGCGGAGAATATTTTATTTTAAATTTATTTTAAATTAAACTTATTTATTTTAGACAATCGAACTATTTTAGACATATGCAAAGAATATTTTACTTTAAATTTGTTTTAAATTAAACTGATTCATTTTGGACAATCAAACCATTATGCGGAGAATATTTTATTTTAAATTTATTTTAAATTAAACTGTTTGTGTTTGTAACGTTAAATATGTGAATGTGAGTTAACAAACAAAAATATGACAAATAATTTGACCAAAGAGAATTAGTATGGTCAACAATGATAGAACATTCTGTGCGTATTTTTTAAGGAGGGGGTGGGGGAGAGTTCTACTTTTCTAAGTAATTAGATGTGGTTTTACGACCTTGACACGTGGATGTATGCTTAGCGGTAACAGAAAAATAGAAATTAGTTAATTGCTCGAAAAAGATAAAAAAGACCTGGAAATGAAGTATCATTTCACGTTAAATTCATATAAGAAACTGATCCTCCACTCTAAATTCTAATTCTTTCCGCAAAGTTTTCCAGGCTGTTCACATGTAATTATCTCTAAAAAAAAAGAAGTAAAATCTCATTTTTTAAGGGGGGGGGGGGAGAGTGATTCTAGCGCAGGGTGTCTATCTACAAATGTACCCAAAAATAATCTGTATTTAGGAAAACTCGTCACAGGAAAACTCGGCAACAGAAAATTCGTCAACAGAAGATTCGTCACTTTTGGCCAAGTAGGAAAATTCGGCAATTATCGAATAAATATCGATTGAAAATAGATTTTAGAACCGTTTTTACAGGAGATATACTTGTAAATACGGGGCTAACCCCCTCCCCAGTGAAGAACATTTTTATATTGTTTTTTTGGTACTTGTGCAGTTTACGAACCGGGCTAAGATAAGATTTTTAAGTTAAATTAAATTTTTACGATATCTTTTGTTTATTAAATTGTTAGGTGAAAGTACAGAATAGTTAACAAAGCTCCCCCCTCACTCCATGTTAAGAATGGCTTTCTAAACAATTTTATTTCAACCCGGTTCGTAATTACGTTACGAAATTAAAGGTTTGGATCGTTTTTTTTTTACATAAAATTTTAAAGTTAAATTAAATTTTTACGATATCTTCTGTTTATTAAATTGTTACGAAAATTATTTAGAAAGCCATTCTTAACATGGAGTGAGGGGGGGGAGCTTTGTTAACTATTCTGTACTTTCACCTAACAATTTAATAAACAAAAGATATCGTAAAAATTTAATTTAACTTGAAAATCTTATCTAAAAACTGCACAAGTACCAACAAATAATATAAAAAATGTTCTTCACTGGGGGGGGGAGGGGAGGGGAATAGCCTCGTATTTACAAGTATATCTCCTGTAAAAACGGTTCTAAAATCTATTTTCAATCGATATTTATTCGATAATTGCCCAATTTTCCTACTTGGCCAAAATTGCCGAGTTTTCCGTTGACGAATTTTCCATTGGCGAATTTTCCGTTGCCGAGTTTTCCGTTGTCGAGTTTCCTGTAACGAGTTTCCCGGGCACCAACTATCTAGCTGATGTTAACTATTTTTAAGCCATTTTTTTTAAAGTTAGTATTTTACTATCTTCAACTTGCATCACAGACCTATAATCATCTTATTTCTATTCAAAGAACAATGGAATTTGGACTGAGATTAACGTGTAGTATCTGTTCCGATGGATACTACACTCCTTAGATCGGTACCGTCTTGGCCTTCGAGTCTTGATTCCGCTGATCTTAGGGTGTTTCCTGTACAGTTCTAGGAGGTCCACCCTCCCAGACTTTACCTTCTCTAGGTACTTCCAAAGCTAACCATAGAATTGACCCCCCCCCCCCGACTATATGTAACACGATTTCACTTTAATATATGTTTATATTATCATCATAACTTTTTTACCATTCAAAAGAAATATAAAAAAAACTGCTGATCATTTTTGAAAAAAAAATCAGTGTACGAAAATAATGAAAATGACAAGCTAAAAACGTGTGTATTTTATTTACGCCTTAAAACAACGTTCTTATGTAGTGACCAATGTTTATAACACCAGTGGGTTTAATAAATCTAGCAAAAATCAAGCAATGGTCAGATTTTCACAAAATTTTCGGGTATATGTTACGACGCTCAGCAGAGGCGCGAACGGGGTCCAAAAAAAGAACGAGAAAGGGTTTAAAAACATAAATTTGCAACAAGTGAAGTTGACCTACGACGAGAATAGATATTTTTCTACTCACCTATGTAATTTGTTTTTATTTTTACCTATTATAAATGGGTTTTCATTAGATGTAAAAAAAAAAAAATTCTTGTTTTTTTTCCCCACCGTTTTCACAAAAACAATATGGCGCTCCTAGTGCATTTGTTAGTAACCCCCCCAAATCGGCCATGTTTTTTTTCAAGTTACGGTAACAAAACTATTGATTTCTAATAAATAGCACTTCAAACGGGTTTACAATACAAACAAATAGCACATGCAAGTTTGAAACTAACTTTTACAGCTTACAGTTACTTTTATTTGTTGTAAATTTGTTTTTTTTTAGCGTTTTTACTCTGCTGAGTCTCGTAAAAGATGCCCAAATTTTCGATACTTATGCATTATTTGACTAATTTACTTTTGCTCTTGTACAGATTTCATACACGAGCGAAGTTTATTTTAGAAGAGTTCCAATCGTGTAAGAAGGGGCGGACAACTCTTTTTCTAAATACATAATTTCTAGCTTCTACGAAAATGGACGTAATCGACTTGAATGCCTTGAATATGCGCGAAGTATTAAATTTAACTCAACAAAAAGTGGTGATTTTCCCAACTTCTATTTTCTTCAATAAATGTTTTATCAATATATTGTTGATTTTCACAAATGTCTGCGATAATTAAATATTTTAAACTATAAAAAAATCAAAAATCTTTTAATCCAAACAATAGGACTGTTCGTTTTGCTGGTTTTGAAATGAAAAAAGTAAAAAAAAAAAAATCAAGAGAAAAAAAACCCCAGAAAAATTGCAAAAATATACTATATTCTATTTTGTTCAATAAATGTTATATCAATATACTGTTGCTTTTCTCAAATTGTTATTTCTTCGAAAAATGTTCTATTAATTGAATTTGCATGACTTAAAGAAAGAGAGTTACTGCCCCTTACATGATTGGAACTCTCGCTTCTGTATGGAATCTGCACAAGAGCCTTTACTTTTACTATGTTTTTTTGGTAAATTTATAGAAGTGCACCTTTCGTATTTCGACCCCTAAAAAAAAAAAGTTTCTACTTTTTTGGGCAAATTACATGTAAACAGCCTCAACAAATATCCGCTATGAAAAAAAATTATGAAAATGTTTATTATTTTAGATGTTGGGAGGGGTGGGGGGGTCACTTTCCTATATAAGTTATACGTAAAGTGAGCACCCATTTCTTGGCCACCGAATCTCACCTCTCGTATTTCGACCCCTAAAAAAAGTTTCTACTTTTTGGGGCAAATTACATGTAAACAGCCATTTTAGATGTTAGGGTGGGTGGGGGATCACTTTCCTATATAAGTTATACGTAAAGTGAGCACGCATTTCTTGGCTACCGAATCTCACCTCTCGTATTTAGACCCCTAAAAAAAAAAAGTTTCTACTTTTTTGGGCAAATTACATGTAATCAGCCTCAACAAATATCCGCGGACATATATATATATGAAGCAATCCAACAAAAGATATAAGCGTCAACTAATATCTTATAGTGAGTGGCACTTTTACCTCCCGCCCAGGCCGCCCACCGTCGCCCAGCCCCCGGTGCCAGCATTTTGGCTCACGTGACTCAATCGTAGTCACTTATAAACAGAATAGTCTTCCGTATTAACAATTAGCATGTATCCCACCCCCAATACATTTTTTTTTGTTTATTAATTATTTACCTTACGAAATAGAATGAAGATTGATGGATTTTTGCCCACCGCCGCCAGCATTTTGGCTCACGTGACTCAATCGTAGTCACTTATGAACAGAATATTCTTCGTTATTAACACTTAGCATATATCCCCCCCAATACATTTTTTTGTTTATTAATTATTTACCTTACGAAATAGAATGAAGATTGATGGATTTTTGCCCGCCGCCGCCTGCATTTTGGCTCACGTGACTCGATCGTAGTCACTTATGAACAGAATATTCTTCGTTATTAACACTTAGCATATATCCCCCCCCCCCAATACATTTGTTTGTTTATTAATTATTTACCTTACGAAATAGAATGAAGATTGATGGATTTTCCCTTCTGAATATATCCCCACTGAAAAAATAAATGTTTCAAATTCTTTAAAATCAGTGCTCTGAAAGTAATTGAACCAATTTTCAATTAACCAAATTTTTAATACTGCACTTTGTTCCAAGCCAAGAAGCTAAGAAATGTTGTTTAGACCTTTCATATTTGTTTTACGAATGTTTAAGATAAAACACACCCAAATTCAATTTTCACGAACGAGGTAAACATCGGCGTTCGAAATAACCTGCATAATTATATATATATATATATATAGTCTCGGAAGTTTTTCAACCATTAAAACTATATAAGGCCAAAAAAAACAAAACAAAACAAAAACATTTTAGCATATATTGCTAATATACATTATTTTGTTTATTAATTAATAGAATGAAGATTGATAGATTTTCCGCAAACCGCCGCCCAACCCCCGCATATATATATATATATATATATATATATATATATATATATGTATGTATAATGGTAAAAATCTAGAATAATGGCCGGCCAATGACCGGGTAACCTGGCTGGGCAGTGACAAAGTGTGCCGGGGGCTGGGCGGCGGTGGGCAAAAATCCATCAATCTTCATTCTATTTCGTAAGGTAAATAATTAATAAACAAAAAAAATGTATTTGGGGGGGGATACATGCTAATTGTTAATACGGAAGACTAGTCTGTTCATAAGTGACTACGATTGAGTCACGTGAGCAAAAATGTTGGCGCCGGGGGCTGGGCGGCGGATTAAAGTTTGCCGTCTTATAATTAGTTAAACATCCGGATAAAAACTGAAGTTCAATATACTGGATAGAGCATTAATATTTAAATATAAAATGAAGTAATAAAATAAGGTGTCAATCAAATTTTATTAGAATTCAAAGTTCAAGCAAAGTCTCTTAAAGTTCTTGGCTTGAACTTTGAATTCTAATAAAATTTGATTGACACATTATTTTATATTATAATATATATATATATATATATATATATATGTATATATATATTGTTTATCAGCCCCTTCCCACAAAGGCTGGCCACTCTCGAGTAGCTTTAATAACAAGCAGTGCAAATTGCTATATGCACGATCCGAACGCCGTTTCGTAGATCACTCTAACTGCCTAGTAAATAGCCGCCGATTTCGCTATTTACAGTTAAAGTTCCTGTATATTTTACTAACTAATTGGCTATGGCCGATGGATAAGATCCCCGACTACGAATCAGTGGCGATTTGTGATCGGGGTTCGCGCCTACCGACCGTTGAGAATTAGTTCCTAGACTGAAGATTGCGTTAGCATGAAACATCGATGTCTCTAGGTATTTAAATAATTAATATCTATTTATAAAAATATTATTGTATATATATATATATATATATTTAATCTCTAAATTTCGTCCTACCTTGAATAACAGATTCGAGTTGTCATCTCCCTTCATCCTCTGATTCTTACATCCTCACACTCCCACCTCCTCACACTCCCACCCCCAACTTACTTGCTTTTTTTTTTTTTTTTTCATAATCCTCCCCCTTCCCATAATCTCTTCTTATTCCCCCCTTCCCCTGCTAAAAAAAGGTCCCATCATTGGCTTTTGTCCACTTCACAACTCAAATTCCTTCTCAAGTTTCTAATCTCATTTCTAAAGTCTGAACTTAGAATAAGTTATCTCCCTTTGACAGTAAATTTACATTTAGATTTGAAGAGAATAAATGGAAAAAAAAAACAAAAAAAAAAACTAATTGATGAGTCATGTAAAATGAAACATAATAAAATTTAAAAAAATTGGTATATTACTAAACTAATGTTTACAATGTTTTAACCTTAGTTATATGATTGCTTAATGGATTTTTGACATTTTCTGCGTTCCTACTGCCAATTGTTTTCCCCTGTATTACGATGATCTAACACCGGTTTTTCTCCCGTTTTTTCGACCCTCTCGGTCTTCTATTGTTGTCTTCTGATAATGAAAGTTTTTCTTTCGAAAATTTAAGATTACCCTTTGCCGATCTGTTACTTACCGAAAAAAAAAAATACTATTTGGTATTTAATCAGTTTTCGTGAAATTATTAATAAATCGTTTTGAGTTTCACTTTCTCCCTGCGTTTATTTCTTTTCACTTTTCCATCTCACGGCAACCACATCGCATTGCTATAGCTTTGGACGACTAATTTACACTTATATATATATATATATATATATATACATGGACGGCGGTTCCGGCGGGAAGGGGGGGGCGCAAGCCCCCCCACACACTTTTTGACTTGCCCCCCCCCCCACTTTACGGTCATCAATAATGAAGTTATATATGCATGTGTTTAACCGGGTTCCCCCACTTTTTAGGAGAGCGCCCCCCCTTTTATAACTGTCCCTCCGGTCCTGATATATAAATATATATATATATACCTATCAAAATGACTGCCAAATTTTATCGATAACTTTTGTCTGTTTTTCAAAGCTATGACAGCGAAAATATATCCACTGTACAAATATTAATTTGTCTGTTTTTGTCTATTACTTAAAAAAATTATCTGACTTTTACGGATTATTTCGCAAATAATAGTTAATTTGTTTTCATAAATATTAATTTGTTGCCACCTGGACCTAGGATTAGTGGGAGGTTTAATGTAGTGTATATTTTGTTTTGTAAGAAACAAATCATAAAATCAAACAGTGTTCATTAAAAATTGAAATACATTACAAATTTAACATCACAATAATGACGTATCTAAATATAGAATATTGCTTAAGAAATTATCCACAAAAATGAAATTAATATTTGCAAAATAATCCGCAAAAATCGGAAAATTAATTAATATCTTCAAAATAAAAGCTATAAAAATATTCACAAAAATGAGAAAACAAATTAATATTTGCAAAATAATTTTTTTTTAATCCACAAACATCTGAAAATAAATTATCATTTAGAAAATAAAAATGTAAAAAAGAAATCCGCAAAAATCGGGCAACAAATTAATAAGTGGATTCATTTGTTCTGTCACCGCTGAAAAAAAAAGACAAAAATACTCGATAACATTGGAGAGTTACGGTGGCCTTGGCTAACCGCAACAATATACCCATGAGTGTAGTATCTGTTCCGATGGATACTGCACCCCATTGACTGGTATTGTCTTGGCCTTCGGGACTTGATTTACGCCGGTCTATGGGTTTGTCCTGTGCAGTTCTAGGAGGTCCACCCTCCCAGGCTTCGCCTCCCCTCTTTGGGGAGGAGTAAGTTTATTGCTTACTGCCTGAGGCGCTCCTACCGGGGAATGCCGACGGGCTGCACAGGCAATTTTTAATGGTCAGAGCGTTCACCTCTCGGGCGCTGGCTTTTCAAGCCCCACTTTCCCGACCCGACTTTGGGTCACATCTTACTTGTGGGAGTAAGATAAAACTGGCCTTGTGCCTAACTCCTGGAGAGGAGTAAATAAATACCCATCCTTTTTCTCATTCTTTTTTCAATGTTATTTAAATTGTTATTTGACACTTTGATGTTATTTATATTTAATTTAAATATGAAAAAATAAAAAACAAACAAGGGACGTAATTTATGAACGATTTATTTTAAGCTGCAACTTTTGCTAAATTAATTTTTACCGTTAAAGATTCAGGTCGTGAGGATTGTTTTCAGTCTCAAACCAACCTTCTTGTGTTTGGGATGTGCTACTTCGATATTTATCCCATACTTATCCCTAATTTTCCTACCTTGTCAAAATTACATAATCCCCCCCCCCCCCCCAAAAAAAATACGCACCCTTCCTACTACTAAGCCTAAGTCCGGGTGGTAATACGAAAAATAAATAAAGAATAATTTTAACAGAAGTCGAAAAAAGTGCATGCGACGTGGGTGTAACGGGGCTGTTAATAATAGTCAATTTATTGAATATTAAAGTTATTTTTTTTCTGTTGTGTTATTTATTTATATTAAATAAATCGTTGTATTGTAGCACTTATCTTTCACGTAAAGAAACAACAATTATTTCAGAATGCATCAGTTTTGCATATACTTGTAACATAAAATGATCACCCATTTCAGGGCCATTCTAACATAGTAGGTAAAAGCATTTAGTTAACATTGATTCTCAGAGTGTAAGTCGAATATTTTTATTGGTAAATTATG
This sequence comes from Sepiola atlantica, assembly GCA_963556195.1. Classification (NCBI taxonomy): domain Eukaryota; kingdom Metazoa; phylum Mollusca; class Cephalopoda; order Sepiida; family Sepiolidae; genus Sepiola; species Sepiola atlantica. Next base: position 149,268,586 of record OY744525.1, read on the forward strand.
GGGATGCAAAGTAACGATTTCAAAATTCACTGTCTCCTATCTCTCTTATCAAACCTTTTGTAATGTTAAAAATTGAAAATTAAACAAAATGCTGGAAGACCATTACATTTTCGCACGATTGGTGACATTTATTGGATGTGTTTCTACCAGTATTTTGTTTAATTTTCGATTTTTAGCGATTATCCGAGTGATCATCGTCGATATCTTATCGACGCCATTTTCTTTTTGAGTATGAACTGAACAGTCGACACCATGTTTGTTTTTAACAAAAATATGCCTTAAAATAAGTTAAAACACAAATAAACTTATCCAGGTAGGTAGAATAGTAACTTATCTTGCCTTTGGTAACATTTATTTGTTGCAAATTTATTTGTTTTTTTTTGTTGTTTTTTTACCCATTTTTCGTTCTGTTCGCTCTCGTTATAAATGCCCTAGAATTGCTTGTTTTTTTTAATTAATTTATTTTTACGTTCGTGGGCTTTTGTCCGTGTTTGAATTATTTTGGTGGCCTTTTGTCCGGTGAGCTTTTGTCCGGTCGCGATCACCATTTTATTTTTAGAACATTTACATTTTTATTGACATGTAACACTACTGCAGATTTGCATATATCATGTATGGAAGGTAGCTTGAGAAATAATCTCATGATGACTAAAGAGAAAATGAACACGGAAAATAGTTTTACTGAAATCTGAAATTGCGTATGTGCATGTTGCAAACGAAATCGCCAGATTTTAAAGAAAAAAATCGCTAGCCGCTAGATCCAAATTTTACTAGCCAGATTCAAATCAAAATCGCCAGATCTAGTGGGAAACCCGCTAAATTGGCAACACAGCCTGTGCAGCAAGATGTCTGTTTACATTAGTTTTACATTTCTGCATGTCAGTACCGCCAGGGAAACAGGGAGTAGGGAGGGAGTACCAGAAAATATATTGTGATCTATTGCAAAGGGAAGAAATTGTTCTACAAAATGAATCATTTTTCAGAGATTTTAATCCATTTAAACGAATTCATCATTCAGCCAAAGTAGAAGTTTAAACATCTATTTTGAAAATACGCCTTCTTAATTTTTCTAAATATGTTAATATAATATAGCCTTAACTGTTATTAATCGTGAAAGACCAACATTGATATCAGCTTTATAATATTTACTTTCAAAAATTTTTGGCCTTTTGGCTAAGATCAAAGTGTAGTATCTGTTCCGATGGATACTGCACCCCATAGACTGGTATTGTCTTGGCCTTCGGGGCTTGATTTACGCCGGTCTATGGGTCTGTCCTGTGCAGTTCTAGGAGGTCCACCCTCCCAGGCTTCGCCCCCCCCCCTCTTTGGGGAGGAGTAAGTTTATTGCTTACTGCCTGAGGCGCCTCCACCGGGAATGCCGACGGGGCTGCCCAGGCAATTTTTGATGGTCAGAGTGCTCACCTCTCGGGCGCTGGCTTTTCAACCCCCACTTTCCGACCCGACCTTGGGTCACATCTTACTTGTGGGAGTAGGATAAAACTGGCCTTGTGCCTAACTCCTGGAGAGGAGTAAATAATACTTTCAAAAAGCATACTTATTTGTAGTAGTAAGTTAGCATTTTTCGTTATTTCTCTGGAGATACGAAACTATGGAAGCCCAATATATCCGTAATTAACGAGTCAGTTGTCTTTTATTAAAAGCCGTCGGATTCACTGCTTTAATAAATGTATATAACAAACACATATAATTGAAACTAATTTGTCTTCTAGGTTTTCATGTAAAATAATTCAAGTTGTGTTTTGACTTACTGTGTTGAATATTTTATTGTAGTCTAGCATTAAATACTTCTAATTATTTGAATGAGATATGTTTAAATCTCTATAATTGTCCTTTGTAAATACTTCAGAAAGTCAATGGAAAATATGACAATTTTGCCAAGTCGAGTTTGAAAGAAATAGAATATTAATAATTTGATGACAATTATTTATTAGTAGTTGAAAAAACCTAACATTTGTAAAAGTAATATTAAAGTTATATTTTGGAAAAGAACAAAAATGATAACTACTGTTTTATTGAATAAATATTCTTCTGAAAAGAACCAACATATTGTTATTATTGTTATATTTGAAAAAAGAACCAGAATTATAACTATTTGGAACTCCCTCCCTGCCCCCTGTTTCGCCGACTGTATATATATATTTAAAAAAAATAATATATATATATATATATATATATATATATATATATATATATATATATATATATATATATATATATATATATTAATAAATATAGTATTTGTAAATATTAAAATCCGAAAATTATCCATTTTATATTCTTCCTTAAACAAAAGTAAATACTAGTTTAAGCAGGTAAGTTATTTAGGAAATTCTTCTTTTTTTTCAGTAAAAAAAAAGAAATAATCTGTCTAAAAAATGTGTAACTCAAAGAAAATTAAAACAAAAAAAAGGTTAAAAAAAACGTTAATTTTGTTTACAATATAATGACAGTAATTCTATCACTTTTGGACATCCATAGGTACCTAACATCTGCCAATGTCTCACATGATAATGCTAATTTTTTATGTAAACAATACATCCATCCGTAGAAAAAAAAAATCGTACTTGTATCGCAAGATAAAAGAAGGGTTTCTTTCCAAATTAGATAAATTAATCTTTAAATAAATTAGTTTACTGTAAAAAAACTTCCTATAAGTATAACTTTATTTTAGGGAGATTTTTAAAAACGCTAAATGGAACGTGAATGTATGAATTTCTTAAAGAACGCAAAAGCCGATGACGTCAACGTTTCTATGGCTGCGCTTGGAGGTCTCTATTTCTCACCCTTTGAGAAAGGGGGTTAGTTTATGGCTAATCGCCTGAGGCGCCCCTACCGAGGTATACCGACAGGGCTGCGCAGGCATTTTTTGTAGGTCAGAGTGCTCACCCTCTAGAGCGCTGGTTTCTCAATCCCACTTACAACCTTGTGTCACATCTTACCGCTAATAGAGAGAGAGAGAGAGAGAGAGAGAGAGAGAGAGAGAGAGATAATAATAATAATAATAATAATAATAATAATAATAATACAACAAAAAAGAACAATGAAAATTAACATTTTTGTTTTATTTTGTACTGAATTATCTCCCTTGTCGACTCTCCTTTCTCTTCGATAACAAAAGAAATTATATGTCAACGAATAAATTTAGATTTAAAATCTTTACTTTAATTAACATTTGATTATTTTATCAATTTCATTTTGCAAAGAAAACAAATAATCACTAACGAAAGTGTATTTTGTAACGAAAAACGAAAGAAGTCCTAAATTGCTTTTCATTGCGTTCATTTTATGACTGAATTTTAAGTTGGATTTAAAAAAAAAAAAAAGGAGTTAACAAATGCAAATGTTTTGCTTAAATTATTTATTACATTTGATTATTTATTACATTTGATTATTTTATGAATTTTCTTTTATTGCAAAGAAAACAAATAAGAAGAACGAAATACAAAAAGGTAAGTTCAATCACTACCGAAATTGGGGTATATGTTACGAGACTCAGCAGAGGCGCGAACGGGGTCCAAAAAAGAACGAGAAAGGGTTTAAAAACATAAATTTGCAACAAGTGAAGTTGACCTGCGACGTGAATAGATATTTTTCTATTTACCTATGTAATTTTTTTTTATTTTTACGTATTATAAATGGGTTTTTATTAGATGTAAAAAAAAAAAAATGTATTGTTTTTTTCCCAAAAGCTTGCACAAAATTCAAGATGGCGATTCACATGCTCCGTTACCAAATACCCCCCCAAAAGCGGCCATGTTTCCCCCAGCTTACGGTGATAAAACTATTGATTTCTAATAAATAGCGGTTGTAACGGTCTAAAAATACAAACAAATAGCACATGCAAGTTTGAAACTAACTTTTACAGCTTACAGTTACTTTTATTTGTTGTAAATTTGTTTTTTTAGCGTTTTTACTCTGCTGAGTCTCGTAAAAGATGCCCCGAAATTGTTTTCATTGCGTTCATTTTACGATTGAATTTTAACTTTCGTTTTTCGAATAGTTAACAAATGTAAAGAATGGAATTTTGAATTAGATTATTTTAATTTTTTATACTATTCCCATTTTACGACTGAATTTTAATTTATTTTAACTTTGTTAACTATCCTGTACCTTAACCGGCTTTCGTTGTGGTGCTGATATCGATCCTGAACCAGTTTTCGTGAGGTTCGACTCTGAAGCGTTCGGCTATCTTACGCAAACGCCCGAGAGTTGACGAGCCGGTTTGTACCAGACGACAATTTTGATACGGTGCTGCGTCCTATGATAATAATGTTTTGCTTTTTTTTTTGTTAGGGTTTAGGGGTTAAAAATATTTATTTGATAACAGTAATTTCGCTCTGTTTTGCTTGTTTTATTTGTTTTGTTGTTTAAAAAATGTCTTGCAACTATAACTAAAAATTATAGGACGTAGCAACGTATCAAAATAAAAAATATATATTTGATAACAGTAACTTCGCTATGTTTTGCTTGTTTTGTTTTGGGGTAAGGGTATACGGAAGGGGCCCCCAATAAACCACCGGGCTGTGCGCATGCGCCAACAAACGATTTCGACGATTTTTCCAACTCCTCCGATTTGCTCACACGCTTTCCCACAGACATCGCGGAAAAAACGGAACCAGTCCACAACTGTATACGTGACACTGCTGGCCGTACTTCCGCTTTCTATCCACTCCGAGACGAATTTCTGCAACGTTTTTCTTCACTCTCTACGAATCCGACTTTTCCCCTATGATCAAACTTCTCTGTTCGCAATCTAACTTCCCTCTGCCTCCTCCCCCAATCACTCCTCTTTTATCTCTTTCATTTCCAATCAGGAGCATCTCATTTGCATACCTCGTAGTCACCCTGTAGGCATTTAAAGAAACAAGTCGGCCATTCTTGTTTCCTTCTTCTTCACACGAGGTAAGCCACGCAAAAACGCGGTCGGTCGTTCTTGTTTTCTCTTCTTTTTTTTTTCCTCATTTACACCACACGCCCCCCTTGATCTTCGAGATCAATAGGATACTTCGTAATCCTCCATCCAAGCAGGCCGCCTCCTCTCACGTCGAGGCCTCTGGGGAACAACTTCTTGGGGGTTAACATTTTCAGGATCACTACAACGTGGGTCTAAGTCAGGTAGAGTCGCATCATTCGCTTCTCGGTGGCCCTCGATTTCCTCTTCTTTACTGCCCTCACTGCGTACCGGACCAGCTGGTACTGCCAGAGTTTTTCATCTACATGGATCTGCAGATATGCCGATTTCAGATCGACAATTTTTGTGGCCCGTCCCATTCTTCTCCATTTCCTCATGACCTCCTCACATACGTCGATCCCCGTTCCAGTGTGGCAGGCTACGTGTCTGTTCAATTCCCTGAAGTCCAGTACGGGCCTAATCTTGTTTTTCGTAGGCTGAACAACCGCCAGTAGTGGCAACACTCCTTTTTCTTCCCCTGTCCATGGTTTCAGAATTCCTTCTTTTATCCACCTCTCCACTTCTTCCTCAAATCCTTTTCTTATTTCTCCTCGCAGGGTGTTTTCGTAGCAGCCCACTTTATTCTGTAGTTCCGGGGGTCCGGAGATCCATTTCCATTCCACCGTCCACCTCACGCCATCAACTTTGCCAGGAAATCTTTGTCCTCAATGCAGCAAACCTCCGGTTTTGGTATTCTGATGGTTCTATCACCTTCCACTCCTGCCATCCCCACTGCGCCGAGACGTCCGAACGTCACTTGGCTCCCTCGTAACGTGGCGCCCCCCAGTCGGTTAATTGCACTCATACCTATAATCACGTCAACACCACCGACCAGATGATTCAACACTAAGGCTCGCAGTCCAATGGACACCCCTTGCACCATTACTTCCGCTGTCGTCTCACCTAGGCACTTCACATCCCTGCCATCCACGGTCCTAATAGTCCTGGTTCCGCTCCATGACCTAGCGACATTCCTCGCTAACAACGTTGTAGTACAGCCTGTGTCGACAAGGGCTATGGCTTTCTTCCCATTGACTACTACCGGTAACCGAGGCAACGTTCCATCATGCGCCATCTCCGCACAGAAGGGGTAACCACTGGCGCAATAGCTCCCCTTCACTCGTTTCCCTGGTGCCGTGCAGCAACACAATAGCGGCTAAGGTGCCCCACTTGTCCACATCGGTAGCACGTGATCCCCGGTCTCGGCTCTTTGCAGTCCTTGATCAGATGAGGGCCCTGGCACCGGAAACACTTGATTGCAGGTCTCCCCTCCTGTCGCCTCGCCGGCTGCCTCTCATTCAAGTGAGGCCTCATGCACATATTTCCACCCACAGCTGCAGCCACGATTGGGCTTTTAACATTTTTCACTAGGACTCTGGCGTGAACCAAGAGATCGTCCACTTCCATAGTATGGATCCCAGTGATTCTCTGCATGTTCGTAGAGATTTCCTCTGGGAAGCCGTTAACTAGGTACAGCTTTACCATCATCTCCAGGCTCCTCCCCACGTAACCAGCCAACCCTGCCAGTCTCCTGATCTCTGCCGCAAAGACGTCAACCGACTCGCCGGTCCACCTCAAACTGGAAAGCTTACCAAGTGCTTCGAATGGGCCCTCAGCGAAGGCCAATTTCAGCCTTTGCTCCACTGAGGCAAAGTCTTCCTTGTCTTCATCTCGCATCTGCTGGTAAATCGTGAGGGCTTCCCCCTCTAAGTATAGCGGCAGCAGGGTGACCACATCTTCTATCTTTTGCAGCTTCGCCACCATCTTTAATTTCTCCAGCCACTTAATCAGGTCACCCTTCCCAGTAAAGGGTCTCAGCATGTGAGTGCTCAGTCTCCACTCAGCCATGGTAATTTGCTCGATGTGCCGAAATAGCTTGCAGTATACGTGACACTGCTGGCCGTACTTCCGCTTTCTATCCACTCCGAGACAAATTTCTGCAACGTTTTTCTTCACTCTCTACGAATCCGACTTTTCCCCTATGATCAAACTTCTCTGTTCGCAATCTAACTTCCCTCTGCCTCCTCCCCCAATCACTCCTCTTTTATCTCTTTCATTTCCAATCAGGAGCATCTCATTTGCATACCTCGTAGTCACCCTGTAGGCATTTAAAGAAACAAGTCGGCCATTCTTGTTTCCTTCTTCTTCACACGAGGTAAGCCACGCAAAAACGCGGTCGGTCGTTCTTGTTTTCTCTTCTTTTTTTTTTCCTCATTTACACCACACAACTGTTTTGCGTAAATAGTCGTAATCGTCCAAAATTAGTTTTTCGGAGTATTTTTTTCACCAAAGATGCATAAGCATTACTATTTTCTTCAAGCTCATTCTTGATTTTTCAAAGAAAGAGTCTTTTCTTACGGAGATTTTCTTCCGACATATTTTAATTCCGCATCGCAGTAAAAAGCCATCGGTTAATTTTGTATTACTAATCCATTTCATGGTAGACCCACAAACACATACTCTAGACTCTTTTATTAATTTTAATTCTTTAAGAAAATTAAATAAATTTGTAGAACTTGACATGCGTTCATGCAATTCAGATGAAAAACCGACTTAGGTAAACGTTACTATTGGCGACATGAATTATTTGAAAGGAAATACAGTTGTGAAATTAGTCAAAAGAATTTATTTTTGTTTACCTACGCATTTGTGACCTATTTATTTTTTTAAAATTTAGGGTATTTTGAAGAATAGCCCAACAACGAAAACGCTGAAAAAACAAATATACAACAAATAAAAGTTACCGTAGCCGATAAAACTGAATTTCCAAGTTAACTGTGACAGTTATTAATGATTATAATCAGTTAAAAGTGCTATTTTCTATAATTTAATAGTTTTAGCGTAAGTGAAGTGGGAAAAAAACCCAGTAATGGCTGCTTCGATAGAAAACACTGAATTCAGAACGAGACGCCCGCCTCGTTCTGAATTCAGTTGGTTTTTACTGGGACTCATAGTCAAAGCGCAATGTTTGCATTTTTTAGCCAAGCAGAAGAACAAAACAACACTACATTTTAAGCAAAAGGAATAAAATAATTTTCTTTTTATTTACATGTCAGTGTGCTTTTATTTACATATTATTTTCATTCGTCACACCGTAATGTTTATTTTTCCTGTTTCTTAAAAAAATGCCTAACCCTAACCTAAACCCAGTCCTAACCCTAACCTAAACCCAGCCCTAACCTAAACCCTACCCTAACCTAAACCCAGCCCTAACCCTAACCTAAACCCTAACCCTAACCTAAACCCAACCCTAACCCTAACCTAAACCCAGCCCTAACCCTAACCTAAACCCAACCCTAACCCTAACCTAAACCCTAACCTAAACCCAGCCCTAACCCTAACCTAAACCCTAACCTAAACCCAACCCTAACCTAAACCCAACCCTAACCCTAACCCTAACCCTAACCCAACCCTAACCCTAACCTAAACCCAGCCCTAACCTAAACCCTAACCCTAACCTAAACCCAACCCTAACCCTAACCTAAACCCTAACCCTAACCTAAACCCAACCCTAACCCTAACCTAAACCCTAACCTAAACCCAGCCCTAACCCTAACCTAAACCCTAACCTAAACCCAACCCTAACCCTAACCTAAACCCAGCCCTAACCTAAACCCAGCCCTAACCTAAACCCAACCTAAACCCAACCCTAACCCTAACCTAAACCCAGCCCTAACCCTAACCTAAACCCTAACCCTAACCTAAACCCAGCCCTAACCCTAACCTAAACCCTAACCTAAACCCAACCCTAACCCTAACCCTAACCTAAACCCAACCCTAACCCTAACCTAAACCCAACCCTAACCCTAACCTAAATCCAACCCTAACCCAAACCCTAACCTAAATCCAACCCTAACCCAAACCCTAACCTAAACCCAGCCCTAACCCTAACATAAACCCAGCCCTAACCCTAACATAAACCCAGCCCTAACCCTAACATAAACCCAGCCCTAACCTAAACCCAGCCCTAACCCTAACCAAAACCCAGCCCTAACCCTAACCAAAACCCAGCCCTAACCCTAATCAAAACCCAGCCCTAATGTTATTGTCGATGTTATTACTGAAACGTACCCCTATAGATATGAGGGTCAATTCGCTGAAAGCACGATGTATAATTTGAGCTTGCGTCATTTTCCCACGTCTTTGCAGTAACAAGAAATACGGGGAAATGTCCCCCCACCCACCCCCAATGACGTAACGACATGCGCGCTCATTCGGTGATCAAAATGATCGTTAAAATGTTCGTTTCATAAAATTAAATTTCAAAAATGCAACCCCCCCCCAAAAAAAAAACAAAAAAAAACGCCGATTTGCTTATGAGTCCCGGTAAAAAAAAACACACACACGTGACACCGACAGCCTAAACTAGTGACGCCATTTTCTTTTTAAATAAATGACATAAAAAATTTTTTTTTTTTTTTCATGTCTAATAAAAACCCATTTACCATACGTAAACATACAAACAAATGGAATAGAAAACTAGGAAAATCTCCGGTCTCGACGTACGTTGCATTTATTTGTTGCATATTCATTTTTTTGACTACGTTCTACAACTTTTTTTCAACCCGACTCGCGAGCTGTAGGGCTATTCTAAAAGATTCCCAAAATTTAATATTTAAAAGAAGTTATAAGCAATAGGTGTTGTAAGTAATTATAATTTTCAAAAAGTAATTAAATATTTTCGGTATATCCCTGTACCATATGCTAGTTCAGCCAAGAAGAAAGATGAAAAACCGACTTTGGTAAAAGTTAATATTGGGTACATTAAATATTTGAAAAGAAAATACAGTTAGGAAATTAATCAAAAACAATTAATTTAGGTTTACCTACACATTTGTTTTAAATTTGAAAAAATTAGATATTTACAAGAAGTTATAAGCAATTTAATTTACCGTAAATAGTGGTTATCTGTAAAATAATCGACGGTCGGCCATCTTGATTATTGACAGGAAGAGCGGCAGCACTTTTCCACACCGCCACAGGCATTTGGCTCACGTGACTCAATTGCAGTCATTTAAAGATAGAGAATAGTCTTCATTATTAAAAATAAGCATATAATTGTCATTTTATCACCCACCCCCCCGAATACATTTTTCTTTGGTTTATTTTTATTTTGTTACTTTTCGAAATAGAAATAACGTTGATGGAATTTCCGCATATTCCTAAGTTTGCTCTTGATTTAAATATATTGTACTTTTCGGTGTTTTATTCCCCCCCCCCCCTCGAATACAATATTTTACTTCTCGGTTTCTTTTTATTTTCTTACTTTTCAAAATAGATCTGCCACACGCTGCCAGCCATTTGTCTCATATCAGCCTATCAATCCTGCCACACCTCGCTGCCAGGCATTTGGCTCACGTGACTCACATCAACCAATCAATTTTTTTTTTTGATTGATAATGGGTTTCTAAATAATAACGTTATTATTTCAGCGCGGTCCTTAAAGTGCAAAAGTATCTAGAAAAGATTAAGTATAACATAAAAGATATTAAAAAAAATTGTATTCGGGGGGGGGAGATAAAATGACAATTATATGCTTATTTTTAATAATGAAGATGATTCTCTATTTTTAAATGACTGTGATTGAGTCACATGAGCCAAATGCCTGGCAGCGGGGTGTGGCAGGATTGATAGGTTGATGTGAGACAAATGCCTGGCGGCATGTGGCGGATCTATTTTGAAAAGTAACAAAATAAAAATAAACAAAAAAAAATTGTATTTGGGGGGGGGGTAGGAATTGAAGAAAAGATTAACTACAGTGGTGGCAGGAAGCAAGTTCATATTTATATTGAATGGATACATCAAATTCCGACATCAGTTTAGCCTCCCATTGAGAAATGTCCTTCAGTTTCCGAGGGTTTATTAGAGAGTATACGAAATGATTTGGGCTTATAATTTGAAACTTGAGTCGCTACACTAGTATTACTGCCATCCAACCAAAAATTGCCTTCCCATCTTCTGGATGGGAGACACTACAAAAGAGTAGAAGCAAAGAACTTAGTTATGTTGGGACAGTAGGACGACTTTAGAAGGAAATACTGAATTTACTCCTGACCCAACAATGGCAACTGGCAGAGAGAGAAAGAGAAAACACTTTAACTTTCTTGTACTCAATGTATCGTGATCTCTTGCCGTTAAGTTAATCTTAGGAGAAAAGAAGGTTAATTACCATGACAGGAAGCAAGTGTAAAAAGAGAAAAAAAACTTGGTAAAACAAGCTGCCTTTTATAATATAATCAGTGACATGTGACCCACCTAATGGTCACTTGACTACCCATTAGTATAAAACAAATCATGAAGATGTTTTTACATGTCTCCCTAAACCAGAGGTCATTTACAATTTACACACTCCCATCTCAAATTAAAAAAAAAATTAAAAGGGGGATAACTAATATTTTTTTCTCTGAAGGTTGACTATATAGCAGCTGCTAAAATTGTCATCAGCAATCTGTGTCAATAAATGAAAGCCGTCAGGAGGGTGCCTGAATGGACTACTCCAGCAGATAGCTGCAAGGAGCTATGCTCTGTACAGCCTGCCTACCCTGAGCTATCCAAGACCCACATAACCTTACTTTATTTAAGGTAGTGGGAACACTCGGATGTTAGCACTGGGGTGGTACACCAATACAATGAGATTGGTAAGCTGGTGGTCCTTAGCAGTAAATAAGGGATTAACTATCTCATACTCATATACAGAGACTTTTCCAATTCTGCCCTTGGATCGAATTAATCATTCCTTATCCAAAAAAGATTCAGGCTTCAAACACTTTGTGGTATGGAACCCCCTGAATGATTTTGTAAATATATCAATATATCATAGAAGGAATTTCTCTGTATCACGTTAATCAAGTACGTTCGAGCTTATTAACAGAGTTTAAATCTCGCTTCCTCAACTTATCAATGAACTCGACCACACGGACTGTGACATTCAATAAATTGGACAATGATTAATACTTGTGATATTGTACAACCGGCTCTTCCTGGTCATGAGAGACAGCACAAATCATTGAAGATACAACCTTTTTACTCTCTAGACTCAAGCAATTTAATGCATTTTCAGGCCAATAAATCGGTCCAGAGATCCAATATTCAAAGTTATTCAGGTTAGTGGTAAGGATACCCCTGATGCCAAGGTCAGCAGGATTCTGTTCAGTGGGTACATATTAATATTGAAAGGATACATCAAATTCTGACATTAGTTCAGCCTCCCACTGACCAGTGTCCTTTGGTCTATTTTTAGCCAAAAATTCATATTGTTGGTCTGTTTTGTAACCAACCAGGATAACACTATTTGAGCATCAACCACAATGAATATTTTATTGAATTTCACATTTGAATAGACTTTCAACAATGTTGGGAGGCACTTGATGGTTAAGAAGGCTGACAATAGCTCCAGAGTTGGTAAACTTTTTGTCTTAAGAGGTGCCACCTTTGCCTTTGACAAAACCAGAGATGAAACCCCTCCTTTGACTGCATAAGCTTCAAACCCATATTGTCTTAGAGGCATCACATAATAACAATTCAGCCTCCATTTCTTCATCGAGGGTTAGTCTTGGAAAAGTAACAAAACTGAGTTCCAACAACACAAACTACTGATGATACAATCCTTTTACTTCCCTCCCTTCCTCCATTGAGAGTTAATCTTGGGATAACTGAGATCCGACAATTCGTTGGCAATGATCACCCACTGGAACTGACGTTTGCTTAGCACAATCTCATCCCGCCCCAAAGCTTACCTTCAACACTCACTGACAAGAGTATGTGCCTGTATAGATACTGGCAAACATAATGAGAAGGGATCCAATATCTGTGATGCTTCAGACAGTATACACCTCTTAGTCCCCACCTAAGGGTTGGAATTATAGGGAGTGATATTGATAGTATCATCCAGAGAGTTATAACAATTAACACCTTCTCTTAAAGATAGTTCATTAACTCCTGTAAACATGTAGTATTAGTCTTTTTGCTACTATTAACATGAGTATGTGCCTTGTTGGTTAGTGGGGTGTCTTGAAGATATCGATTAAAACATGTTATAAATAAAATAATTAGTTACTTAGAGTAGAGACTAGCAACGTCTTTTCTATGAGAATTGGCCAGTACGAGGAAAAGAGATTGCTCCCCACTATATTTTGAATCGATTTTGTACTTTGTCAACACAAGAAAGAATGTTCTGAGCGGCACCTCCCCAGATGTGGCAGCAGTACTCCATCTTATGACTTATAAAGATAGATTATACAGTAGTGTTGGGTGCTATAAATCTGATTTCGAAAAATTGGAACATTTTGGGGTATCAGAATTGCTATCAAAATCGGAAAAATTTGTTTCTGATTCCAAAAACGATTCTTTTATTTTTTTCTTGACAATAAAAAATGAAACAAACACAATGTATTTATTCATTAAAAGATTTTTTATTTACAACATAAGACTAGGGGGCCACAAGACCGCAGGTTAGGAATCACATTCCCAAATTTAGCATTCACTCTCCAAATCTAATTTAATATTTTTATTGGTAAATTATGGTGTACAGAGTAAATATTCTAGAGTTCACCTATTCCTTAAACCATTTGAAATATTCGAATTTTATTTGGCACCTATTTGATAAATGTTTATATGTAGCCTCTCACAGTTAAGTATTAAAACACTCGAGACAGGTTTTATTTTGCTGGCACCACCCTGACCTTTGCCATTGTCTGGTCACCGCATATATATCTGCTTAAATAATTAATGTTTTATTGTATTTTTTCGGTTTAAGATTCTTTAAACCTTATGCTCATTTCCCATTTGAAATTAATTAAATCACTTTTTAATTCATGGAGAATTTGAAAACGTATGACTGCTTATTTTAACTGAATTTAGGTAAAAATGGCACTGGTAATCATGGCACAAGTGGATAAATATAAAAAAATAGTACAAGTGAAAAATATAGATGACAATCTCACAATAAGTTTACCAAAATCTTCGATACAATACATAAAGGTAAACACATTTAGGAGTTTGTCAAATTAAACAAAAGAAATTATATCTACATTCAAAAGTATCCGCCCCCCCCCCTCAAAAAAAGCGAAATTCTACTTTTTTAGGCAATTACATGTGTATACATACTGAAAAAAACACAATTATTTTAAAATTTAAAGTTGGGGGTTAGTGACACCTATAAATTTAATGTTAAATGATTCCCTATTTCCGAGCCATTCTAAGTTTTTAGGTCAGTTAACTAATTTTTTATCACTAACCTTAAGTCCGACTGGCAAAGTCATAAACCACACGTAATTGCTTTATTTTTCGTATTACCCCCCCTAGACTTAGGGTTAGTAGTAGGAAGGAGACATGTTCTTTATGACTTTTAAGTATGACATATTTTATACTAAAGTTTAAGAACATTAACATGGACAAGATTTAAAACAAACAAAATTTGTTACATGTCCTTAATATGCTGTCTACTCAAAAAGGGGTGATCATGTTACGTTAAATTTATATGCAAAACTGATTTTTTGTTTTATTTATTTTTTCATTAAGGCTTTTTACATGTAATCACCTGAAAAGAATCGCATTTTTCTTTTTGGGTAAATTAGCATAGGGTGCAGAGATCTAATAATACTGAATTGGTGAAAAAAAAAGAAAACAAGCACTGATAATTTCATAAGAATGTTGTATTTACAAAATACTAGAAAAATGTAAAAAAACTCAAATAAAAGCATTTTTGTCAAGAAAAAATACTGATTATAGATTAGTATAAAAAATGAAATATAAAACGATTTGTTTTCGTTTCTTTTTTAAATTAATTTTTTTTTCGTGTTTGAATTATTTTGGTGGGAACCAAAATCTGGTCACTGCTAAATCACAATCCCCTAAAAATGAGATCTAATTTTTTTATGAACACCGTTAAAAAAACTCAATTATTTAAGAAATTAGGTTGGAGGACCAGTTTCACACATAAATTTAATGTAAAATGAGTTTCCATTTCCAAGAAATTCTAGCAGAAATTAGAGCAGTTTACCAAAGAAATGTCATTCTACTCTGGAAGATAAATTCTGTGCGTTTATTTTTAAGCGATGACACATATTTTACGATCTTGTCAGTTAGACCTTTGGTTAATGAGAAAAACCTTTAGTGAACATCCCTAAAAAGTTATGACTCGCACGAAAATGATTATCATTGTACGTTAAATTTATATACAAAAGTGATCTCCCACTCTAAATTCTAAAAGTATTTTTTATTCTTTCCGACAAATTTATCAAGGTGTTCACACGTAATCACCCTAAAAAAAGTAGAATCCCATTTGAGGGAATTTAGCTGAAGGTGTAAATCTATAAATGTGTCATTATTATTAGTATTATTTATGGTTTTCTCTATTATTATTAGTAGTAGTAGTAGTATTTATGTTTTTCTCTATTATTATTATTATTAGTAGTAGTAGTATTTGTTTTTCTCTATTATTAGTAGTAGTAGTAGCAGTATTATTTATGTTTTTCTCTATTATTATTAGTTGTAGTATTTATGTTTTTCTCTATTATTATTATTAGTAGTAGTAGTATTTATGTTTTTATCTATTATTATTATTAGTAGTAGTAGTAGTATTTGTTTTTCTCTATTATTATTATTATTAATAGTAGTAGTAGTATTATTTATGTTTTTCTCTATTATGAGTAGTAGTAGTAGTAGTATTATTTATGTTTTCTCTATTATTATTAGTAGTAGTAGTAGTAGTATTATTTATGTTTTTCTCTATTATTATTAGTAGTAGTAGTATTATTTATGTTTTTCTCTATTATTATTATTATTAGTAGTAGTAGCAGTATTATTTATGTTTTTCTCTATTATTATTATAAGTAGTAGTATTATTTATGGTTTTCTCTATTATTATTATTAGTAGTAGTAGTATTTATGTTTTTCTCTATTATTATTATTATTAGTAGTAGTATTATTTGTTTTTCTCTATTATTATTATTATTAGTAGTAGTAGTAGTATTTGTTTTTCTCTATTATTAGTAGTAGTAGTAGCAGTATTATTTATGTTTTTCTCTATTATTATTATTAGTAGTAGTATTTATGTTTTTCTCTATTATTATTATTAGTAGTAGTAGTAGTATTTGTTTTTCTCTATTATTATTATTATTATTAATAGTAGTAGTAGTATTATTTATGTTTTTCTCTATTATTATTATTAGTAGTAGTAGTAGTATTTATGTTTTTCTCTATTATTATGAGTAGTAGTAGTATTATTATTTATGTTTTCTCTATTATTATTAGTAGTAGTAGTAGTAGTATTATTTATGTTTTCTCTATTATTATTATTAGTAGTAGTAGTAGTATTATGTTTTTCTCTATTATTATTATTAGTAGTAGTAGTATTATTTATGTTTTTCTCTATTATTATTATTATTAGTAGTAGTAGTAGTATTTATGTTTTTCTCTATTATTATAAGTAGTAGTATTATTTATGTGTTTCTCTATTATTATTATTAGTAGTAGTATTATTTATGTTTTCCCTATTATTAGTAGTAGTAGTATTTATGTTTTTCTCTATTATTATTAGTAGTAGTAGTAGTATTTATGTTTTTCTCTATTATTATTATAAGTAGTAGTATTATTTATGTTTTTCTCTATTACAATTATAAGTAGTAGTATTATTTATGTTTTTCTCTATTATTATTATTAGTAGTATTATTTGTTTTTCTCTATTATTATTATTAGTAGTAGTAATAGTAGTAGTATTATTTATGTTCTTTTATTAGTATTGTTTTTCTCTATTATTATTATTATTAATAGTAGTAGTATTATGTTTTTCTCTATTATTATTATGAGTAGTAGTAGTATTATTTGTTTTTCTCTTATTATTATTATGAGTAGTAGTAGTATTATTTATGTTTTTCTCTTATAATTATTATTATTATTATTATTATTATTATTATTATTATTATCTGTATTTTGTTTTACAGTAAAACAAATCAATCTCCTACATATGTTATATTGACAATAGCAATAATCCACCAAATCTTTATTAGGATAAAAATATGCACATTCTTTGAGGCAGAGAATAGTTTTCTTACATTATTAAAATTATTTATTCATAAATGTATTACATTTAAAAATCAGTTTCTTTATCAGATAATACATGAATCACATAATTGTAATTCTGTCGAAATGTGTGCTTCTACTGTTGGTAAATAGTTATGTAAATCCAATTAATAATATTATACATAAATATAGCCACGTGTCAGATGTTTGTAAAACACATCATCATATTCTTATGTAAGGGAAGGCTTAGAACAACATAAGTTCTACTAAATTTTACTGAATCTTATGTTTATTTTTGTATTCAATATTTTTGCTTTTCTATTTTATATTTCTATATTCATATTAATTTAATAGACGAGAGAGAAACGTTATTATTCTCAAGTGTGCCATTTAAATGTCATCTACTGAAATAAGAGAAACGTTATTATTCTCAAGTGTGCCATTTTAATGTCATCTACTGAAATAAGAGAAACGTTATTCTCAAGTGTGCCATTTTAAAGTCAGCTACTAAAAAAGAAATGGTTTTATTCTGAAGTGTGCCATTTTAATGTCAACTACTAAAAAATATAAATCTGTAAAACACAAGGAAAGTCTTTGAACAACTTAAGTTCTACTAAATTTTGATGAATCTTACTACATTTATTTTTGTATCCAATATCGCTGATATTCTATTTTGTTAATAAAAATGGGAAAGCTTATATAGTTTGCACATGTGCACAAAATCTTTACCCGTAAGTTGAATTATCAAACACAAGTGTAATTTACAATCTAAACGGTCGCACCAATCCTGGTGAAATTATCAAGCAGGTGAACAAATTGTGTTTACGATTTAAAAAGTTACAGACATCACCTGCTACATATCTCAGAATTACCTATTTTCAAAAACTGTCGCAAGAGGAAAACATTCTGTAATTACTATTCTGATATAATTGATGTCTGCTTTCTATTTTAATTAATTCATGAATTGTTAAATCAAATCTCTTTTTCATTCACAGGTAACAGCCATCGTCGAGAAAAATGAAATAATCTCATACACATATATTAAATAGAAGTCTTAGTCTTCTGTAATCTGAACTCACAAGAATAAATCTCATTTATAAACGGAAACACTGGAGAGAAAGCTCGTGTTTGCAAAATTTGTATCTCATCATTGAATAAATTTTTTTATTTAAACATATACATCCAAACACACGACAGAGAAACGGTATTCGTCTGAAGTGTGACCTTTGAATGTCATCTACTGAAAAAAGGAGATCTTCAAGTACTAATTGAACTAAAACAGAGAGAGACTTTATTCTTGTGAAGTTTGTGCCACATCATCTACAACTTCATCTAATTTTTTTAAAAACTCTTAGAAGCCAATTTTGGGAGATAAGTTTTCCTTGTGAAAATAATTTAATGTTACACACTCATACTCACGCTGGGGTGTGAAGTGTGTAGTGCTTTTATTGCAAATAAAAGCACATTTATAAATACACATGCAGACCCACACTAAGGAGAACCCTTATGCTTGTGAAATTTGTGGTAAATCATTTCAAAAAAATTATTATGTAAAAATACACATGCTGACCCACACTGAGGAAAAGCCTTATTCTTGCGAAATATGTAGTAAATTATTTAGAACAAAACGGAATTTAAAACAGCACATGCGGACCCACACTACAGAGAAACCTTATTCTTGTGACATTTGTGATAAATCATTTAAAAGACGATGTGAGGTAAAAATACACATGGCGAATCACTCAGAGGAGAAACCTTATTCATGTGAAATTTGTAGTAAAACATTTAAAAGAAAATATGAGGTAAAAAGACATATGTCATCCCACACTGGGGAGAAACCTCATTCTTGTGAAATTTGTGGTAAATCATTTGCGCAAATTTCTGGTTTAACCGTACATATCCGGTCCCATACTGGAGAGAAACCTTATTCTTGTGAATTGTGTTGTTCATCATTTTCAATTTCATCTCATTTAAAAGAACATATCCTATCCCATACTGGGGAAAAATCTTACACGTGTGAAGTGTGTAGCTTATCATTCAAAACCAAATCTGTTTTGAAAAAACACATACGGAAACACACTGGGGAGAAACCTTATTCTTGTGAAATATGTGATAAATCGTTTGCAGACAATAGTTTAAAACAGCACATGAAAACTCACACTGGCGAGAAACCTTATTTGTGTATAATTTGTAATTCATCATTCAGAAAAAAATTTGATTTAAGAATACACATACCTATCCACACTGAGGAGCTTTTGTCATGTGAAATTTGTGGTAAATCATATGCAGGTAAACTTCGTTTAGAAAGACACATGCGAATCCACTCTAGAGAGACACTTTTTTGTGAAATTTGTAGTAAATCATTTATAGACAAAGCTCATTTTCAAATACACATCCGGACGCACGCTAAGGACAAACCTCATTCTTGTGAAATTTGTGGTAAATCATTTACAAGAGAATATGATGTAAAAATACACATGTCAACCCACACTAAGCAGAAACGTTATTCTTGTGAAATTTGTGGTAAATCATTCACAAGACAATATGATGTAAAAATTCATATGTTAACCCACACTAAGGAGAAACCTTATTCTTGTGAAATTTGTGGTAAATCATTTACAAGACAACATGATGTAAAAATACACATGCTGACCCACACTGGGGAGAAACCTTATTCTTGTGAAATTTGTGGTAAATTATATGCAAGAAAACATGATGGAAAAACACACATGCGGACTCACACTGGGGAGAAACCTTATTCATGTGAAGTGTGTGGCTCATCATTTACAACATCATCGGCTGTATACAGGCACATTCAAACGCACACTGAGAGAAAAAACAAAAACATAAGACAATGAAAAAAATGTTACTTCCAATTAGAAATAAACGTTGAGCAAATATTCAAAGAAAAATAACCTATTATTTTAAGTGCATATAAGATCTACTCAGCATGGCTACTCAGCATGGCTACTCAGCATGGCTACTCAGCATGGCTACTCAGCATGGCTACTCAGCATGGCTACACAGCATGGCTACTCAGCATGGCTACTCAGCATGGCTACTCAGCATGGCTACTCAGCATGGCTACACAGCATGGCTACACACTGGCTCATATTATGAAAGTAATAGTGCAACTTCTAGTTATACTATCACAAGTAACAACGCTAAGATCGATACTCAACCATCCCAGGACAATTCTAGTTCTGTAAGAAGTGTAAAAAATCGAGATGGATGAGAACTCAGATGTGGAGAAAGTATATCTGGATGATGAAGTTATTAAGGTTGTCAAGAATTTTTGCCACCTTGCTGATACCATTAGAGCCTCATGTGATTGCAAAAATTAGGAGTGAATAGAGTAAGTTAAAGGAATTATTGCCATTACTAACTAGCAGAGTGTTACGATTGTCGACAACTAAGGGAAGAGTCTATCAGGCATGTATACACTGATGATGTATGGAAGTGAACCCTTATCATTGAGGGTTGATAACATGTGTTGCATGAAGAGAAATGATACAGGGTGGGCAAAAATAAAGGTCCTATTTTTAAAAATTCATAACTTTTTTATTTATTGATTTTTTTTTTTAGAATAAGTAAAGGACCCCTTCCGAAGCAAGCATGAGCCGTATTAGCCCTAAGGAACGTACCCTCATTTAGAAAACATTATTTTTGCTTAAAAAACTCAAAACAGTGTAAAAAACAATACTTTAGTTTTTGTAAGTTTTAAGAAGTGTTTTTCGGCTAAAATTTGTTTTGTTTATTTCAAAAAATCTCGGAAGGGTCAGTCTACACACACATAAAGTTTGGTGAGTTTAACTTTTATTTTGTGGAAGTTATTCAAATTCAAGTTATTCAAATTTAAAGATAGGACCCTTATTTTGGCCCACCCTGTATATGAATAGTTTTGTAATAATTCAGAGTTATCTTTAACTTTTCTAGCTCTCTGATGGCTGCCAAATGTTTGTGATTAGTTTGTTGAAGAAACTTCTGTCATTACTAACAAGCTGAGTGTTACGATTGTCGACAACTAAGGGAAGAGTCTATCAGGCATGTATACACTATGTGACGATGTATGGAAGTGAACCCTTATCATTGAGGGTTAACATGTGTTGCATGAAGAGAAATGATATAAGAATGATGACTTCAGAAGAAGAATAAATCTGGACAATATAGTTAAGATTTTTTGGATTTTCTCATATATAGTGTGTAAAAAGAAACAAAATTGTAAAGACTTTTTAAACCTGAACAAACATTGAAGCGAAATGCAATCAATTTCTTTTTAATTTTTGAATGAATAATAAGAGTTATTGTGGTGTTCTGTTAGATTCATGCAAACATAAACAAACATTTAAGTGAAATACAAACAATTTTATTTTTTATTTTATATTAATGACAAACAATTTAATTATTGATTTTTTTTTTATGGAAGATATTTTTTCTTGAATTTTTTAATATAAATTTAATTAATTGCTGCTTTGATTTCAAAATCTTAAAGAAGCAGACATTTCTTTGTGAATGAATTTAATTACTTTAAATTATGTTTTTATTGAAAAATATGTGTATTCGAAAAGAAAGGAAAAGAACTTTAATTAAATAAAAATTAGAAAATATGTTTTATTTTTGTTAAATTTTATGAATTTAACTTTTTAATAAAATTCTTTTAATCTGCATTTGTAATTTCTACATCCTCCACAAAATAAATGGTAAATAATAAATAGAATATAGTTCAGATTTTTGGATTTTCTCATCTATTTTATCCCGATTTTGTGTAAAATAAAACAAAATTGTGAAGACTTTTTTTAAACAGGGACAAACATTGAAGTGAAATGCAATCAAGTTTTTCCAATTTACATTGGATTCTACATCCCACAAAATAAATCATTAATAAAATATAGTTAAGAATTATTTTATTTGAAAAGAAAGAAAAACAAACTTTATTAAAAAAATAGAACAAAAAATTGTTTTTGTTTACTGTTTAACTATAAATAAAATTCTTTTGATCTGACATAAAAAAATTGTACATTTTCCATAAAACAAATGGTAAATAATAAAAATTTATATTGAATTTAATATCTTATGAAATAAATGAGAAATAAGAATATTGTTAGGAATTGTTGGGTTCTTTTAGATTCATGCAAACAAACAAACATTGAAATGAAATGCAATCAATTTTTAAAAATTTATATTGAATTTAATATCTTATGAAATAAATGAGAAATAAGAATATTGTTAGGAATTGTATTCTTTTAGATTCATGCAAACATAAACAAACATTGAAATGAAATGCAATCAATTTTTAAAAATTTCTATTGAATTTAACATCTTATGAAATAAATGAGAAATAAGAATATTGTTAGGAATTGTTGGGTTCTTTTAGATTCATGCAAACATAAACAAACATTGTAGTTAAATGCAATCAATTTTTAAAAATTTCTATTGAATTCAACATATGAAATAAATGAGAAATAAGAATATTGTTAGGAATTGTTGGGTTCTTTTAGATTCATGCAAACATAAACAAACATTGAAGTGAAATGCAATCAATTTTTAAAAATTCATATTGAATTCAAGATCTTATGAAATAAATGAGAAATAAGAATATTGTTAGGAATTGTTGGGTTCTTTTAGATTCATTCAAACCTAAAAAACATTGAAGTGAAATGCAAACATTTTTTATTTTAGAGTAAAATTCAACAAGATTGGTAAACAGTTTAACACATTGTTAAAATAAATTATATGAAAGATTTCATTGAAAAACTTGTTTAAACCAACTAAACTAAATTTAAAACTAAAATGTCTAATGTAAGTAAAAGAGACATGTTTTAAAGAAAGGTAGCATGGCTATAAGAGCTGTAGTAAACGGTGGTGTATATCTAACAGCATAAAAGCAGATAAAAATGGAATTGGTCAAACATAATAATAATAATAATATTACTACTACTACTAATAATAATAATAGCTAAACGTATGTGAAAATTCAACATTATAAAACTATCGACACAATATATATATTTACATGGCGAAATTTTTCATTAACAGTGCAGTATGAAAAGACAGGAAAAAATCCTAGATAAAAGATGAGCCACTGAAGAAGACAGAAAAATAAGCAAGGAAATGCATTATCTTCTCAAACAAGAAAGTTTACAATAATTTATCCAAATAAATTTCTTAAATTTTAAAACATTCTCAACAATATATGTAAATCCCAGAATGATGAAATGTAGGAACCCTAATCCTAATCTTAACCCTAATCCCTTGAAAATGCTTTACATGCCGAAATTCAGTCATTAACAAAACGCTTTTTGCCCAATCCATCCAAAAACATTTCACCAATTGAATCATGAAAATTAACGAGATGAAGTTGAAATCCAGACTCAATCCAGAAGCTCATCGGTATTACCCCCCCACCCCAACAAGCAAAAGACTTTTTGTTATTGTAATTATAATTTTCATGGAAATATATATTCTTTTAGATTAAAAATATTTGTTCTACTTATCGACCCCGATCCAGACTTCTTAATCAATTTAGGGAGGTATTGCCCGGTCAATGATGGAGTTAAGCCTGGTCAATCGAGACGAATTGACATCCCCATTCTTCAGGGAAGTAGAAACTTCATCTATGCTGGCGTCCAGAGAATATGGTAAAGTCGGTGACACCACATCAATGAACTCCATGACACAAGTGGAAGCAAACGAGTTTACATGTTGTATTATTGGTATCTGCATAGGACTGATACTTTATAATTTGAGCCGTGACTAGGATAAACTCTTGGTGATTACCACAGATAAGTTGGGAACTTACGGACTACACTATATTTGGTTGCCGTTTCACTTGTAACATAAACTTGGTGAGATTATGTTGGTACCCAAACTCAGTCGAGAAGTTAGACGTATTAACTCCACAACCAGTGAAATACTTTTTGTTGTAACTACAATTTTCACGGAAATATATATTCTTTTAGATTAAAAATAATTGTTCTAGTTATCAATACTTTCTTTTATGTAGTTCTCATCCCTGAGTTGACGACCAATTCTCTGATCGACCCCGATTCAAACTTCCTTATCAATTTACACAATATGGTGGAAGTATGGCCCGGTCAATTTAGATAATTTCTCACCACCAGTTTCTTAGGGAGAGTGGAAACTTCGTCAATGCTGCTGTCCCGAGAATATGGCCTAAAGTCGGTGACACCATATCAGTAAACCCCAGACGTATTTACCTTAGACATAAGTGGAAACAAAAGACTGTCAAAGCTGCATTTGTTTATTGCTGCATAGGATTGAGACTTTATATTTGGTGCTGTGACCAGGATCAACCCTTGGTGATTGCCACAGATAAGTTGGAAACTCACAGACTACCCAGTATTTCGTTGCCGTTTTTGCTCACCAGAAAAGACTGTGAATGTGGAAAGAAGAAAATAACAAGGGAATTACATTAGGCAATTTGCTACGTGAAAAAAAAGCATCAGGAAACCTATTCAGACCAACAAAATTTAGTAAATTAATTGAAAGTCTAAAAAGCTCAACAAGAAAAAGAAACAGCAGATCGAAGACCAGAGAAAAAGTTGGTCGCAGCTAAATTAATAAAGAATCCATGAGTGATTGCTCTTTTACCACATTATCTCGAGTGGAGTGTATTCTATGGCTGACTCTTCAAACTTACGTATTTTATTTACCTCCTTTCCAGGAGGTTAGACAAGGTCAGATAAAAGTGTTTCTGTGGAACGAACTGAATTCGAACCCGACACACCCAGGTCCTCTGTCTGCATCATTAACCACTCACCCACCATGCCATCTCCATAGTATTGCTTAGTAATCAAATTGTTCTTCTCATTATTGTTATTGATTTTGCTTGTATTTTTGTATGCAATGGAGTCTGTTTTTATGTTCATAGGACTCCTGTATGGGGATAACCCGGGGCTGATTTTGGCCGATCTCTGGAACTGCTCGTGCGATAGTTCACCAGTGAGAATATGGAACTTGAGAATATCCAGACACTAACGAGATTAGGGTCCACCGACAGGGTGAGCTCTGAAGAACTCGGCCGAAAGGATAGAGGATTTAAAAGTGTTGGCTTTCTCTTATAAGGAAACGTGCACGTGTAGGCTAGTGCAAGCCATCTTCATCAATACATTCATTGATGGGCTACACGAATGGGAGATGCGTAAGGATGTATTGAAGTCTCCAGAACGAGGCCAAACCATTGTACTTTTCGTCCTAGCCATGGCTGCATTAATCAAATCTTCACTCTAAGACTCTCGAACATGATTTGTGCTTACAGCAAAAAAAAAATATTGATTTTGCAGCTGCATTTGACTATCGACCGTGATATTCTCTGGAAGGCTATACAAGCAGATGGAATTCCATCTAACTTTCTCTTTCTTCTTAAAGAATATATATGACGATATTGGCAGTTTCGGCAGTGTGTGTGCTTAAAAGAGTAGGCCGACCTAGGTACATCTGGAAGACTGACAGATAGGTGCCTGAGTAAAGAGGGGATTCGATTTGTTGTTTCTTTTTTCTTCTTGATTGATAGTCAATTGACCAACTCAGTGGTATTTAGTGTTTAGCCAGAGTTGCCTCCCTTTTACATAGAAACCAAAGTTGCTTCCCTTTACATAGAAACCAAAGTTGCCTCCCTTTACATAGAAGCCAGAGTTGCGCTCCTTTACATAGAAGTTTAGAGATTACTGAGCATGCACATTATGACATACAGGAAATAAACAAGTCCAGATGAAAACTTATCAGTTGAGCTCCGGCACCGATTGAAACCACACGTCTATCTTTTTGTCTTCATTCTTTCTTCTCAATTGCTATTTCAGCCTCCGTTCTTCTGAATTTCCATCTCTGAAACTTCAAACTACTCCAGACTCAACAAATTTGCGATTGTCGCACTTCATATTACGAGACAAGATAATTTGGCGTTGTCTAGCAAACTTTTACTTACCTTACTCAGTAAACAATTTCATTGGTTACTTACTCGTCAGAATCCGCCTGTTGGGCAAGTTTTTCCTGTCAATCATTTATTTCTCTCTGTCTCTCTTAGTATTCTGCCGTGGACGTCATAGACATTTATATCGAAAGTTCCATCCTTGCCCAGGGTAGCCATGCTGATGACGACTGATAGCCATATCACGGGTCTATATTTCCTTTATGTACGTAAAATAATTATTAAATCTACCATATAAATGGAGAGTAGTGTGTGTGTGTGTGTGTGTGTGTGTGTGTGTGTGTATGTCCAGCAAAACATTTTTTTTAAATACGCAACAGATACCACCAAATTCGAAGTCGTTCATTTTTCAGACGTATAATATGCAAACATTCGGGAAAAAAGACATCCATTCATTCATGTAGAACCGACACGAAATCTGCCGCGGGGGGGAAGGTCGAATTTTTACGTTTTTTCATCGTCCGTACGCCTGTCTCTTCGGTGCAACGGTTAGCGATAGAGAACAAAGACCGGGATGTTGATGGTTCTGTCCTCACTGACTCCTAAGCATTTGTTACAGAATAACTCTCTCAGAAAACCATCACTTGTCATTTATTGATTCCCTGTCAATCATCATGTTACTCTTAGTGATTCAGCCGTGGATGCATCTCTATGCATTCCCATCATTCTTGTGGCAGGATCAACCTGACCTTCCCATCGTCTGCTGCAGTTGTAAAAACAAAATCAGCGTTATTTCAGGAAATTCAAAACAATATTTTACCAGTACGTTTTAGAATCTGATTCTGTTTCTCATTACTAGAATCGACAGTTTTATGGTTACATTGGCCTCTTCATAATGATGATTGTTCTATCAAAAATATGGATATGATATGTACAATGCTGACTTAGTGTTCTTCAAAAAGAAAATATTTTATTAGATTTTCTAAAACAAAAATTAAACACAGAAATGCAGATGAGAATTATCTGTGGACACGAGACAAATCGTAATTTTATTTAATTTATTTTTAAGTTCTTTATATCCGATTAATTAAACTAGTTTATAGAATATCGGAGTGATGAATTATTTTTGACTTTTTCATTTATTTCCTTAAGAAATTCCGTAATTTTCAAAGTAAATGTACAATTTGTATGAAAGATTTAATTCTAGATTTAATCTTTGCTTTAACTTTTATGTATATTGTTTATGGTTGGGGTTTTAATGGGGATAAAAAGTTTAACAATTAGGTAATGCAGTAGTTGAGAAATATGACTATCTTGAAGATGTTAGCTTCAGGCGGCCATTTTTTCACCACTAGTTTTGTCTGTTTTTCATAGCCGTGACAAGTCAAATTATTTTTGTGCGCTCCTTTCCTATGCTTTTTCAGTATTAATGCTTTCTAATCCCCCCCCCCCCCGAAAATTTTATATCTAATACAAAATTGAAATTTTCATTTAATTAATTTTTTGAAAAATTATTTGTCTGATTAATTTTCTAGTTTTAAGAATATTGGACTGATAAATTTGTTTTAACTTTATAAATTCTTTATTTATTTCCTTAGAAAGGTAGCTAATTTGCAAAGCAAGTGTACAATTTATATGAAAAATTGGTTATATTGAAGGTATTAGCCTTAAAACGGCTGCCAATTTTTTAGATAAGTTTTGTCTTATTTTGCAAACAGTGATAAGTATTTGCCCTGTTTGATTTTTTGCGGATTTCTTTATTTTTTATGTTGCAAATATTGTGTTTCTTTATTTAATTTACGTCGAGGGGGCACCAGAGTAGCAAGTTCATAAGAACACCATCCATTGAAGTATTTTTCAAACAAGCACAAGGATGCAACATTGCTGCGATGGGACAGGGGCTGGAGCTTGGTTGATAGTGAGGGACCTATAAAGTTGGCGACTTTTTTTAGACCTTGTCTAGGAGGGAGAGACTAGTGGATGATGCACCAGCCCAGATGTGGCAACAATACTCCATGCATGGGCGGATTGTGGCTTTGTAGAGACACAGAATAATATCAAGTGTGAGGATTTTACTAGCACAGTAGAGAGAAACCACCTTCTTTGCTGCAGCCTTGGCAATGTCTTCAATGTATTTGCTCCAATTCATGTTACCTGTGAAGTTTGAATGTTGAACTCTCAGGAAGGGTGCTATTTGCCATGACAATCGGTGGTTAGAGAGGTTTCTTGTAGTTATTGAAGGAAAGGAGCTTTGTCTTTGCAACATTAAAAGTTACCAACCATTTATGACCCCAATCCATTACAGCCTGGAGGTCATTTTCTAAGGATTCAGCCATTGCCTCGGATATGATCGCATCCCTTTTGCCCACATCACGAGAAGAAAGCGTGGTGTTGTCAGCAAATATACCAATCTCAGACGCAATGTCATCAGGGAGATCGTTTATGAAGATCAGGAACAATAAAGGTCCAAGGATAGATCCCTTCGGTACACCAGCATTTATGTGTGTGAACGACTGTTCGTGATTGTACGAATGTGTGTCAGATTGATGGAAAGTTGTGTATGTATATTTGTGGCAATTGTTGTGTGTATGCGTTTGAATGCGGGTTCTTGGTTCGTGTGAGAAATTAAAATCGTTACATACTTTTATTTTTACCTTCCCCGTCGACCAACGCTGGGGGGAGTGGACGACGACGACGACGACGACAACGACCTCCCCGCGTGTCTGTAGGCTGAAAAGTCGAAAGATAAAAAGAGAAAGAAACTACTTTTTTCGTTCCTTTTATAGGGATCCAAACTCACGTGATTGTTCCCTGACGTGTCGGTCTCTTATTGGCCGGAATCTTCAGCCAACGTATTTCTACGAGACTTCCCCTTTCTTTTGTCAGAGACTAAGAAAGGGTATCGAATAACACCGAGAAAGAAAAGGCAGTTGGAATCAACACCATTTGCTTTTTTGGTGTTCGTTTTGAACGTTTGTAGATCTCACTATAAACTCCAATCTATGGTTTACCCTGGTGAACATTCACAACAACTCGTCTAGCTACAACTACTGTAAAAACATGAGATTCCATTAGTGATTCCAAAAAGAACTTTACAGACTCCTAACCAAACAGTCAAAAAAGTAATGTTCAGAATTATTGCTTCTGAATTAGTACTCAGAGCAATCTAACAACTATTGATACATGGTAAACTCTGCAAATTCTGTAAAATGAAAAGAGTATTCAGATAACCGTCTACTATTTTATTTGTCAAAAGAACACAATGCAACTTGAATACAATAGCATGCACATTTAAGTTGCGATTTATCAACCACAGAATTCGTCCGAATTGTTGTCAAAAAACATTAATCTTACATTTCATATAGACGACTTCCATCAATGAATTGGGTATATATCTTAAACAATTTTCTACAAGTATACCAGTCAGCAACCAGATACCATCATGTTCATGCTGAAACAATTTTCTGTTGTTCCAGACTGGTGACTCCGGTGTTGGTTGATGTACAGTCTTTGTCCTTTTTCAAGAATACCAAATCAATGAAATTCACCATAAGCATGTATTTTCAACAGAAAATTTTCCAAAAAGCTCAACGATGGCAGAAAAAGCTGAAATCAGGATGAATTTCTCAATCTAGGAGATCTACCCCCAATTTCTCAATCTACTCTACTCATGCACGTGTGTGGGGTCGCCATAACTACTAGAAATAAAAACCTTCTCTTTTAATCAATCCAAATTTTTTATTCACAACTGCATATATTTGTTACATTTTAGCTTCATAAACAACTGCAATCAGTTTCAACATAGAAAGTCAAAATGAAGAGAAAAAACAAAAGTTTGCATTGTGGGGGAAGATAACAGATGAAACAAAAGTCTTCTACCTTTTCTACCCGCTTCATGAATCCGTTAAAGTATGGCAAAATTAACATTTTGAGAGAAAACTGTCATAAGAGGGGAAAGGGAGTCGAGGCAAAACAAGACGGGAAGAAGAGAGTACAAACAGGACAGGAGAAAGAAATATATAGTGAAGGCGGAAGAAAGAAAAAAAATCCAGCAAAATAAGTACTGAACTCTAGTGATTTGGTAGACATCAGCTTTTTCTCATAAAAAGAAAACGGATTTCGACCAAAACGCAGACAACTCACATGTAGCGATTAAAGCAGAAATCCACTTTTATGAATTAAAAAAAAAGCAGAAAAAAAGGATAATTAATCTCCCTGCAAACAAATCCACAGTAATTTCATACAATAATAGACTGTCTGGTCTATTTGTGTTAGGTCATAAAAAGGTACATGACATGTATCCACCAATAATTCAATGATATTATGTGAATGGAGTCTAATTTCTACAATGAATCCGAAAAAAAAATGAGCCACTCTATTTCCTGCTTCATCTGCACTTTAAAATTATGTTAAAAAATCCAACACATTTTCGACATTATTTTTAAATAAGCTCCTATTTAATTGCCTCCCCACTCCTGAATAGCAGAATGAGTCTTTTACTATTTGGCTGTAAAGTCCTGCTAAAAACCCTTTTAAATATCTAAAAGAAACAGAAATTTAGAGAATATTAATTATTTGATGTTTAAAACCTATTGTTAAAATGTCAGAAAATTGGAATTATCTGAATTAAGGGCTCCCACCCCCTTTGTACTCTCTTAGCATAAAACTGAATATAGCTCCCATAACGACCCCTTAGGTTTAGCAACGATGTTCCAAATTTAATTATTATTTAGTTTAGGGGTGAATCCTGTATCTACCAATATATAAACACATACACATACCTAACTTCATAAAGATAGATTAATCATTTATGAGAGAACTTAGTTTAAATCTAATCAGAACATTTGAGAAAAGACGTAATTTCGGAAATAGAGGTTTATTAAGAGAAAAGTATAAAGAAGTCACAATGTACATTTTATGCACAATTGACTAAGTATAAACGAGACAAGGTAACTATTTGAGCATCAAATAGTCAGACATCAGCGTCAGACATGACTGTATGCGAGACTCAACAGTTATCGTATGCTTAAAGCATTGTTCAAGCAACTGGCTGCATCCAAATCCAAAACCGGTACTTCTTTAATATCTCACCGTTTTTCGTCGCTTCAGGTCCCACATGACGTCACATCCATGGGATCTAATCCGCATATCAATTTGAGTCCTGCCTCTCTGACCGCAGGTTTTTCAGGACGAATTTTACAGTTTTGAGAAATTAAAAGAAAAAACTAAACATCTTGGCCAATAATTGATGTATTCTAGAAAATTCAAATAGAGGATATTTTGTTGAAGACTAATGTTTTCTAAAAAGGGTGGTAAGGTTGAAGTGTGCCCCACACATAATAGTCCATGGGGTTACAATCAGGCGAGTTGAAGGTTCAGATGTTGGGACTGGTAAGGTCATGGAAGTTTACAGACAGGCACTTCTGGCTTTTCTCTGGTGTGATAAAGCTGAGTCCCGCCACATGTATGGGTTTCCTACAGCCATCATCTCAACATTTGACAACAACGGACAGCAACTCAGTATAGCCATCTGAATTATGTCAGAGCTTCTTATCAAAAATGTGGAGCAATATTATTATGTTGACTTCACTTTTTTAGCGAATATCGTGCAGACTGTATGCAAGCTACATATTCTTCTGCACATTTCTGGTAGAATTTTTTCTCATCTGATAAGAACCAGAGTATCTCAAGCTCGACTGAATGTTTGACCTTGTTGAGAACTTTCTAAGATCTTGGATCTTCGCAGTGAGTAGTTGGCATGTGTGACTCTTGTATGAGTAGCGAAGATATTTGTTAAGCTGTTTCTCCCTAAACGTCTGCATTGTTTGGATCTTGCTGCACCTTATTTTGCAACTTTCCGAATTATTTCTTTCACACAAAACTTGCAACAACCCAAATCAAATAAATATGGGAAATCAATCAGTCGTTTTCCACACGTTATTTATGTGCATGAATAAATTAGATAATTGCATAATATATAATGTTTCTCTTTTTTAAGAAGAGAATCCTTTCACGTTAGGGAAAATAGGATGAAAAGTTTAATACGCAACTACATATACTGGCCTAAAATCGACCAATACATGGAGAATATTGTCTATATGTTTAATGTTGAAAGGCCGTGCCTAGGTGGCAAAGGCACCTTATATCAAAGATAGTCCATGGCTGAAACCGAATTTGGTCAAGTATACACATGGATTTTGCAGGCCCATTGGAGAGATTTTACGATCTGATTGTAGTCGATAGTTTTTACAAATGCCCCAAAGTGTTACGATGTAAAACGCACACTACGGAGGTAAGGATAAACTTTGTTCACAAATTGTTTGCCCGTTTTGGGGTGGTTGATTGTTTGGTCAATGACAATGGAACGCAATTCATGTCCTAAGACTTTAAAAGGTACTTTTTTTGAGATAAGCCACATCATGACTCTCCCATACCATCCTAGGTCAAACGGCCAGGCAGATCACTTTAAAAAGAGCCCTGAAAAAAGCTTGCAGGACTCCCATGAAAACGGCCTTGAAGCAGTTTTTACAAGTATACAGGATCACACAAAACATTAACACACTATCTTCATTATCTCCTGCAGAGATGATGTTTGCACAAAAAGTAAGATCCGTTTTTGACAAATTACTGCCAAAACAGACGAAACAAGGTCAAACCTCTATTGTACTAAACACCGATAATCTCAGAGGATAGAGTATATTTCAAGATGTTTAAAAATAACATGTCTTTCTGGAAAGTTGGTACGGTAGAAAAAAATTGAAAATATGGTTTACATAAACCAAGGTTCTCAGTTCTCGCATAAGAGACACCTAAATGAAATAAGGAAGTCACTGTCGGTTGACACTGATAGCGCTCCACAGGAAGAAGTGATGACTTTCGACATACCAGTACCCCAAGAAAAGCAGCAATCTAAAAGAAAACGGAAGGAAACAATATTGATACTCCTGAGGAGGTAAGGCTTGGGAAAGTGGTGCTATGGTACCTTAGCTATAACGGACTTTGAACTCTTCCATTCACAATAAATACCGGAATCATCTGCTTCTCAGTGTGGAGTCAGTCGATACTGGCAGTCAAAACTGACGTACCACTACTCTCGTTTCTGTGTTGTATTATATTTTTTCTAATATACTTGTTTTATCTAAACCCGGAGTTCGTGTTTTCATTCCGGCTCCTTTACAGGACCAAAACATTTAGTTCTAAGATACCAAAGGGTTAAATTTATACCCAAAGACTCTTTTAAGGGTCATGATGTCCATTTAGGGCTGCTATAAGTACTCTGCTACAGTTTAGTCTTCCAGAGATTGTGTCTACGTAATTGGGATGTTTTTCATTAGGCCAGTTTTCCCTAGCATATCCGATATAATTAAAAAAATTTTTTTATTGTTTTGTCTTTGCTGGAATTGGGCATCCTACCGGATCCCACACATTTACCTATTAGAGAGACTCCAACCGTCTTTTTAACTGCCATTGTTTGGAACTCACTTGCACTTGGTTCACAGAGTATATTCGCCAGGTAGTTGTTAAAATTCTGTTTACATGAGCTCCTATACATACTGGTAGTCTTTTGCTATTCGTTTTCATTTTACTTAACTGGAAGTTCTTAGAAATCAAGGGGCTCATCTGTAGGTCAAACGCTTTATCTCTATATGAGGTAAATAGATATTACGGTGTTCCATTAAAGTTCTCTCTTACCTCTAAAACTTTGAGTTAATAAAGACGTTAAGAAGAATAATTTCCCCAATTGACCAGTAAACTATGGTACAGTATGTCTTTCTGGTGGTCTATTGGTCTTACCGGTTCCAAAAAAAGAATTCATCATCTGGTGGAGAATCCAGCTGAGTGCTGTTACTTTAGGCAATATTACTTGGAGAAGGTGAACCATTCCTGGTATGAATCAGTGTATAGCTGTGCCGAGAGCATCTTATTTGGGTTTTGAATACTATCTTATTTTGAATATTTGGTCAGGGTTTACTTGTAGGGGAAGTATCCTCATGAAGTATCCTCATGTTCTCCTGACAAACCCTTGTACAGAGAGACTGAAGACACTTGAGGATAGTATCTAGTAGGTAATTTAAACTCTCCTAGACACTATCCCCGAGTGTCTTTATTCTCTCACTTCAGGGGTGGGTTCGCATGTGTTTGTTTAAATCAGATTTTGTTGTGAATAATAAGCCACAAACTTCACAAGAATAAGGTTTATCTTCAATGTCGAATTGCATGTTTTTTTAACATAGATGATTTTGTAAAAGATGTACCACAAACTTCACAAGAATAAGGTTTCTTGCCAGTGTGGATCCGCCTCTGTACTTTTAAATGTGATTTTCTCGAAAATGATGCACCACAAATTTGACAGCAATAAGGTTTCTCCCCAGAATGTGTTTGCATGTGTCTCTTTAAGTTCGATGAAGTTGTAAATGATGAACCACACATTTCACCAAAGTGAGGTTTGTCTCCAGTGTGACTTAGCATATGTCTCTTTAAAAAAGGTAGAGTTGTGAATATTGAGCAACATACTTCACAAGAAAAAGGTTTCTGTCCAGTGTGTGTCTGCATATGCACTTTTGCATCAGTTGTTGTTATGAATGATGTACCACAAATTTCACAAGAAAAAGGTTTCTCTTAAGAATGGCTTTGCATGTGTTTCTTTAAGGCATATGAACTTGTAAATAATGAGCAACAAACTTTACAAGTATAAGGCTTCTCTCCAGTGTGAGATCGCATATGTTTCTTTAAAGCAGATGAAGTTGCATATAATGAGCGACACACTTCGCAGGAATAAGGTTTTTCCCCTGTGTGAGTTCGCATGTGTATTTTTAAATCAGATTTTGTTATAAATGATAAGTGACACGCTGCACAAGGATAAGGTTTTTCATCAGTATGGGTTAGCATATGTCTCTTTAAAATAGATGAAGTTGCAAATGAGGAGCCACACACTTCACAAGAATAAGGTTTCTCCCCTGTGTGGGTTCGCATATGTATTTTTAAATTATATTTTTTTCTAAATGATAAGCTACACATTTCGCAAGGATAAGGTTTTTCCCCAGTATGGGTTAGCATATGCATCTTTAAAATAGATGAAACTGCAAATGATGAGCCACACACTTCACAAGAATAAGGTTTCTCCCCTGTGTGGGTCCGCATATGCATTTGTAAATGAGTTGTTATTGCAAATGAGGAGCCACACACTTCACAAGAATAAGGTTTCTCCCCTGTGTGGGTTCGCATATGTATTTTTAAATTATATTTTTCTGTAAATAATGAGCTACACATTTCGCAAGTATAAGGTTTTTCCCCAGTATGGGTTAGCATATGTCTCTTTAAAATAGTTGAAGTTGCAAATGATGAGCCACACACTTCACAAGAATAAGGTTTCTCCCCTGTGTGGGTCCGCATATGCATTTGTAAATGAGTTGTTATTGCAAATGAGGAGCCACACACTTCACAAGAATAAGGTTTTTCCCCAGTATGGGTTCGTATATGTAACTTTAAACTATATATCCTTGTAAAAGATGTGCCACAAATTTCACAAGAATAAAGTTTCTCCTCAGTGTGTGATAACATATGTCTCTTTAGATTAGATGAAATTGTAAAGGATGCCTCACAAATTTCACAAGAATAACGTTTCTCCCCAGAGTGAGTTTGCATGTGTCTCTTAAAATCAGATAAAGTTTTAAATGATAAGCCACAAACTTCACAAGAATGATGCTTCTCCTCACTGTGAGATTGCATATTTATTTTTAATATAAATTTAAATTAAAGAGAGGACACACACAATCTGTTTTAAATGTATTATTGTTATAAATTATGAGCCACATACTTCATATAAAGATATCTTCTCTACAGTTTTTCATTTTATTTAAATTACTTCTAAGAGATCAAAAGGGGCATCTCTTATGGCAAACATTTTGTTTCATTATGGGTTACTAAGATATCCGACTGGTAATTTAAGGATCTTGCTATCTTAAATCTTGAGTAAATAAAGCATTGGAAATAATATCCAGTGTGAATGAATGAGACTTTTTAAATCAAATTTTCTTCTAAATGATGAGCCACACACTTCACAAGAATGAGGTTTCTCTCCAGTAAATCCGTCTTCAAATTAGATTCATTTTTATTGAATGCACACATACCAGAAGAATAAAAATTCTTTTTCATATATGTGCATATAATACTTTCATATTTCTCCATTGTTGCTGTTACCTGTGAATGAATAAGAGATTTTATTTAACAATTCATATAGAAAGCAGACAGCAATTATATTCAAATATTAATTTAAAATGTTTCTCATTTCAACAGTTTTTGGAAATAGGTTATTGTGAAATATGGGACAGGTGATCTATGTAACTTTTTAAATTGTAAAAATCAATTTGACCACCTGCTTAATAATTTTATCAGGATTAGTTTGACCTTTTAAATTGTAAATAAAACGTTTGATAATTCAACTTACAGGTGCAGATTTTCTGCAAACGATGTGTCCTTTTTTATTTTTATAAACATATACAATAGAATATCAGCCATATTGGATACAAAATAAATGGAGTAAGATTCAGTAAAATTTTATGGAACTTAAGTATTTCCAAGTCTTTCTTTGTGATTTACAGATTTCTCTTTAAAATGGCACACTTGAGAATAATGTTTCTCATTTTTTAGTAGATGAAATTAAAATGGCACACTTGCGAATAATCACGTTTCTGTCTCGTCTGTTAAATTCAAATGGCACACTTGAGAATAATAACTTTTCTCTCACGTGTGTTAAATAAAGATGGCACACTTGAGAATAATGATGTTTCTCTTTCGTCTGTTAAATATAAATCGCACACTTGAGAATAATAACGTTTCCCACTCATGTGTTGAATTAAAATGACACATTTAAGAATAATAACGTTTCTCTCTCATGTGTTAAATGAAAATGGCATACTTGACAATCAAAGTTTCTCTATTTTTAGTAGATGACTTTAAAATGGCACACTAGAGAATTATAACGTTTCTCTCTTTTCTGTTAAATTGAAATTGATATATATTTTTTATATGTGCTTAATTTTTGCAGGCAGACATTTTTATGTATACATCATTTCAAAAATAAATTCAACTAGCAGAAATTTAAAAACAAACTTCATTTTGATATTATCGTTACCTTATGTTTCTATTACCCGTGAATAAGAGATTTTATTAACAATTCATGCAATTATTGAAATAGAAAACACACATTAATTATGTCCAAATATTACAGAAACGTTTCCTCCTGCAACAATTTTTGAAAATCGGTAATTGTGAGATATGGGGCAAATGATGCCGGTAACTTTAAATCGTAAATACGATGAGGCCACATGCTTAATAATTTCCCCAGGATTAGTCTGACCTTTCAAATTGTAAATAAAACTTACGTTTGATATTGATGTGCAAATGACTTTTGTGGTTTTTATAATCATATAAAATAGAATATCAGTAATAATGAATACAAAATAAATGTAGTAAGATTCACTAAAATCTAGGAAAACATAAGTTACTTCAGCATTTCTTTACAGAAGAATAGAAGATAATGTGTTTTGCAGATTCCCATTTTTTAGTAGATGACATTAAAATGGCACACTTGACAAAAATAACGTTTCTCTCTCATGTGTTCGAATGTATCTTTTCAAATTAAATTTTTTTCTAAATGATGAGGATACAAAATTTACAAATTTCTCTCTTTAAATTCTCCTTAAATATTGCTAATAATTAAAAGGTTTTATTTAAACATTCATACATTAAATACAAATATTCATTACTGAAATGTTTCCTTTGTAAAAATTTTTTTTAAATAGATAATAGTGCGGTAGAGTAATTTCAGGATCGTATTCTGTATCCTGATTAGTAAAATGTGTTGTTTTTCGATTCGTCACCCCCTTTCTCTCTCATAAAAAAACCCTAAAGTATTAGTTCTTTTATTGATTATTTTTATTTAAGGAGAATATTCTGTTTGGGTAACAAATCACAAATCTCCATGTATCTTCTATTTTACAATTGGTCAGTCAATGAAAGTATTCGTTTCAGATCCCTGAATATATGTGTATTTTTATTCAGATGACGTTTTATACAGATCTCATATAAATGAAAATATGCAAATTCTTTCATTATTAATTTAATTTTTAAATTAATATGTTTAAGAATAAATAGACATTCTTTTGATTATATAATAAACTGTTTTAAAATAAAACACATTTTCCGAGAGAAAATTTCTGACATGTTGTAACGTTTATACTAATTGTTATTGGAAAATCGTTATTTCATGAAATTGTAAATATTATTTCTTTGATGAGCAAAGTTCGCTACTTTATTTATCTTTTTAGAAAGACCGTAAATAAATGAAAAGAAAGAGAGAGTGTTAGAGAGAGAGGGTGAGTAGTTAGTCACCATATCTTCTTACTTAACTCTTGCTTATGCCATGTGAGTTTATCTTTCTAGTTAGTTTAAAATTAATCAGCAAATATTGTAAGAAAGATTTTAGTGATTAATCTATTTTTTATTAAATCACTTTAAGTAATTACAATTAATATCAACAAAAGTATTGCATATATATAGGAAGATAGACAAATAAAATTACAAATGAATAACAATGTATTATGAACTGATAAAAATTAGTGATGAAAATTAGCCATCCAAATGACTGTCTTAGGGTCTTTCATCTGTAATATATATATATATATATATATATATATATATATACTGTATTTCAAAGTATTGTGTTGTATTATGGATTTAACGGATTTATATTAGTCACAAATCAAGACTTTTTAATACAAATACATTTTGATTCATATGATGTCTCATGAACATTTAGTAAAATTATTCCAATATTTTACTTCTAAATTAAATTTTGTAATAATTAAAAGCAATTTCGTATTTGCTTACTAAAAACTATTAAAAATTAAACAGAAGTTGAGAACATCTCTTAACACACCATTCAATAAATATAATAAACTAATAAAAAAAGACAAAATTCGAAATTATTTTGAAATATGTAAAAATAAAGTGAAAAAATTAAAAAGAAAGAAAGAAATACGGCTATGGTATACGAATCCACCCCCTATAAAATCTAGAGTTTCTTTAATATTAAAAAAATCTCATTTTATTATTTGACATTAAGTAGTATACTACAATAATTGAGAGCAAAAAAGATAATGGAGTAATTTTAATGGAGGTGTAATGTGAGTCTTTAAGGCAGGCTTAGTTCTGGCCAATGAGGGTTGAGGACATGCGTTGCATGGAGAGAAATATAAGAATGATATGATGGATGTGTAATGTGAGTTTTAAAGACAGGCTTAGTTCTGATGACTTCAGGAGATGTGTGCAGAACAGGAGACTCCAATGGTATAGTCACATTGAAAGAATAGATTAGATTTTGGGTTAGTAGATGTAGAACAATTGAAGTAACAGGTTCATTTCACAGGGGAAGGCCCAGGAAAAAATTGGAGGAAGTTATAAAAATCGACCCGGGGGGAGTGGGTTAAATAAACACTTGACTAGTTTGGAAGTCAATTTTCTGAAAGCTGTTCAACATATACAAGCATATAAAACAGACGATGAGTTTGTCTGGATTGGTAACAACGGCTGGGACTGGGCAGAGTTTAATTATTTCAGAGGACGACTCAACAAGTATTTGTTAAAACTGGACTTTTTGTAGTCAGTTGGGAAGCAGCTCTGTGGTATTGTGTTCTACAGACGGGCAGTTCTTGGAAAGAAAGTTTTCTCATGGAAGATCCGTTTAGTTTTGTGCACACAGAGGAAGAAAGCAAAATGGTTGTCAGCGTTTGTAGCTAGACGAGTTCTTGCTGAGAATATTTTATGGGGGGGGGGATGAATTAAAGAATGGATCTCTATCGAGCATCTCCCATGAAAATAACGAGTAAAAATAGCAACGTCTCTTCTGTGAGAAAGAGGATGTAGATAAGAGA
Organism: Sepiola atlantica; assembly: GCA_963556195.1. NCBI lineage: Eukaryota > Metazoa > Mollusca > Cephalopoda > Sepiida > Sepiolidae > Sepiola > Sepiola atlantica. The sequence continues at coordinate 149,308,400 of OY744525.1, forward strand.
AGAGGACATCCTCCAGTAGAGTTCGAAGTCGGTTTTTCACTCTGTCAAGGCAGGAAACGATGCTCTGAGCAGCACTTTCACAGATGTGGTACTTTTTGGATGTATTTCACTCTATACAGGTAGAGAATTGCATCAGGAGTGAGATACTTAATAAAGTTCCAGTATAAGACCCTACCTTCACAGGTAACATGAATTGGAACAAATAGATTGAAGACATTGCCAAAGCTGCCGCAAAGAAGGTTGGCTCCCTCTACCGTGCTAGTAAACTCCTCACACCTGACATTATCCTATATCTCTACAAAGCCACCATCTGCCCATGCATGGAGTATTGTTGTCACATCTGGGCTGGTGCATCATCTACTAGTCTCTCCCTCCTTGACAAGGTCCAAAAAAGAATCGCCAACCTAATAGGTCCCTCACTGTCAACGAAGCTCCAGTCCCTGTCCCATCGCCGCAATGTAGCATCCTTGTACTTGTTTTCCAAATACTTCAATGGATTATGCTCCGATGAATTGGCTACTCTGGTGCCCCCTCGATGTAAATTCACTAGACTAACTCGACAATCAACTAAATCTCATTCATTCACTGTGGAGGTCCCCACATGTCGGAGAGCCTTCTACTCAAATAGTTTCTTTCCTCGTGCTGCTGGCCTCTGGAACTCCCTCCCTGCCCCCCGTTTCCTCGACAGTACAGACATGCAGAAATTTAAAACTAATGTAAACAGACATCTCGCTGTGAAGATCCCAATTTAGGTTGACCCCCCCCCAACCTTTTCCCCTTTTCTTTTTTCTCAGTAGCCCGTTACATCTACAGTGGCGGCCTGCCTTGTTTGGGGTGAACTATGTTAAAAAAATTTTTTTAAAAGACCCAACTTAGATAATTTGTCGATCGATGCATCATTGCCATCCGGTTGATCATCACTTCTCATCGTTTGCTCGGTTAGATCTGCTCTGATCGTATCCTTTCCGAGCCGCCAACTAAAAAACTGCTGTAAACTAAAAACTGTCGTGAACTGTCGTAAAAACTGAGAAAACAGTCGCAAACAACTCTGACTTGTAAATATATTTAGTTTCCACTTGAAATTCTAAGAGGAGAGGACATCCTTTAGTAGAGTTCGAAGTCAGTTTTTCACTCTGTCAAGGCAGGAAACGATGCTCTGAGCAGCACTTTCCCAGGTAGTAAGAGTACTCTTTGGGCGTATTTGACTCTATACAGGTAGATAATTGCGTCAGGAGTGAGATACTTAATAAAGTTCCAGTATAAGATCCAACTGAGATAATTTGTCGATCGATGCATCATTGCCGTCCGGTGATCATCACTTCTCATCGTTTGCTCGGCTAGATCTGCTCTGATTGTATCCTTTCCGAGCCACCAACTAAAAAACTGCTGTAAACTCAAAAACTGTTGTAAACTAAAAACTGTTGTGAACTGTGAACTGTCGTAAAAACTGAGAAAACAGTCGCAAACAACTCTGACTTGTAAATATATTTAGTTTCCACTTGAAATTCTAAGTCCGGCCTTTTGTCTTAGTCATCGACCGATAAGCAGACAATGACTCAGCCACTGCTATAAGACCCGGTCTTTATCTCAGCGTGACTGATGAACAGAAATTGACCACCAACCGTGAGGCGTCCTACTGTCTCGAGAGTTCAAAATATTCCCCCCCCCCTTGTATTTTTGCTTATCTTACTTTCAGCAGCTTCTCCTTTTTGTGAATCATTTCCTACCATTGTTCAGAGTTTCGACTCTGGGCTACGGAGGATGGGAAAAGTCCATAGCATCACATACATCTCTACTTAAAAGTACAGAATAGTTAACAAAGCCCCCTTCCCCATGTTAAGAATGGGTTTCTAAATAATAACGTTATTATTAGTTAACATTTATTAAAAACAAGTTACAATGTTCTTGTAAATAGGATTTGCAAGTTAAATTCAATTTTTACGTTATCTTTTGTTTATTAAATTGTTAGGTGAAAGCATAAAATAGTTAACAAAGTTCCCCTTTCCATGTTAAAAATCGGTTTCTAAATAATAAGGTCATTATTTATTAACATTTATGGAAAACAAATTACAATGTTCTTTTTTTTTGCTTGTAAAAAAACTTTCTTTGCCTCTTTTTTAACTTCCCTTTCAATTTTTATCACAGAAAAATAGTCAATATTTGGAACAAAAAACTTATTTTTTATTTTTTGCAAATAATTTTTTTTTTAATTATCCAGTAAAAGTTTGAGTTATGAATAGTCAATATTTGGAAAAAAAAATTTTTTTAGAATTTTTTGCAAATAATTTTTTTTTTAATTATCCAGTAAAAGTTTGAGTTTTGAATAGTCAATATTTAGAAAAAAATGTTTTTTAGAATTTTTTGCAAATAATTTTGAAAAAATTATTCAGTAAAAGTTTTAGTTATGAATAGTCAATATTTGGAAAAAAAAATTTTTTTAGAATTTTTTGCAAATAATTTTTTTAAAATTATTCAGTAAAAGTTTGAGCTTTGAATAGTCAATATTTTGAAAAAAAATTTTTTTTAGAATTTTTTGCAAATAATTTTTTAAAAATTATTCAGTAAAAGTTTGAGTTTTGAATAGTCAATATTTGGAAAAAAATTTTTTTTTAGAATTTTTTGCAAATAATTTTTTTTAAATTATTCAGTAAAAGTTTGAGTTTTGAATAGTCAATATTTGGAAAAAAAAATTTTTTTAGAATTTTTTGCAAATAATTTTTTTTAAATTATTCAGTAAAAGTTTGAGTTTTGAATAGTCAATATTTGGAAAAAAAAAATTTTTTATAATTTTTTGCAAATAATTTTTTAAAAATTATTCAGTAAAAGTTTGAGCTTTGAATAGTCAATATTTAGAAAAAAAAATTTTTTTATAATTTTTTGCAAATAATTTTTAAAAATTATTCAGTAAAAGTTTGAGCTTTGAATAGTCAATATTTGGAAAAAAAAATTTTTTTATAATTTTTTGCAAATAATTTTTTTTAAATTATTCAGTAAAAGTTTGAGTTTTGAATAGTCAATATTTGGAAAAAATTTTTTTTTTAGAATTTTTTGCAAATAATTTTTTTAAAATTATTCAGTAAAAGTTTGAGTTTTGAAACTAAAACTTTTACTGAATAATTTAAAAAAAATTACCTGGACTAAAAAAAGATTCAAGTCATTAAAATTCATCTAGACTGCAGCAATTTTTTTTTTCGCCCCAATCAGAAGTTCTCCTTTTTGTGGGGAGATGGATTTTCGAATAAAATGACGCCATCCTCAGAAATTAACGGGCGCTTTTATCGATTCGTTTGTTTTTATTCTTGTATTCTTTTAAAAGAGATTTTTACAAATGGCGCAATCGCAAGTTCTAACAGAAAACAGAAAACAATTCAATTTTAATTCTTATTCTTCGCCAAAGAAAATACAAAAAAAACAAGAATCGAATTTCATGAATAATAAATATGATTGATTGGTTAATTTGAGTCACGTGAGGCAAATCCTTGATTGTGCTTAAATAAATAAATAAATTTGGAACTTTTAGGAATAAGCTTGAAGATCCATCAACGTTAATTCTATTTTGAAAAGTAAAATATAAATAAAAATAAATCAAAAAGAAAAATATTGTATTCGGGGGGGGGGGGATAAAAATAAGTACCAAATTTTATTTCTTTAAACATTAAATGCAGACAAATAATGTAATTACTTGATTTATAACATGTTTTAATGATGTAATTATTTTATTTATAAAATGTTTTAATGATGTAATTATTTTATTTATAAAATGTTTTAATGATGTAATTATTTTATTTATAAAATGTTTTAATGATGCAATTACTTTATTTATAACATGTTTTAATGATGTAATTATTTTATTTATAACATGTTTTAATGATGTAATTATTTTATTTATAACATGTTTTAAATGTACAGGGTGTTTCAAAAGTCTTGGGAACATAACGATTTTTAATAACTCAAAAACTATTAGGAGTTGAAAAATGAAATTGGTACCGTTGGAAAGGTTAAAGTTTCAAGTTTTGTGGGGAATCTTCAAAGTTGCTCAATATGAGCACCATTCGTCACACGGCAGAGATCTAGTCGATAGTCCATTTCCTGCCAAACGCGTTCCAGCATCTTGACGTCAATGGTTCCCACAACTGCCGTTACTCGAGCCTTTAGTTCGTCAATATCTCTTGGAAGGGGCGGCACATAGACTTGTTGCTTGACAAAGCCCCAAAGGAAAAAGTCACACGGGGTAAGATTTGGAGACCTAGGAGGCCAGGGCATGAGAACGTCATCACCTCGCCCAGATCTCCCAATCCATCTACCAGGCAGCCTTGTGTTAAGAAACTGCCTTACTCTAAGACTCCAGTGTGGTGGTGCACCATCTTGTTGAAAAATGAAGTCATCAGATTCTGCTTGTTCCAACTGAGCCATTAACCAGTCTTCCAGCATGTTGAGATAGGATTCACCAGTGATAGTTGCCTCTTCAAAGAAGAACGGTCCATAGACACCTTTCTTGGAAATTGCACAAAACACGTTCACTTTTGGTGAATCTCGCTCGTGCTCAAGAAGTTCATGAGGATTCTCAGTACCCCATATGCGAGTGTTATGCTTGTTAACTTTGCCATTCAGATGGAAGGTCGCCTCATCGCTAAAAACAAGCCGGTCATCAAAGCCGTTATCTTCCAACTTCTCTTGCATTGCAAAAGTCACGGCGAAGTGACTTATCAGTGTCCTTCAACTTTTGGACCAACTTGAGCTTGTAAGGTACCATTTGCAGTCGTTTCCTTAAGACACGCCAGACAGTTGCTGGAGCAAGCTGAAGTTTCCTGCTGGCTCTTCTCACTGATTTACGGGGGCTCCGCTGAAAGGCTGTCCGAACTTGCTCAACTGCATCTTCTGAAGTTTAAGGGCGACCTGTTCGCTTACTTGGGCACAAACACCCATCTTTCACAAATTTAGCATGCCATCTGACAATGGATTTCCTTTCAGGGGCTTCTTTTTTAAATTTCCTGCGAAATGCACGCTGAACACATGTCCACGATTCAGTCTTTGCAAATTGGAGGACGCAAAATGCCCTGTCTTGTTTAGAGAACGCCATTACTGCACCTGGAAAGATAACACGAAAATCATTAGTATGACCAAAAACTTGATTAAGCAAGCTTTAAAATGGCACCAGTTTCATTTTTCTACCTGGAATAGTTCATGAGATATACGCATTTGTAATGTTCCCAAGACTTTTGAAACACCCTGTATATTTTCATCAGAAAAAAATCCCTTAGGACACACACCCACGTAAACAGTATGAAACATTTTGAGTTTAAAAAATAATTTCAAGCAAATCCCCCCTCTTTTACCTAAACGCACACACCTGGAATTGATTTTCAAAAAATTAAGAAAATGGCCAAGATTTAAAAAAAAAATAGTTATACGTTCTTAAAAATGCTATTTGGTCGGGAAGTGGTTGATCATTATCTGTTAAATTTAAATGTGAAGCTGATTACTATCTATAATAATTTGTTCTTGTTATTTTATTTATTTTTACCGCCAAGTTTTTCAAGTTGTTTATATGTAATAGCCTAAAAAAGTAGGTTTTCATTTTCTTTTGGGCTGAACTAGCATAGGTTGCAGGGATAAAAGGTAAATTTACAGAATTGCACCCCTCGTATTTCGCCCCCTAAAAAAAACAGTTTCTACTTTTTGGGGCAAATTACATGTAAACAGCCTAAACAAATATCCGGTGAGAAAAAAAATTATGAACATTTTTATTATTTTAGATTTTAGGAGGTGGGGATCACTTTCCTATATAAGTTATACGTAAAGTGATCACCCATTTCTTGGCCACAGAATCTCACCCCTCACATTTTTCCCTCTAAATAAATAAAAAATCTACTTTTTTTTTGCAAATTACATGTAAACAGCTATAACAAATATCCGCTATGAAAAAAAGTAATTAAAATTTTTATTATTTTAGATTTTAGGAGGGGTGGGGGGATCACTTTCCTATATAAGTTATACGTATAGTGAGCACGCCTTTCTTAGCCACCGAAATGCCCCCCCCCCCGCCCCAAATAAAATCTAAAATAACGTTTTTTGAATATTTCTTTTAACACGTGTTCGCTAGGAGCGATTCTAAGTGGCCAAAAAGTTGGTGCTCACTTTACGTATAACTTATATAGGAAAGTGATCCCCCCACCCCTCCTTTAATAAAATTTAATAATAAATTTAATAATAATAATAATAATAATAATAAAATTTTTAATAATTTGTTATAGTTGTTTAGATGTAATTTGCAAAAATAAGTAAAATTTTTATTTATTTAGAGGGAAAAATGTGAGGGGTGCAATTCCGTGGCCAAGAAATGGGTGCTCACTTTACGTATAACTTACATAGGAAAGTGATCCCCCAATCCTCCTAAAATCTAAAATAATAAAAAAATTCATAATTTTTTTTATTACCGGATATTTGTTGAGGCTGTTTACATGTAATTTGCCCCAAAAAGTAAAAACTTTTTTTTTAGGGGGCAGAATACGAGGGGTGCAGTTCTATAAATTTACCGGATAAAATAATACCGAAAAAATATTTAATTGCTTTATGAAAAATTATAATTAAGTTTAATCAGTTTATCTTAATGCGCGGAAATATGAGCATTAAGAAACAATAAAAACAAATAAAAATTAATTAAGTTGAAATACTTTTTTGATTGCATAAAACTTAAACGTTTACAATAAAAGGCTTTTGTAAACTCGAACTTAAAATTCAGTCGTAAAATGAGAATAGTTAACAAAATCAAAATAAATAGTCTTATTTGAAAACCCATTCTTTATATTTGTTCACTATTCTGTTCCTAAACCCGAAAGTTTTTTTTTAAATGGAACTTAAGTTTCAATCGTAAAATGATCGCAATGAAAACAATTTCGGTAGTGATTGGACTTACCTTTATGCATTTGTTTCGTTTTATTTGTAAAACGAAAATTAATAAAATAATCAGAGTTTAAATAAAATAAAGATTTTAGATTTCAACTTAAAATTAAGACAGAAATTCTGCTGTTATCAAAGAAATAGAAGAGTCAATAAGGGAGATAATTCAGTATCATGTCAATAAGGGAGATAATTCGGTATAAAGTAAACAATGAATTTCACGAAGAAAAGTTTAAGTATTAAAATAAAAAAGATAATACACAGAAAAGACTTAATAAAAAGCAATTCTTGTATTTCTTTTTATTAAGTCTTTTCTATTATCTTCTTTTTAAACGTCGCAGTGATGGCAGTTGAAGGTCGCAAAAACACAATGAGTTCAAATGAAATCATTCAAACTCACAAGAAACTTATTAGATTTAAATCTACGTCTCATGAATCTACTTTGGTATGATATCTACTCTTAGATTGCAATCTACGTCTCATGAATCTACTTTGGTATGATATCTACTCTTAGATTGCAATCTACGTCTCATGAATCTACTTTGGTATGATATCTACTCTTAGATTGCAATCTACGTCTCATGAATCTCCTTTGGTATGATATCTACTCTTAGATTGCAATCTACGTCTCATGAATCTACTTTGGTATGATATCTACTCTTAGATTGCAATCTACGTCTCATGAATCTACTTTGGTATGATATCTACTCTTAGATTGCAATCTACGTCTCATGAATCTACTTTGGTATGATATCTACTCTTAGATTGCAATCTACGTCTTATGAATCTACTTTGGTATGATATCTACTCTTAGATTGCAATCTACTCTTAGATTGCAATCTACGTCTCATGAATCTACTTTGGTATGATATCTACTTTTAGATTGAAATCTACGTCTCATGAATCTACTTTGGTATGATATCTACTCTTAGATTGCAATCTACGTCTCATGAATCTACTTTGGTATGATATCTACTCTTAGATTGCAATCTACGTCTCATGAATCTACTTTGGTATAATATCTACTCTTAGATTGCAATCTACGTCTCATGAATCTACTTTGGTATGATATCTACTCTTAGATTGCAATCTACGTCTCATGAATCTACTTTGGTATGATATCTACACCTCATAGTGCAATCAACGCAGTACAAGAGCAAGGAAAACATTTCTCTTAATTGGTTTTAAAACCTGAACTCTATTGAAAGATTATGGCTGGATGCGAGAATTTGTATTTTGAGAAATGAGAGGCGTACGGTGTAGATATTATTTCCTTGTAGATATCAAATACCTGATATTATTTGATCGCTTAAAATATTTGAATGAACTGCATATTATTTTAAGTATGATGTTACATGCTCTACATAATTTAATACCGACCTTAAAACAAAGGAATACCGCATATTTTCTCCTAAATCGAAAATGATTGTCATAACTATGTAGTATTAACAGATTATTTTTTGCGTGACGGCGGTATATGGAGAAAAACTTATGCTACACAAAATTTGCTTGTTTGTAAAACTGGTCTTCGAAAATAATTTAAGTTTTCCTTTCAATAATAAATGCTACTTTATTACAAATGATTACATCGTTTCGCGCCTAAGCAGGAGGTTATGTAGCAGACTATTTTTGACAGACTATAAGTGGATGATGAGCTGAAATTAGACCAGTGTAGATCAAAAAGTGTAGCATAGCGACCCTCTGGTGGACTTTTTACAGCACAGCTGGACGCCGACAAGAGAGCATCCTTCAGTACTTTGTTAGATTAGGACCCATACTAACTATGACCATGACCCTAACTATGGGGTCAAAGTTAGTGTGGGTCCAAATGTAAATAAGCACCCAGCCTTTTTCTCTTACTTCACAGCACAGGGAACCCTTTATTAAATCCATGGGGGTAGCATGCTCTCGTTCCATCTGCCATGACTGAGAAGTCTTTAGTAATTTGCAACTCTCCGTATCGCCCGCGCTGAGGATTGAACTTTCAACCTTCAGATGACTGTCACTTAGAACTGAATTTTACTTAGTACTATATCCACTGCACCACGGGTCCTTGTGTTTGAAATTCCGTCCAGAGTTCGACAGAAAGATTCCTGAGTTTGACAAAGTACACCTGAAGAAGGTCGGAGGTTAAATCGGCCGAAACGTTGTGATGAAAACACCCAAGATGAGAACAGTAGTCCGATTATACCAAATTCTACAATCCATTTTAAGTTGAGTAACTGAAAAAAAAATGGCGGAATTTCTCTTCGTCTGTGTTTTATATTTTATGATGAAAAATAGGGTTTTATTAAGATTAAACAAAAGAAAGTTAAACGACGATCGTGTAAACAATCTAATGTTAATTCTATTCTAAAAATAAAAGTTTTGTTTCGTTTGTCTGTTTGGAAACATTCAAAACTGGAATCGAAAATTTATTGTAAAAAAGCAAAAACCGAAACAGAAAAAACGAAAAGCAACGAATTACTTATCAACAATGGAGGGGAAATAATTGTTAAATATCCTAATACCATCCACTGATAATCTAATTCCTTTAACAGTCCTTCTCGTCCAATTGCTCCTCAACTTCTGAACCCATCCAACATGGCTACAAGACTCTTATAGATCCTATCCCTGGTGGTCATTCCTAAACCAAGGGCAGTAACCCATATGACATTAACAATAACAAAAATGGTAGGAGATATAAACGCAAACTAGATAACATTGGCAAAGTTTTAATTGGAAAAGTATGCTATAAAATATGTGAAGTTTGTAGTAGCAGCGAATGTAGTCGGTAAAATAGCGTTACTTTTTCTGACGTTCTTTATAGTAGAAGTTGTTCATGTGACCAGGTTTTCATAGTTTTACTGTTTTTACATTACATCATAAAGTATTCATCTTCACACATAGTTAGACATATCTACTGAATTCTACGATAACACTCAGCATTAAAGAATTTCTAATAGTGACATTTCCAATGCTCTTTTACTGTTCATTTGTTGCTAACCATTCTACAAACGTTAGAAGCAGATTGAATGTCTCCAGTTATATATACTGGACATTTTAGGGTTTGGTAGAAAAAATGCTCTTTATTTTTATAAATAATATCATTTATAAATTGTTGAACATTTTAGACATTCTTATTATTCATGTGACACAATACTACTGTCGAGGGGAGTACATATTAAAAGGGTTATGTTTTAAATCTACGTCTCATGAATCTACTTTGGTATGATATCTACTCTTAGATTGCAATCTACGTCTCATGAATCTACTTTGGTATGATATCTACTCTTAGATTGCAATCTACGTCTCATGAATCTACTTTGGTATGATATCTACTCTTAGATTGCAATCTACGTCTTATGAATCTACTTTGGTATGATATCTACTCTTAGATTGCAATCTACGTCTCATGAATCTACTTTGGTATGATATCTACTCTTAGATTGCAATCTACGTCTCATGAATCTACCTTGGTATGATATCTACTCTTAGATTGCAATCTACGTCTCATGAATCTACCTTGGTATGATATCTACTCTTAGATTGCAATCTACGTCTCATGAATCTACTTTGGTATGATATCTACTCTTAGATTGCAATCTACGTCTCATGAATCTACTTTGGTATAATATCTACTCTTAGATTGCAATCTACGTCTTATGAATCTACTTTTGTATGATATCTACTCTTAGATTGCAATCTACGTCTCATGAATCTACCTTGGTATGATATCTACTCTTAGATTGCAATCTACGTCTTATGAATCTACCTTGGTATGATATCTACTCTTAGATTGCAATCTACGTCTCATGAATCTACCTTGGTATGGTATCTACTCTTAGATTGCAATCTACGTCTCATGAATCTACTTTGGTATGATATCTACTCTTAGATTGCAATCTACGTCTCATGAATCTACTTTGGTATGATATCTACTCTTAGATTGCAATCTACGTCTTATGAATCTACTTTGGTATGATATCTACTCTAAGATTGCAATCTACGTCTCATGAATCTACTTTGGTATGATATCTACGCTTAAATTGCAATCTACGGCTCATGAATCTACTTTGGTATGATATCTACTCTTAGATTGCAATCTACGTCTCATGAATCTACTTTGGTATGATATCTACTCTTAGATTGCAATCTACGTCTCATGAATCTACTTTGGTATGATATCTACTCTTAGATTGCAATCTACGTCTCATGAATCTACTTTGGTATGATATCTACTCTTAGATTGCAATCTACGTCTCATGAATCTACTTTGGTATGATATCTACTCTTAGATTGCAATCTACGTCTTATGAATCTACTTTGGTATGATATCTACTCTTAGATTGCAATCTACGTCTCATGAATCTACTTTGGTATGATATCTACTCTTAGATTGCAATCTACGTCTCATGAATCTACCTTGGTATGATATCTACTCTTAGATTGCAATCTACGTCTCATGAATCTACCTTGGTATGATATCTACTCTTAGATTGCAATCTACGTCTCATGAATCTACTTTGGTATGATATCTACTCTTAGATTGCAATCTACGTCTCATGAATCTACTTTGGTATGATATCTACTCTTAGATTGCAATCTACGTCTCATGAATCTACTTTGGTATGATATCTACTCTTAGATTGCAATCTACGTCTCATGAATCTACTTTGGTATGATATCTACTCTTAGATTGCAATCTACGTCTCATGAATCTACTTTGGTATGATATCTACTCTTAGATTGCAATCTACGTCTCATGAATCTACTTTGGTATGATATCTACTCTTAGATTGCAATCTACGTCTCATGAATCTACTTTGGTATGATATCTACTCTTAGATTGCAATCTACGTCTCATGAATCTACTTTGGTATGATATCTACTCTTAGATTGCAATCTACGTCTCATGAATCTACCTTGGTATGATATCTACTCTTAGATTGCAATCTACGTCTCATGAATCTACTTTGGTATGATATCTACTCTTAGATTGCAATCTACGTCTCATGAATCTACTTTGGTATGATATCTACTCTTAGATTGCAATCTACGTCTCATGAATCTACTTTGGTATGATATCTACTCTTAGATTGCAATCTACGTCTCATGAATCTACTTTGGTATGATATCTACTCTTAGATTGCAATCTACGTCCCATGAATCTACTTTGGTATGATATCTACTCTTAGATTGCAATCTACGTCTCATGAATCTACTTTGGTATGATATCTACTCTTAGATTGCAATCTACGTCTTATGAATCTACTTTGGTATGATATCTACACCTCATAGTGCAATCAACGCAGTACAAGAGCAAGGAAAACATTTCTCTTAATTGGTTTTTAAAACCCGAACTCTATTGAAAGATCATGGCTGGATGCGAGAATTTGTATATTGAGAAATGAGAGGCGTACGGTGTAGATATTATTTCCTTGTAGATATCAAATACCTGATATTTTTTGATCGCTTAAAATATTTGAATGAACTGCATATTATTTTAAGCTTGATGTTACATGATCTACATAATTTAATACCGACCTTAAAACAAAGGAATACCGCATCGAAAATGATTGTCATAACTATGTAGTATTAACAGATTGTTTTTAGCGTGACGGCGGTATATGGAGAAAAACTTATGCTACACAAAATGTGCATGTTTGTAAAACTGGTCTTCGAAAATAATTTAAGTTTTCCTTTCAATAATAAATGCTACAAATGATTACATCGTTTCGCGCCTGTAGCAGACTATTTTTGACAGACTATTAGTGGATGATGAGCTGAAATTAGACCAGTGTAGATCAAAAAGTGTAGCGTAGCTACCCTCTGGTGGACTTTTTACAGCACAGCTGGACGCCGACAAGAGAGCATCCTTCAGTACTTTGTTAGATTAGGACCCATACTAACTATGGCCATGACCCTAACTATGGGGTCAAAGTTAGTGTGGGTCCAAATGTAAATAAGCACCCAGCCTTTTTCTCTTACTTCACAGCACAGGGAAACCTTTTATTAAATCCATGGGGGTAGCATGCTCTCGTTCCATCTGCCATGACTGAGAAGTCTTTAGTAATTTGCAACTCTCCGTATCGCCCGCGCTGAGGATTGAACTTTCAACCTTCAGATGACTGTCACTTAGAACTGAATTTTACTTAGTACTATATCAACTGCACCATGGGTCCTTGCGTTTGAAATTCCGTCCAGAGTTCGACAGAAAGATTCCCGAGTTCGACAAGGTACACCTGAAGAAGGTCGGAGGTTACATCAGCCGAAACGTTGTGATAAACACACCCAAGATGAGAACAGTAGTCCGAATATACCAAATTCTACAATCCATTTTAAGTTGAGTAACTGAAAAAAAATGGCGGAATTTCTCTTCGTCTGTTTTTCTAGTTTTGCTTTAATTTTTGTGCATTATTTTTTATTTTTTTCTGGTTTGTTCCCATCTAAATTTTCATTATTTTCTATCTTATCCCGTACACTAAACATTGAGTCGATACTTTTGTTTTGAATTTTAAATTGGTTTATCATATTCAAGATTTTCTCTCATCGATTTGTATGTAGTTAAATGATAACAGTTCAAAAACTTATTCGTCATGTTGCCTAGTATCCTTCATATTTTCTACCTGGTTGAACGTTTCTTCTTAAAATGTGTGACGATATAAATTATGTAGACAACAAGTGTATTAATGTGTTTTATATTTTATAATGAAAAATATGGTTTTATTAAGATTAAACAAAAGAAAGTTAAACGACGATCGTGTAAACAATCTAATGTTAATTCTATTCTAAAAATAAAAGTTTTGTTTCGTTTGTCTGTTTGGAAACATTCAAAACTGGAATCGAAAATTTATTGTAAAAAAGCAAAAACCGAAACAGAAAAAACGAAAAGCAACGAATTACTTATCAACAATGGAGGGGAAATAATTGTTAAATATCCTAATACCATCCACTGATAATCTAATTCCTTTAACAGTCCTTCTCGTCCAATTGCTCCTCAACTTCTGAACCCATCCAACATGGCTACAAGACTCTTATAGATCCTATCCCTGGTGGTCATTCCTAAACCAAGGGCAGTAACCCATATGACATTAACAATAACAAAAATGGTAGGAGATATAAACGCAAACTAGATAACATTGGCAAAGTTTTAATTGGAAAAGTATGCTATAAAATATGTGAAGTTTGTAGTAGCAGCGAATGTAGTCGGTAAAATAGCGTTACTTTTTCTGACGTTCTTTATAGTAGCAGTTGTTCATGTAACCAGGTTTTCATAGTTTTACTGTTTTTACATTACATCATAAAGTATTCATCTTCACACATAGTTAGACATATCTACTGAATTCTACGATAACACTCAGCATTAAAGAATTTCTAATAGTGACATTTCCAATGCTCTTTTACTGTTCATTTGTTGCTAACCATTCTACAAACGTTAGAAGCAGATTGAATGTCTCCAGTTATATATACTGGACATTTTAGGGTTTGGTAGAAAAAATGCTCTTTATTTTTATAAATAATATCATTTATAAATTGTTGAACATTTTAGACATTCTTATTATTCATGTGACACAATACTACTGTCGAGGGGGAGTACATATTAAAAGGGTTATGTTTTAAATCTACGTCTCATGAATCTACTTTGGTATGATATCTACTCTTAGATTGCAATCTACGTCTCATGAATCTACTTTGGTATGATATCTACGCTTAAATTGCAATCTACGGCTCATGAATCTACTTTGGTATGATATCTACTCTTAGATTGCAATCTACGTCTTATGAATCTACTTTGGTATGATATCTACTCTTAGATTGCAATCTACGTCTCATGAATCTACTTTGGTATGATATCTACTCTTAGATTGCAATCTACGTCTCATGAATCTACTTTGGTATGATATCTACGCTTAATTTGCAATCTACGGCTCATGAATCTACTTTGGTATGATATCTACTCTTAGATTGCAATCTACGTCTCATGAATCTACTTTGGTATGATATCTACTCTTAGATTGCAATCTACGTCCCATGAATCTACTTTGGTATGATATCTACTCTTAGATTGCAATCTACGTCTCATGAATCTACTTTGGTATGATATCTACTCTTAGATTGCAATCTACGTCTTATGAATCTACTTTGGTATGATATCTACACCTCATAGTGCAATCAACGCAGTACAAGAGCAAGGAAAACATTTCTCTTAATTGGTTTTTAAAACCCAAACTCTATTGAAAGATCATGGCTGGATGCGAGAATTTGTATATTGAGAAATGAGAGGCGTACGGTGTAGATATTATTTCCTTGTAGATATCAAATACCTGATATTATTTGATCGCTTAAAATATTTGAATGAACTGCATATTATTTTAAGCTTGATGTTACATGATCTACATAATTTAATACCGACCTTAAAACAAAGGAATACCGCATCGAAAATGATTGTCATAACTATGTAGTATTAACAGATTATTTTTAGCGTGACGGCGGTATATGGAGAAAAACTTATGCTACACAAAATGTGCATGTTTGTAAAACTGGTCTTCGAAAATAATTTAAGTTTTCCTTTCAATAATAAATGCTACAAATGATTACATCGTTTCGCGCCTGTAGCAGACTATTTTTGACAGACTATAAGTGGATGATGACCTGAAATTAGACCAGTGTAGATCAAAAAGTGTAGCGTAGCGACCCTCTGGTGGACTTTTTACAGCACAGCTGGACGCCGACAAGAGAGCATCCTTCAATACTTTGTTAGATTAGGACCCATACTAACTATGACCATGACCCTAACTATGCGGTCAAAGTTAGCGTGGGTCCAAATGTAAATAAGCACCCAGCCTTTTTACTCTTACTTCACAGCACAGGGAACCTTTTATTAAATCAATGGGGGTAACATGCTCTCGTTCCATCTGCCATGACTGAGAAGTCTTTAGTAATTTGCAACTCTCCGTATCGCCCGCGCTGAGGATTGAACCTTCAACCTTCAGATAACTGTCACTTAGAACTGAATTTTACTTAGTACTATATCCACTGCACCACGGGTCCTTGTGTTTGAAATTCCGTCCAGAGTTTGACAGAAAGATTCCTGAGTTTGACAAAGTACACCTGAAGAAAGGCGGAGGTGTGATAAAAAACACCCAAGATGAGAACAGTAGTCCGATTATACCAAATTCTACAATCCATTTTAAGTTGAGTAACTGAAAAAAAATGGCGGAATTTCTCTTCGTCTGTTTTTCTAGTTTTGCTTTAATTTTTGTGCATTATTTTTTATTTTTTTCTGGTTTGTTCCCATCTAAATTTTCATTATTTTCTATCTTATCCCGTACACTAAACATTGAGTCGATACTTTTATTTGGAATTTCAAATTGGTTTATCATATTCAAGATTTTCTCTCATCGATTTGTATGTAGTTAAATGATACCAGTTCAAAAACTTATTCGTCATGTTGCCTAGTATCCTTCATATTTTCTACCTGGTTGAACGTTTCTTCTTAAAATGTGTGACGATATAAATTATGTACACAACAAGTCTTTTGTATTTTATGATGAAAAATATGGTTTTATTAAGATTAAACAAAAGAAAGTTAAACGACGATCGTGTAAACAATCTAATGTTAATTCTATTCTAAAAATAAAAGTTTTGTTTCGTTTGTCTGTTTGGAAACATTCAAAACTGGAATCGAAAATTTATTGTAAAAAAGCAAAAACCGAAACAGAAAAAACGAAAAGCAACGAATTACTTATCAACAACGGAGGGGAAATAATTGTTAAATACCCTAATACCATCCACTGATAATCTAATTCCTTTAACAGTCCTCTCGTCCAATTGCTCCTCAACTTCTGAACCCATCCAACATGGCTACAAGACTCTTATAGATCCTAGCCCTGGTGGTCATTCCTAAACCAAGGGCAGTAACCCATATGACATTAACAATAACAAAAATGGTAGGAGATATAAACGCAAACTAGATAACATTGGCAAAGTTTTAATTGGAAAAGTATGCTATAAAATATGTGAAGTTTGTAGTAGCAGCGAATGTAGTCTGTAAAATAGCGTTACTTCTTCTGACGTTCTTTATAGTAGCAGTTGTTCATGTAACCAGGTTTTCATAGTTTTACTGTTTTTACATTACATCATAAAGTATTCATCTTCACACATAGTTAGACATATCTACTGAATTCTACGATAACACTCAGCATTAAAGAATTTCTCATATTGACATTTCCAATACTCTTTTACTGTTCATTTGTTGCTAACCATTCTACAAACGTTAGAAGCAGATTGAATGTCTCCAGTTATATATACTGGACATTTTAGGGTTTGGTAGAAAAAATGCTCTTTATTTTTATAAAGAATATCATTTATAAATTGTTGAACATTTAAGACATTCTTATTATTCATGTGACACAAAACTAATGTCGAGGGGAGTACATATCAAAAGGGTTACGTTTTAAACAAAAGGTTTTATTTACATAATGTATATGTTGAAAGAAAGTAGTAAGCTAAGCTGTACACAATAAAAAGAAAAAGAAGGAAAAAATGAAGCGGCAAAAAGAAGTAAATAAGAATTTTAGCTGCTGCTGCTATTTTGGCAGATCATGTTAATGTCGGAAAAGTTTCAAAGGGTATGACCTGCCTTATTGTAAAAAATGCACTTATTTAAAAAATCAGAAATTCATCTTTAGGTTTGTTTCTTAATAGATTTAATGCTACTGTTATAGATGACGCACCTCATTTCCGTGACTTCGCATCGGCAACTATCGGGCAGGTCTCAGAAGCGCCGGAGAGTTGCTAAGACGAAAACGCCAAGCGTTAATGGAAGACTTCCAGGCGATAATATAAAACGAATAAATTAAAAGAAAAAATACATAGATAAAAAGATAAAAACCGAACAAACTGTAGGGTGGGGGTCAAATGAATCATTTTCAATCAAATGTGTAGAAAGAAAAAAAATTTTGGTGGGGGGAGAATTTTTTCAATGTTTTTTTTCCATTTGTTTCACTGTTTTTCTTTTTTCTTTTTGCTAATATAAAGCAAAGAAAGAAAGAAAAGTGGGTATAGGGTAAGGGTTTAGGATTAGATTTCCGTTAGGGTTAGGGCTCGTGTTCTTAACGATAGCAAAGCCCTGCATTCAAACTGCCAAGCTCTAACTGGAAGACTGGCAGACGATAATATGACGAATAAATTCAAAGAAAAAATACTTAGATTAAAATCATTTTCTGTGAAACTGATGTTTTTTGGGGAAGTGGAATTTTGTCAATGTTTTTATAAGATAAAAGAAATAAAAAATCACATCATTCCGTCAGCGCTCGGGCGCTTCTGCAACATGCCTGATCGTTGTCGACGCAAAGTCACGGAAATCAGGCACATCATCTATAACAGTACCGATTTAATGTAACATCATTTTATTTTGTTTTCATTCTGTATACTTATTGTTATACATATATATGCTAATATAAAGCAAAGTCACGGAAATCAGGCGCATCATCTATAACAGTACCGATTTAATGTAACATCATTTTATTTTGTTTTCATTCTGTATACTTATTGTTATACAGGGTGACACAAAAAAAACGGGCCCCAACTTTAATTAGGCCTCGTATCTTACTGTTTCGTCTAAATGAAATTTATTTTTGGTCATAACCAGTTTATTATATTCAAAATATCACATCAAAACACTAGGGCCTTTGGCCTTTTTTTCTCCGTTCTACAGCATGTGTTCTAGATGGCCTCCATTTAGCTCCGTGCATTTCTTGAGGCGCAGAACGAAGTTGTCCATGACATTCTTACAGACTGAATTGGGGGTGGCTCTCATCTTCTCCCTGATAGCTTCCTTGAGTTCTGTGATGGTTCTGGGTTTCCCTGCGTACAACCTGTCCTTAAGATAGCCCCAAAGTAAAAAAAATCTGGGGGGCTTAGGTCCGGGCTATGGGGTGGCCACTCAAAATTAGTCTTGAGACTGATCACTCGGCCTCCGAAGTTCTCTTTCAGCCAATCTCGGGACAGGTTTGAGGTGTGAGAACTTGCTCCGTTTTGCTGGAACCAGAACTTACTCATGAGCGACAGGTATAGGGTCTGGAGCTCACTCTTGAAGGTTTTGAGGACCTCTACATACCGCTCCTTGGTGACTGTCACTGCTGCGTCAAATTCTTCGATGAAGATTGGTCCGATGATGCCTCTGACCGAGATTGCAGCCCACACCGTGCACTTAGGAGAGTGCAGGGGCTTGGTGGCTAATTCATTGGGTCTGGACGACCTCTAAAAGACATTTGTCTTGGAGTTCGCCTTTCCGTCAAGATGGAAGTGGGCTTCATCTGAGGTCCAAAGGAGGTTAAGGAAACCTGGTGTCTCCTCGATCTTATCGAGCATCTTGACTGCCATAGCGCTCCTCTGCTACTTGTCTGAGGCTGTAAGGGTCTGTAGCGGCATTATTCTGTATGGGTAAGCCCTGATATCGTTCACCAGCACTCTCCTGTAAGTCTCACGGGAGATACCGAGGGACTGACTTTGCTTACGCACAGAGCGTTTCAGACTCTCCTGGAGAAGCTCTTTCACACTTTCGACCTGCTCGGCTGTCCGCTTCTTGGGACGTCCCAGGTGGCTTGGACGGTTCTCACTGGCAGCGTTGAGGCTCTCCACAGTCCCATACTTCTCGAAGTGGCCCACCCAGTTCTGAATTCTGCTTTTGGATGGAGCCTTTTCACATTCGAACTGATGCATAAAACTGTCCTTGGTTTT
Organism: Sepiola atlantica; assembly: GCA_963556195.1. Lineage (NCBI taxonomy): Eukaryota > Metazoa > Mollusca > Cephalopoda > Sepiida > Sepiolidae > Sepiola > Sepiola atlantica. The sequence continues at coordinate 149,328,026 of OY744525.1, forward strand.
CTTAAACGAGCCTGTCCTGTAGTAAAATTTAACACAGTGTATTCTTTGTCCCAGCTCCCACTGAGGTCTTGGTGTACTCACGGTCGTTGATTCTACCATGTCCTGTAAAATAAGGGCAATCGGTGAATAAATAAAGGAGATATCAAATAAAGTGTACACGGGGGCCCGTTTTTATTTTGTGTATATATATATATATATATATATATATATATATATATATATATATATATATATAAAGTATAAAGGTATAGTCAATAAAGATATACTCAATAAAGAATAAAAGGGAAATACCAGTAGAGTGCTCAATTTAATTAAATTAAGAGCGTAGTATTTTTATTTTTAAATACAGATTTTAATCAGACATGGACCAGTGGTTTCTGACAAGAAACGGGTTGAATTCCCGATTCCGTCGTCTTCAGCATAGTCTGAAATAGTTAATGATGGAATTTCTTCAAAAAACATCTAACTGTTATGAAACGCTATGTACACAGAATTTTGAAATGGAGAGCCGACGATAAACGCTTACGTCAGAAAAAGCCGTTAAAAGATTCTATATTTAGAAGTAAAGCAAGAAAGAAAAGAGAGAAAGAAAGAAAGAAAGAAAGGAGGGGAAAAATAAAAAAAATTAAATTTATAATAATAAAATATTACTTTTATATTTATATATATTATCTTCACATATATATATGTAGAAAATAATTAATTAAGGTACGCAACTCTAATTAATTAAATTATCTAAAAAAGGGGAGGTAACTATTTATCATTATATAAAAATTTTTTATGAATTTCGATCATTTCAATTAATAATTCTCAATTCAAAGTAAAAACACAAATATAGATAAATATATAAATAAAAAATATAAATATAGATAAATATATAAATACATAAATAAAAAATTAATATATACATAAAAAATCAATCAATATATAATTAAAATATCAATATATAATTGAAGAATCAATATATAAATAAATCAATATATAGATAACAAATATAAATAAAAAATCTATATAAATAATACAATATATATAAATAAAAAATCAATCAATAAATAAAAAATAAAAAATCTCTATATAGAAAAAATATTAAAATAAAATTAAAAAATCAATATATAAAAATAAAAAATTCAATATATAAATATAATCATATGTAAATAAAGAATCAAAAGTCAAAATGTAAATAAAAATAAAAATAAAAATATAAATAAAAATAAAAATATAAATATAAATATATAATTATATATAAATATATGAAAATTATATATAAATAAATGAAAATAAAAATAAAAATAAAAATAAATGTAAATATAAAAATCGAAATATAAATAAATCTATATATAAATAAATAAAAATCATATAAAAATTCAAAAATCAAAATATAAATAAAAAATCAATATATAAAAATTCAAAATTCATATATAGATAAAATATATATATAGATAAAAAAATATATATACAAATACATAAATAAAAAATCAATATATAAATAAATAAAAAATAAAAAATCAATATATAACCATAAATAATCAATCAATATATAAATAAATATATAAATAAAAAATCAAAAATAAATATACACATACACATGTACACATACACACATACATACGCACACACACACGTACATACATATATATATATATGCATACATATACATATATACATATATACATATATATATATATATATATATATATTATATACACACTCACACACACACAAACACATGCATGTGTAAATAAAAAATCATCAATATATAAATATAAATAAAAAATAAAAAATCAATAATCAATATATAAATAAAAATCAATATATAAATAAAAATCAATATATAAATAAATAAATAAATAAAGATTCGAGAAATAAAATTTAAAAATTTAAAATTTAAAAATATAAAAATATATAAAAAAATATATAAAAAAATATATAAAAAAATATATAAAAATATATAAAAATATAAAAAAATATAAAAATATAAAAAATTTAAAATTTAAATAAGAAAGAGGGAAAAAATGGAGAAAGGAAAAAAAAGGTTGTGATCAGGTTCGTAGAACGAGAAGTCTGCAGTGCAAGTGTGTAAGTGTCTGAAAAATGTATGTAGGGTTCTAGGAAGGCTTAAGTCACTCGATCCATCCAATAGATAAGGAGTGCTTGTTTACGATGTATACAGCCCTTAAAAACCTCATCGCGTACATTTAAACATCTGGTGTTTGGGTTCATGATGGCCTTAAAAATATGGAACTTCTCAGCATTACACAAATGGCAAACAGTAGATATAGGTGAATAAATGGGTTTTCTCTCTATGATTTTCCAATTAATAGAAAAGGGAGTTCCTTCTTCTTTTAGTTCCCAAATTCGTTTAGCCAAAGATGTGTTTGCGCGATCTTTGTATCTAAAGGAATATAGGTGTGAATAATACCTTTGTTTAAAGGAACCTTGTGTCATGCCGTAGTATACATCTGTACTGTTATCAGTTTGACTCGTAACCACAGCTTTGTATACAACTGAGTCAACTTTACAATTTCCCTCGAGGGGGCAAGAATTTTTATTTTGGCATGAGCATCCGGTGTCGACTGCCGTGCTTTGTTCTCTGGTGATGTAACTCCTTATAGGCCGCATGGTTGAGTAGCTGACCTTGATGGTGTTTTTATTGAAAAACTTATGTAAACTGTTTGTTGGAGGGAAATGTTTGTTTAATAATGAGAGAAAAATATGAGCTACTCTTGATTTTGTTCTGCTGGAGAAGGGCGGCGAAAACCAGATAATCGATCTCCTCCTTTTGCGGTTGTTGTTCTGTGGAATATTCTGGTTTGGGATGTATGAGATTCCATCGTGGAATCCGCTGTCGTGGAGGGCTTTATTATAATATGGAGCGGCCTGTGTGAAAACTTCATAATTGGAGGAGAGGTTTGAAATTCTAAGGCTTATATTTTTAGTAAGGTTTTTGAGGATTGATGGTGGATGGCATGAGCTTTTATGCCATCCACCATCAATCCTCAAAAACCTTACTAAAAATATAAGCCTTAGAATTTCAAACCTCTCCTCCAATTATGAAGTTTTCACACAGGCCGCTCCATATTATAATAAAGCCCTCCACGACAGCGGATTCCACGATGGAATCTCATACATCCCAAACCAGAATATTCCACAGAACAACAACCGCAAAAGGAGGAGATCGATTATCTGGTTTTCGCCGCCCTTCTCCAGCAGAACAAAATCAAGAGTAGCTCATATTTTTCTCTCATTATTAAACAAACATTTCCCTCCAACAAACAGTTTACATAAGTTTTTCAATAAAAACACCATCAAGGTCAGCTACTCAACCATGCGGCCTATAAGGAGTTACATCACCAGAGAACAAAGCACGGCAGTCGACACCGGATGCTCATGCCAAAATAAAAATTCTTGCCCCCTCGAGGGAAATTGTAAAGTTGACTCAGTTGTATACAAAGCTGTGGTTACGAGTCAAACTGATAACAGTACAGATGTATACTACGGCATGACACAAGGTTCCTTTAAACAAAGGTATTATTCACACCTATATTCCTTTAGATACAAAGATCGCGCAAACACATCTTTGGCTAAACGAATTTGGGAACTAAAAGAAGAAGGAACTCCCTTTTCTATTAATTGGAAAATCATAGAGAGAAAACCCATTTATTCACCTATATCTACTGTTTGCCATTTGTGTAATGCTGAGAAGTTCCATATTTTTAAGGCCATCATGAACCCAAACACCAGATGTTTAAATGTACGCGATGAGGTTTTTAAGGGCTGTATACATCGTAAACAAGCACTCCTTATCTATTGGATGGATCGAGTGACTTAAGCCTTCCTAGAACCCTACATACATTTTTCAGACACTTACACACTTGCACTGCAGACTTCTCGTTCTACGAACCTGATCACAACCTTTTTTCCTTTCTCCATTTTTTCCCTCTTTCTTATTTAAATTTTAAATTTTTTATATTTTTATATTTTTTTATATTTTTATATATTTTTTTATATATTTTTTTATATATTTTTATATTTTTAATTTTTAAATTTTATTTCTCGAATCTTTATTTATTTATATATTGATTTTTATTTATATATTGATTTTTATTTATATATTGATTATTGATTTTTTATTTTTTATTTATATTTATATATTGATGATTTTTTATTTACACATGCATGTGTTTGTGTGTGTGTGAGTGTGTATATAATATATATATATATATATATGTATATATGTATATATGTATATGTATGCATATATATATATGTATGTACGTGTGTGTGTGCGTATGTATGTGTGTATGTGTACATGTGTATGTGTATATTTATTTTTGATTTTTTATTTATATATTTATTTATATATTGATTGATTATTTATGGTTATATATTGATTTTTTATTTTTTATTTATTTATATATTGATTTTTTATATATGTATTTGTATATATATTTTTTATCTATATATATATATTTTATCTATATATGAATTTTGAATTTTTATATATTGATTTTTTATTTATATTTTGATTTTTGAATTTTTATATGATTTTTATTTATTTATATATAGATTTATTTATATTTCGATTTTTATATTTACATTTATTTTTATTTTTATTTTTATTTTCATTTATTTATATATAATTTTCATATATTTATATATAATTATATATTTATATTTATATTTTTATTTTTATTTATATTTTTATTTTTATTTTTATTTTTATTTACATTTTGACTTTTGATTCTTTATTTACATATGATTATATTTATATATTGAATTTTTTATTTTTATATATTGATTTTTTAATTTTATTTTAATATTTTTTCTATATAGAGATTTTTTATTTTTTATTTATTGATTGATTTTTTTATTTATATATATTGTATTATTTATATAGATTTTTTATTTATATTTGTTATCTATATATTGATTTATTTATATATTGATTCTTCAATTATATATTGATATTTTAATTATATATTGATTGATTTTTTATGTATATATTAATTTTTTATTTATGTATTTATATATTTATCTATATTTATATTTTTTATTTATATATTTATCTATATTTGTGTTTTTACTTTGAATTGAGAATTATTAATTGAAATGATCGAAATTCATAAAAACATATATATATATTTTATATAATGATAAATAGTTACCTCCCCTTTTTTAGATAATTTAATTAATTAGAGTTGCGTACCTTAATTAATTATTTTCTACATATATATATGTGAAGATAATATATATAAATATAAAAGTAATATTTTATTATTATAAATTTAATTTTTTTTATTTTTCCCCTCCTTTCTTTCTTTCTTTCTTTCTTTCTCGCTTTACTTCTAAATATAGAATCTTTTAACGGCTTTTTCTGACCTAAGCGTTTATCGTCGGCTCTCCATTTCAAAATTCTGTGTACATAGCGTTTCATAACAGTTAGATGTTTTTGAAGAAATTCCATCATTTACTATTTCAGACTATGCTGAAGACGACGGAATCGGGAATTCAACCCGTTTCTTGTCAGAAACCACTGGTCCATGTCTGATTAAAATCTGTATTTAAAAATAAAAAAATAAAAAATAAAAATAAAAAAAAAATATATATATATATATATATATATATATATATTAATATATATATATATATATATATATGTATCATCATAAAGTAGTATTACTTATTGTTATATATGTATACTTATTGTTATATATATATATATACATATATATATTTCTTGAATGTGAGATGATATAAATAATTATTTCCACAATCAGACAACGCCGCAACCCACAACCTATGAAAGAAACAAATTTCGAATCCTGAGTTCGGATGTGTTCTACTGATGAGCCCAAAGGAGTGCGAAACTCGAGTCTAGGACTTCTGGTTTGTTTCTTTCATAGGTGTGGGTTGCGGCGTTGTCTGATTGTGGAAATAATTACATATATATATATATATGTATGTATGTATGTATGTATGTATGTATGTATGTATGTATGTATCATAATAAAGTAGTGACTCTATTTGAAAGAGAATAAACAAATAAAATAGTTTTGATTACTGTTGTTTATTCATTAGTTAACGTTTTAATAAATTATCAACATTATAAAAACTGAAACCTATACGAAATAAAAATGTATTCTCGAATCAAGTTGGTTTATTCGTTGGGCTTGTTAGTATCTTAATGTTAGGGTTTTTAACAAACCTTTATATAGAGAGAATGAAGGTGTTGTCTGGTAGGCATTCAAACTCTCTTCATGTCCACATGTGTATTTTTACCTCAGAGTTTCTTGCAAATTATTTACTACAATTCATTTATTTCATTTGAATTTCGTTAGAATGTCTCCTATAGATACTTGACTTATATAGATTTATGGTTAGGAAATCGTTTTTACTTCATTAGAATTTCGTTAGAATGTCTCCTATAGATACTTGACTTATGTAGGTTTATGGTTAGGAAATCGTTTTTACTTCATTAGAATTTCGTTAGAATGTCTCTTGTACATACTTGACTTACGTGTGTACTATCAAGTAGAATTATGGTTAGGAAATTGTTTTTACTTCATTAGAATTTCGTTAGAATGTCTCTTGTACATACTTGATTTACGTGTGTATACTATCAAGTAGAATTATGGTTAGGAAATTGTTTTTACTTCATTAGAATTTCGTTAGAATGTCTCTTGTACATACTTGATTTACGTGTGTACTATCAAGTAGAATTATGGTTAGGAAATTGTTTTTACTTCATTAGAATTTCGTTAGAATGTCTCTTGTACATACTTGACTTACGTGTGTACTATCAAGTAGAATTATGGTTAGGAAATTGTTTTTACTTCATTAGAATTTCGTTAGAATGTCACTTGTACATACTTGACTTATGTGTGTATACTATCAAGTAGAATTATGGTTAGGAAATTGTTATCTAAATCACATCGATTGAGGATGGCCAGTGAGCAATGATGTCATGATACCAGAAATGAGTGATATACTACCAGCACCAGGAAGTCTTTGTAACTTGATCCGGTGCAAAATAGATTGCAATGGAGCGCGGCATACCTGCAAGAAGCATGGCAATTGGGAGAGGAAAATTAATGTTCTTAACTTCTTTACTAACTCAACATTTGACAGGTAAAGGAGAACTTTAATGAAATATTGGAATATATATGTATCTCATATAGAGATTAAGTGTTAGCCCCAGGAAGGGGTCCCTTAATTTATGAGAACTTCGAATGAAGTAAAATAAAACATATATATATATATATATATATATATATATATATATATATATATATATATATATATATATATATATATATATACCTTCGAATTTTCGAAAACCAATAAATAAAAACTAAAGTTTAAAAAATTAAAAATCAGAGAGAGAGAGAGAAATTTAAATTCTAATTTTAAAAAATTAAAACTATTCTATTTAAAACAAAAAGAAGTAAAGTTAACATATGTTGGTAGAAAAAAGACTCCACCCCCACTCACAAAAAATGAAGGGCAAAGTAAAATATCCCTCCGGTCTCTCTGTCTCTTCTCTCTCTCTCTTCTCTCTCCCCCCCCCTGTGGGTGGGTGTTAATATTCCTTGAAAAACTTGTTTATCATTTTTCTCGGAATCTGAACGGAAAATCCTAGTTTCATCTTGTATTTACGTATCATCCAATCAAATTGTTGGAAAATCATCAGATGGTCACGTGTTTTATTCCAATATAACAAGAAGAGTTGACCTTCATCTCTCATTCTTCAATAATAACGTCAACACGTCATTTTATAATTTTACCTTCTCAAGTTTTCCATCTTCAAGTTTCTCCAAAATCGACGAAAATCGTAACCTGATTGTAAAAAACTGTAAGTAAAATTTAATTTCGGAATATTATATTAATAGTTTATATAACTTGAAGGCGGCCGATAACGATGAAACTCGCCCTTTTAATACTTTTTTTAAAGAATACAATCTATTTACTTTTAGATTATATACAAACAATTAATTGGGAGATATATACGAGCACCTATTTCACTGTCCTAAAGTTTGTGTTAAAAAAACTTAACCTACTTACATAGCCAGTCCTGAATATTGACTGAGAATCGTGAGTTTGTCCTCGAAATGGCCGAAGCAGTTTACGATTTAAAAGCCGCGAAAAAAAATAAATAAAAAGCAGACGACACTAAGCATGCGAATGGTTAGTTCATGGTAAAAAACAATTTTTGTCACTTAATAAAAAAGATTTTTAAAAAAACTTCCTCAAAAATGAAAATACCGATAGAGTAGAGAAAGACTAGCAATCTCTATTTAGAGAACATATCCCACTAGATTTCAGGGTCGGTATTTTCCTCTGTCAATACAGAAAATGGTTCTTTGTGCGTCACCTCCCCAGGTGTGGCAACACTACTCCATCTTTGGGCGTATTTGACTCTTATACAAGTAGAGAATTGCGTCAGAGGTGAGATACTTTCTGGAGCGATAGAATGATCCAACATTCCGGCGACCTTGGCAACGGATTTGAGGGAAGTCTTCCATTTCAGGTCTGTAGTAAAAGTCGTTTCTAGAAGCTTATATTGTGAAAATCGAATTGCGTTAGTCTAGAAGGATTTCTCCTTCACTTACCGACGACAGATAAGATGAAGTAGTCAGAAAAGATAACGTTAATTCCGTTTTATTTTTGATTGTTTGAAAATACTTTTTTTAAATAGTTTATTTTAAAAATATTTTTAAAGACTTTATTTTTTAAATAGTCTGATATTTTTTTTTCTAAATTGAAATGTAACAACAAGGACCGGCGGGACAGTTATAAAAGTGGCGGGGGGGGGGCTATCCTAACAAGTGGGGGGCCCGGTTAAACACATGCATATATAACTTCATTATTGATGACCGTCAAGTGGGAGGTGGGCCAAGTCAAAACGTGGAGGGAAGGGGCTGCCCCCCCCCCCTCGTGCTGCCGTCCATGACAACATTTAAATATATTAAAAATCTTAGTAATAAATCTAGCTTTCTAGGTCAGTTAACCAAATGTTTTTAACTGTGCGTTTTGCTTATATTAGAGAGAGATAGGGAGGGAGATATATGAGCACGCACGCTTATGAGCTTAGAGAGAGATCACCGCGCGCACACACACACATACATATCAGCACGCATACACATATTTCCCCCCTCTCTCTCTTGCAGTCGCTCTCCTCCTCTCTCGCTCTCTCTCCCACTCGCTCTCCTTCTCCCCTCTCTCTACATGAGGAGAAATGAAAGAGAGATATACCACTTGTATTAGAGAGAGATAGGGAGGGAGACATATGAGCACGCACACATATGAGCTTAGAGAGAGATCACCGCACGCACACACACATATCAGCACGCATACACATATTTCTTCGCGCTCTCTTTCTCTTCCTCCCACTCGCTCTTCTCCTCCTCCTGTCTCTCTAAATGAGAAGAGATAAAAATAGAAGCTACGTATGCGAGCGAGAAACATCCAATCAAATTGCTTGAAATGATCACGTGTGTCTTTCCCAATACCACGCCCACCATGACGAAGCGCCTGTCATTCTCGCCATAACGTAATAATTTTTCAAATAATATTAACATTGAACAGTAAATGTTAGACAAAAAAAAAAAAAGATTGAAACTTTTTGTCGCATTTTAATGAATTCTTTTTTTTTTACTTCTACAATTTCTTTTCACATAAAAAAATCAGACATAACCCTACCCCCCCCCTTTTTGCCTCTTCTGATATTATTGTAGAATAAAACCACTGATAAAAAAAGATTCTACTTTTATAAGGCGGTTACGTGTCAGAACCCTGAAAAAAAACCCAACAAAACTCTTAATTTCAAGTCGGGGATCAGTTTCTTATAAATTAAACGTAAAATAATCCCCCATTTCCTGGCCATTCTACCATTTTAGGGCAGTTACATTTATATAAGAAAACTTATCCCCCACTCTAAATTCTAAAATAAATTTTTCGATTTTTGTTTTTCCTTTTTAACCAATTTTGTTCATTTTAAGGGGGAGGCGCTCGTTTTTTAGCGATTACGTGTGATTTTACGATATTGCCACTCGGACTTAGGGGCGATTGTGTAGAATTTTCAACAGAGAAAAAAGTTGTGAAAAAAAAGTAGTCAATAAATAAATGTTACCAAAGGCAAGAAAAATAACTTTTCTACTTATCTTTTTTTAAATCGATGGCTTTGCAGCCTTGTAAAGCCGTATTAAAGATGGCGCCATATTTTACTCGATGTGAAACCTCGATGTTTCAGATTTAACAACATAAATTACACCTGTCACCAATCGAGAGAGGGGGGTGCTTATATTAACACACACACATACATACACATACACACACACATTAGAGATAAGCGCACACACGTACACATATCCTCTCTCTCGCTCCCCCTCTCTATTTTCGGCTAGGAGCAAAGTGTAGTATCGGGTTCTGATACTACTCTTCATGTTTTCTGTCCTCAATTAGGATATAAGAAATCGTTCTAGACTAAGGCAATTTTATTTTGTCAACTTTAAAGACCTATTTGTGTGTAACACTGCCCTCTTGGGGAGGCAAGTAAACAGGAACAACAGGAACTAAAAAAGGGTCCATATTAGGGTGCACAGATTTACACAGTCAGAAAAGTCAATAGTTTATATTTTATATTACTTATACTAACTGTGAGTTAATCAACGTTGTTTTCTCTAAGGCTTTCTTATTCCTATGCTAAATGTAATTTAGTTAAGGGATTGAGTTATGTTTGAAAAAAATGTTTTATTATTCTAATTCCATTTTAATCTCTCTCTCTCTCTCTCTCTCTCTCTATATATATATATATATATATATATATATATATATATATATATATAGAAATCAACAAATCCGAAACCTAATGCCTTCTATATTTTGTTGTTTTTCAGTGTGTTTTCATCATTTCAACAATGGCTTCGAATCAATCTGAATCCCTCTACAAATGTGTGGGCTGCGACTTCCAACTAACCAGACTTTCCAAATCGCTGCCATGTTTCCATGGCGTATGTGAATCGTGTTTCGTCAATACTTTAGATGAAGCGAAGAAAAATTGCAAATGTCCGAAATGCGAAGAAGAATTTGCGAATTGGGAAGAATTTGTCATCTCACCGATTTTGTGGAAGGAAATTTTGCGGAAAGAATTCGCTTCATCGGAATGGTCCTGTGATTTGTGTTCCGAGGATGGCGTATCATCCGTGGCGAAGTATTGGTGTGCAGAATGCAGGAAGTTGTTATGCAACACTTGCATCCGATACCACAATAAATTTAACAAGATGCACATTTCCAAAGATTTGGACGCAATGGAAAAGTCGGATGCGATCGCGATGATGATGGAGCGGAATAATAATTGCGCTTTTCATGGGGAAAAGTTTGAATAGTTCTGTGAAGGATGCGGCAATTGTTATTGCAAGAAATGTTACACTGCTCATCCGAGTGAGTCGTTGATCCCCGACAAGTGCGTGAATGTGGCTCCCTTGAAGGTGAGGGAGGCAGCTTTGAAACGAAAGGAGCAACTCCCCACGGTGGAAAGAGAAATGTCAGAATTTGAGGCACGTGTGAAGTTGTCGAGTGAAAGTGTTTGTGGATTTTTGTCGGACTTAAAATCGGAATGCGATCTGAAAGTTTCGGAAATCTTGTCAGATTACGAATCGATTGTGGAAAAGGCGAAAGAAGACGCTTTCCATCTGTGCGAGCAAATCGAACGCGAAAGCGAAGAAGAGATGCAAAGATGGCGAAGAATCTTGCAGGAAAATCACCAAATTCTGCGAGAAATCCAAACATGGCGGATGAATTTCCAACATTTCTTCTTGTCTTCTTCTCGTGAAGATCGGAAAGATGTCGACATTCTTGACGGAATGAAATTCTTGTTGGACTCGCCGCGATTTCCATTATTCCGACATTCGTTGCGACGACTGACGGAGCCGAAGTGTGAGCTGTCCGTCACATTTCCGGATTATTGGTGGAAATCATTGGAAAGCCGAGACATCGGATCCGTCTCGTTAGTCCGGCGAAAAGCTGAGAAATTAATCAAAGAAAATCGATTCAATTTGCCAGGATCAATAAATGATCGATTAATAAATAATCGATGGTTAAGTTCGGTTAACGTAAATAAAAATGACAATCACATTTTTATTTGCAATGAATTCAATAATTCGTTGATTGAATTAAATGAAAATGGAAAAATTCTTATTGAATTTCCATTTTCGAATGTGACAAATGGAGAATTCCGACCCCGAGACATATTTGTTGTTTGTGGTTTTAACATTTCAGGGGACAAAAAGCAAAAACTGGTTTTTTTTGAACGACAAAATTTTTTTCCTTTTTTTCAATTACAAAATTCTGTAAAAACACAAAAAAATTTTGTTTCTTTGTGTGAAAAAAATGAAACAATTTTTGTTCTTGATTCAAATTTCGAAATTGATTCGTTTTCAGAAAAAGGGGTAAAAATGGGGACGTTTAAAATTGAGGAAATTGACAAAAGGGGATTAAATAGCTGGGACTCCCGGATTCGTGTTGATCCCTCAAGTGGGGATTTTTGGTGGACAAATCTGGAACATCCTGAACTGATTTGTTTTGATTCCAAATGGAAAAAAATTAATTCGATGAAAGAAGAAGAAAAATGTTTGAATTTTTGGTTCAACGAATTTGGAGAAATTTTCTTTTGGGGTTTTGAAAAAAATGGAATTTTTTCTTTTCCGAACAAAAAATTGTTTGAATTTGAAGAAAAACAAAATAAATATAATTCAATTTTTGTTTTTGAAAATAAAATTTTTGTTTCTGTTGAAAAAAATCAGAAATTTAGAATCGAAATTTTTAAAATTCTTTATTAAAAAATTAAAAAATTGAAATTTTTAAATTCGTTTTTTTTTTTTTTTTTACGAAATTTTTTGTTTGATTTTATTTTTTTGTTTATTTATTTGTGTGTGTATAACATATTGTTTGTGTGTATGTATATGTTTTACGTGTGTTGAGTTGTTTAGTTACTTATGTGTGTGTGTGTAACACATACACATGTTTATTTGTTTGTAACGTGTATGTGTGTATAAAATTCATTATGTATATGTGTATTTTTATTGTTTCTTATGTATATGTGAGTGTATATATTGTTCATTATGTATATTATGTGTGTGTATATATATTTAGTTTCTTATGTATATGTGTGTGTATATATATATTTAGTTCATTATATGTGTGTATATATTGTTCATTATGTATATTATGTGTGTATATTGTTTATTATGTATATTATGTGTGTACATATTGTTCATTATGTATATGTGTGTATATATATTTAGTTTCTTATGTATGTGTGTGTGTATATATTTAGTTCATTATATATATGTGTGTGTATATATTGTTCATTATGTATATTATGTGTGTGTATTGTTCATTATGTATATTATGTGTGTGTCTATATATATTTACTTTCTTATGTGTGTGTGTGTATATTTGTTTGTAACGTGTATGTGTGTGTGTATATTTGTTTGTAACGTGTATATGCGTGTATACAGAATTCATTACATATAGTATGTGTGTATATATTATTTATTATGTATATGTGTGTATATATAGGTTTTACGTGTGTATTTGCTTACTTATGTGTGTGTAATGTGTATATATACTTTGTGTGTATATAGTTTGGTTGCTTATGCGTGTGTGTATATCATATATACACCCATTGTTTGTGTGTATTGTTCATTATGTTTGTGTGTGTATATATATAGTTAATTATGTATACGTGTGTGTTACATATATTGTTCATTATTTATGTGTGTATATTTCGTTGTTAATGCGTGTGTGTATATTGTACGTGTGTTTACTATTGATGTGTGTGTGTGTGTTACGTGCGTATATTTGGATGTATGAGATTTTTGTGTTTATTGTAGTTTAAACGTGTGTGTGTGTGTATGTATACACTGCCATTTATTTATGTATGTTTATGTGTGTGTTTAACACATGCCATTTATTTATGTATGTGTGAGTATTGATTTACTCCTCTCCAAGAGTTAGGCACAAGACCAGTTTTTATCTTACTCCCACAAGTAAGATGTGACCCAAGGTCGGGTCGGGAAAGTGGGGTTTAAAAATTGCCTGGGCAGCCCCGTCGGAATTCCCCGATAGAGGCGCCTCAGGCAGTAAGCAATAAACTTACTCCTCCCCAAAGAGAGGAGGCAAAGTCTGGGAAGGTGGACCTCCCAGAACTGCACAGGACAGACCCATTGACCGGCGTAAATCAAGACCCGAAGGCCAAGACAACAGTATGGGGTGCAGTATCCATCGGAACAGATACTACACTTTGATCTTAGCCAAAACTTGCTGTTATGGATAAATTTGACACTTTTTTAAAAAATGAAACAACAAATTTGTTTACGGGATATTTTTTGTTTATTTATCTTTATTTGTTTAAGTGTGTATATTTGCTTATTTACATGTGCGTGTGTATAAGATGTATACACACATTTATATGTGTGTGTAATTATTATAAGTTTAACTATTTAGTGTTATCGTGTCTGTGTTTCTCGCCTATACGTAACCAATATGTTATTAATTTATGAAAAAAAAATGGAGGAAAGACGGTTAATGATTTATTGAAAATGGCTGGCGATTCCGGATTCGTGTTGATCCCTCAAGTGGGGATTTTTGGTGGTCAAATCGGTTTAATCCTAAACTATTGAACTTGTAGCAGTTACCTCCTCCTTTCAAAACATAACTACACCGGTTTGCCGGTAGGTGTCGCTTTTTCACCGACAGGTGGCACTGTAAAGCGACACCAGAGTTATCTGCCCTTCTGACTATAAAAACCGTTGCAAACGGAAAATCCATCTCTTCTTCACCAGCCTCGACAGAAGTACGCTGACACTAGCGTTCCGTCTCACTTTTCTCTTCAGGTCGATTGGCCTCGGCAGAACGACGCTAATACACTAGCGCTTCGTCTCACGCTTTTCTCTTGAACTGGTCCCAACATAACAACTACCAACACACGTGGTCAAACAACGGTAAGAGTTCTCAACTCATTTTCTTTATGTACGGCTTTCAAAGACTTTCCACACGCCGGATTCATTTTTTCTTATACCTTTTCAAGAACTGTTTTTCCATCGACACACATGCATACATCACACACTTCATCATTCCACGTACACACACGTTCAATAAACGTTATTTGAACTACTTCATTTTAGTTTATTAATTATTACTCTGTCTTTGCATGCAACAATTGCTTGATTTACTGAACACGTATATAATCGGGGGAACACGACCCTCGATCCGAACAAACTTATCATTGGGAATAATGGAATATGCATTCTAGGCTACAGAGTATGTAAAGTGAGCAGATTTTTTCAAACTCTACCATTTTGAAACATCCAAAAACGTACCCGAAACCCCAAAAGAAAAGAAAAACAGTAAAATGTCCAACTAGTGCTATATTTCTTGTCTATTGATGAGAACCGTCGGCTTGAAACGACGTCGTACGTAGGTAAAATAATATTAAAAATATAATTGAATATTATTAAATTTCATATTATTAGAAGCCTCTTTAAGTAAAATTCAAGTAAGAGCACTGTTGGAGACATTAAAAATAGGCATTCACCTGAAGCCCCAGTGCAAGACTCCGACTCTGTCGTTTAGTCTTATCGAATGTCTTTCTAATAATACCGTTAGTATTTAGAAAACCATATTTCACATGTGGAGGGGAGCTTTGTTAACTATTCTGTACTTTCAACTAACAATTTAATAAACAAAAGATACCGTAAAATTTTTATTTAATTTGAAAATTTTATCTTTAAAAATAGTATGGTCTGTAAACTGCACAAGTACCAAGATGGAAAAATTGGAATTTGAAAAATAAAAAAATAAAAAAGTCTAATTTTTTAACCAAATTTTGTTGTTTACATATATTTATTTTTGTTTTACGTGTGTTTACTTATTTTTGTGGATGTGTATAACATATATGCACACCTCGTTTATTATTGTGTGTGTATATGTTACGTGTGTACATTTTCTTGTTTATTTATGCATATATATATATATATATATATATATATATATATATATATATATACGTGTGTTACGTGTATATATAGTTTACTATTCATCATGTGTGTGTGTTACGTGTGTATATTTGTCTGTATGTGATTTTTGTTTTTATTGATGTTTAAACGTGTGTGTGTGTGTGTATACGGGCATTTATTATGAGTGTGTGTGTTTCGTGTTTATTATGTACATCTGTGTATCTGTGTGTACGCCCATTTATTTATCGGATTGACATCCTTTATTTTATCAACAAACGGCGCAAAAACAGAAACCAACCCGAATTAACTTAAACAACAAAAGCTCAAACTGGGGCCATAAAAATCAGCTCCCAGAGACAGTCGAACAAAAAGGAGCAAAACAACCGAAAATGTTGATCACATGACGTGCTCTGTACTACGTCCGCCAAACCAATGTGAAACAATAGAAAAGCAGACCGCGCAACTAAATCTGCCTCTTTTTCTATTTCTCTAGCATTCGCCTTTGGGAGAAGTGGTGCCATGCGCGTCGGCTGACTACTAAACACACACACACACATACACACATACACAATCATTCTTCAACGCATACTACCACACACTGCTGACAAAGACATAAACACATACAAATGCCTAAAAGAATTATCAACTCTCACGCATACACATTCGTACAACTACGAACAAAAGGCGACACGCGCATTCACACATTCTGACCTACTAACGCCTAGCCTCACATGGCTACACACACACACACACACACATACACACACACACACACATGGTTGCACACACGGCTTACTACTATTCTCGGAACTGACTTCTAACGAACATTTCAAACTAACATTTTACCATGTAAGATTTATAAATATATAAATATTTTGTGTTACTTTTAAACTACGTTTTATTCTCCTTTCAATTATGCATGCTTTATCACACATTTAACTTTCATACATGTTTTTCAATGTTTATCCGTTTTCTCTGGGTTTTAAACATCCTTACCAATTAAATTGTCCCTACATATTTATATATATATATATATATATATATATATATATATATGTGTGTGTGTGTGTATGTGTGTGTGTGTGTGTGTGTGTGTGTGTGTGTAACACAGGCTGTTCGGGATAAATTTGACACTTGTCTGTGTTTCTCGCCTATACTTAACTTTGATAATCTTTTGTATTTTACTAAAACATGATTTAAATTTTGAAAAATAAATTGTTTGCGAAAAATGCCGAAACTCTAAATAATTTTGGTGACTGAAATAGGATTTAATCAATATTTAATTAATGTTTAATAAAAAAAACAATGGATTATCATTTATTGAAAACTTTTAACGCAAAGAAATGGGAAATTCTTTAATTTTCTGTCATTTTTGTGTTTTTTGTGGAAAAGGGAAAAATAAACTGCATTTTTTGAACGAATAAAAATTGGAGGTTTTTTTTTTTCCAAACAAAAAATTGTAAAGATTTGCGAAACAATTAAAATTAATTTATCCTCGAATTTTTGTTTCTGTTAAAAAAGATTGAAAAACTGGAATAAAAATGTTAAAATAAGTTTGAGAATAATATGTGTATGTGTGTGTAACGTGCGTATATTTGTCTGTATGTGATGTTTGTGTTTATTGACGTTTAGATGTGTGTGTGTGTGTGTGTGTGTATATACTGCTATTTATTTATGTATGTGTAGAAAGATGGAAAAACTGGAATTAAATTTGAAAGAAATATTTTATTGAAAATATAAAATGAAACATTTGATTTTTTTTGTTTTTAATAAAAAAGTTCCAATTTTCTTACGTGATTTTTTTGGGTAATTTACCTTTTTTTGTTTGCGTATATTTGTTTATTTACATGCGTGTGTGTGTGGTATATATACGCACCTTTATTTTCTTTCATTTGCTGGAGTCGGTGAATTCTTCCAAATGCCATACGATCACCCGCTATTTACAGACTCCAACCGAGAGCTCTTTTCAGGATTCTGGCTGTTCCCTTGAGTGCAGTTGTTTAGATTTCTCTTGCACTTGGTTCACCAGGTATACTCGCCAAATACTTTTCAAGTTCTTCTTCATGAGTCCAGGTGTTCCTATAATAACTGGAATAATGGAGATCTCTTTGAGGTTCCAGTTTCTTTTCATATCATACATTAGACCATGATATTTTGTTATTTTCTCCCTTTCAGCTCTGTTTAGGCCCCCATCATTAGGGACACTGACCTCAACCAAAGTTGCCACTTTCTCTATCTTTTTCCATATGACAATGTCAGGTTTGACAGCTGCGCGTGTGCGTAATGAGTTAATGAGTTAAACTATTTGATGTTGTGGCGTGGCTTTGAGTTTCTCGCCTATCCGTAACTTTGATAAGGTTTGGTTTTACTAAAACATGATTTAGATATTTAACTCATTGAAAAGTTAAACTATTGAATATTGTCGTGTTTGGAACAATACAAACACACATTTCACTCCTAACAAGTCATATTGTCGGTACTGGCTACTGTAATATAGGACAACCTGGGTTGGGAGTTGGGTAGCAAGATGTTTGTTCACCTTACAATTACATTTCGGGGAAAACAGTGAGTAGGAAGGGAATTCCAATGCCAAGCTATCTGAAGAAAGAAGCTATTAGAGTATTAATCTTCGTGCATCTCGGGATCTCTTCAGTGAAGGGGTGGGATTTTGCTGCATGTCGGGTGGGTCGAGAGTATGTTCGTTGGGGAAGTACAAATGCAGTAAGTTGATCGAAGCATGTTTCTTTGAAGTACTCGATGCAACAGAAACTGAAGGATGGCAGACAGTACAGGATCTATTAGATTAGAAATCGCATTTCTTTTTTGCATCCTGTCCAAGAGGAAGATACCAGTGGTTGGTACACCAGCCCAAATGTGGCAACAATACTCCATGTTGGGTGAATGATGGCTTTGTAAAGATCTCGGATACGGGCAGCTGTTAGAAATTTTCTAGCCTGGTAGAGGGAGCCTACCTCTGCAGCAGTGACCATCCATTTTTGGCTCCATTCCTTTACAGACTGGAAGTCATTTGCTTAGGATTCACCTATACCCTCCATGTGTGGGCATGTGCTTTGCTCTCATGCCGGGAAAAGAGCGCCATGTCATCAGCAAATACACCCATCTCAGATGCAATTGCATCAGGTAGATGATTTATGAAGATCAGGAATAATAGTGATCATCCAAGTATCAATCACTGGTGCACATGCGCATTGATGTGATTTTAGATATACGGTCATCAAGAACAAACTGAATCTTTCTTTTAGCTGAGAAAAACCTGAGTATATTTAATATTCGTGCAGTAATAGCGTACGAGCTGATTTTCCTGAGAAGAACTTCATGCCAGACGTTTTCAAAAGCTTTGGAGATATCAAGCTTCACCTGATTTATTTATAGGATTTGCCCAGTGGAAGAGGATGGCCCGAATCTATATTGTTGGTCAGAGAGAAGTTTATCGTTTTGAAGATGGTGGATTATTTGCGAGATTGATTTAGGATGAAAAGATTTTAGTGAAGAGCGGGACGAAAGTTATGGAATGATAATTTTGGGAGTCAGTTCTTTCACGAGTGTTCTTGCAAACTTTGGAGATGTCAAGGATGAGAATAGTAGTCCGAATTATACAAATCCTCATCTAAAAAATTCATAAAAACATGTTCTTTTAATTCTTTACTAAAACACGGTTTAAGTGAAAAATAAGTTGAGGAGAATGGCGAAACTCATTTCCCTCTAAATAATTTGGGTGACTGAAATAGGATTTAACAAATATTTTTTTAAATGATGATTAAAAATGAAGGTGTTAAACTATTTGCTGTTATTGTCTGTGTGTTTTTGTCGTCTCTAGGTAACTTAATGTGGGATACATCTAGATCTTGAAAGACAAAATTTACCTCAGCCGAGAAGGATTTCTCGTCTGACTGAGAACGAAAGAACACATTAGCAGTTACCACAGTACCACATTTACTCTCTAGACTACCTTACTTAAAATATCCGGAAATATTTAAAATTATTATTTTTATGAAACAAAATTACAATATGGACACATGATATGGACCGGGACAATAAAAAAACACTCTGAAAGAAGACAAATAGTAAAAAATAGTCTAAAAAATAGACTGCCCACTGTTTTCAGGTTTGTTTAAACCGAAAACAAGCAGGGCAATCTATAAGTGGAAATTAGCCTTTAGTGGGAGGAAATGGAATATGGATGGAGTTTGGAAGTGCATTATTAGAGTTTGCAAGTTGATTATTAGAGTTTGGAAGTTGATTATTAGAGTTTGGAAGTTGATTATTAAGGTTTGGAAGTTTATTACTAGAGTTTGGAAGTGGATTACACGGGTTTGGAAGTGGATTATTAGGGTTAGGGAGTGAATTATTAGAGTTTGGAAGTGAATTATTAGAGTTTAGAAGTGGATTACTAAGGTTAAGACGTGGATTATTGGGTTTGAAAGTTGACTATTAGGGTTTGGAAGTTGATTATTAGAGTTTAGAAGTGGATAACTAGGGTTTGGAAGTGGATTATTAGGGTTTTAAAGTGGATTATTAGAGTTTGGAAGTGGATTACTAGGATTTGGAAGTTTATTACTAGAGTTTGGAAGTGGATTATTAGAGTTCGGAAGTGGATTACTAGGGTCAGGAAGTGGATTACTAGGGTTTGGAAGTGGATTATTAGAGTTTAAAAGTGGATGGTGTCATTTCAAGATGAATACAATTTGGGTCGATCGAGGCCAAGGTACAAAATAAATGTGGGGTGCGAACAGCTGTAATGATCTTTTATACCGGAAAAGATAAAACAAGGAAAGAACTTGTAGCAGACGCTACTACCGGCCAAGGGATATTTGTTGCAACTTCCTTTCTTTCTCTGTTTGTTCAACCCTTCTTCGTCTCTGAGATAGAGAAGAAGAGGTGATCTCGTGAAAGCACGTTGGCCGAAGATTCCTGACAATCAGTGACCAACAGGTCAGTTTGACCACGCATGATTGGACTCCCTATAAAACAAGTCACACACTCTCTTTTCGCTCTTTTTTTCTTCCGCTTTCCGGCCAAACGCACACAGAGGAGATCGTTGACACACCCCCATCGGCTTGATCGACGATGTGAGGGGGGGGGGCAAAAGTAAAAAAGTAGGTAATCACTTTTAATTCCTACCACGAATAACGAACTATTTTTTCAAACACACGCCCATTACAATTGCCACAAAAAATAGATCAAACACGCTCGCATATACACATTCATACAAACATGAGCTTTAAAAAAGCAAACATTTCACTCGTAAAAACGAAACTTTTCACTCCTTAAAAATGAACTGTGTAACTGTTAGCTTTACAAAATGTTTTAGCCAAATAAATTGTTTTGTTTAATATAAATATTTACTCTTAATTGTTGATTTTACAAAATACCATTTTTGTGTATAGCTTTATTATTCCTTCGCTTTCTTTCTAATATAATTTCAGATATAATAATAATGTTTTCTGTCTTCCCTTTGTTTTATTCTGTTAATTTTTTCCACACTTGGTCGGGCCACTTCGAACAGTAGGAATTAACCCTTTGTTCGAACCAATCCCCGGCCATAAACTCACTCATTCAACTAGCAAAACTCTACCTTAACCGCGCAGGTTTCAAAAAGACCCAGAACCGTGTGCGCCGTGTTCAGCTAGGGAACACTCAGATCTGGCTTGATCTCCCTCTCACAGCACAGTTCTGTTCAGGTTCGATCAATTCCCCAACAACAACCTGTAAACGGTTCACACAAAAAACGAGCCAACTTTTAGCAGAGTTATGGACCAATAATCATCTAGTTCCTCTACAATATGCCTTTCCCATTTCTTCAGCAATGGAATCACTGCCTTGGTGATCTCTGATTAAATCAAAGGTTTAACACTTTAACACATCCTTCAAAAGGTGTATAAAGATGTGTGACAACTTGAAGGACCATCAATACCTGCTTCAAGGCAACAAAGGTCTCACACTCCGTAACGCCATCATCACTACTAGTTTCCGCAACCATGTTGGGGTGGAAAGAATCAGCCAAATGGTTGCCAAACTCCTGCATGTGGAGTTTAGGCAGTTGGGATGAAGTGCTTCCACAATCTCTCGCAAAAGACACTAATGTAGACACTCTAAGTTCTTGACTTTCTGAATGTATCGAGATAAATAAAACCAAACTGCATTTCATCTATGGTTATTTGACTTCTTATTTGCTGCTCTATTATTCGGTCAATCACTTTCAGAAGCTGACCCATTAACTATAACCCTAACCCATTAACTATAACCCTAACCCATTAACTATAACCCTAACCCATTAACTCTAAGCCTAACCCATTAACTCTAACCCTAACCCATTAACTCTAAGCCTAACCCATTAACTCTAACCCATTAACTCTAAGCCTAACCCATTAACTCTAACCCTTTAACTCTAACCCTAACCCATTAACTCTAAGCCTAACACATTAACTCTAACCCTAACCCATTAACTCTAAGCCTAACCCATTAACTCTAACCCTAACCCATTAACTCTAAGCCTAACCCATTAACTCTAACCCATTAACTCTAACCCTAACCCATTAACTCTAAGCCTAACCCTTTAACTCTAACCCTAACCCATTAACTCTAAGCCTAACCCTTTAACTCTAACCCTAACCCATTAACTCTAACCCTAACCCATTAACTCTAACCCGCACCCATTAACTCTCAGCCTAACCCATTAACTCTAAGCCTAACCCATTAACTCTAACCCTAACCCATTAACTCTAACCCTAACCCATTAACTCTCAGCCTAACCCATTAACTCTAAGCCGCACCCATTAACTCTAACCCTAACCCATTAACTCTAACCCGCACCCATTAACTCTAACCCTAACCCATTAACTCTAACCCGCACCCATTAACTCTAACCCTAACCCATTAACTCTAACCCGCACCCATTAACTCTAACCCTAACCCATTAACTCTAACCCTAACCCATTAACTCTAAGCCTAACCCATTAACTCTAAGCCTAACCCATTAACTCTAACCCTAACCCATTAACTCTAAGCCTAACCCATTAACTCTAAGCCTAACCCATTAACTCTAACCCTAACCCATTAACTCTAAGCCTAACCCATTAACTCTAACCCTAACCCATTAACTCTAAGCCTCTGTAATGACCTCTATCTAGTCCTTCCCCTTTATCCTTGTAACAATTCACAATTGTACAAAGTTTCCAGTCTTTCGGGATAACCTCTGTTTTTATGATCTGATTTGTCAAGTCTGTGATCATTTCAATGGCTCTTTTATGCACAGTCTTCAACATTTCTGCAACAATGCCTGATGGTCCTCCAGCCTTACCCTTCTTCATCTTACTCACAGCCTCCCATACTATTTCTTTCTCAATTCTTATAGCTGGACCAGATACTGCTTCAACAACTACTATTTTTTCATAGTTCCATGAAAACTCAGTATTCAACAGTTTCTTATAGTGGCATTTCCAAGCACCCATCTTGTCCTGTTCATTTGTTGTTAACACTCGATTGTCATTCCGAATGTACTTCTCTCCAACAATATCCATATTTGTGTTTGACATCTGTTTAGGTCTTCTGAATACTCTATTCTTTTGGTCATCCCTACGTAATATATCTGAAAACCTTGGTTTCACAGCTTTCTTTCGACAGAACTTTTCTTTATGATCTTCTGTGTTGAAGTCCTCAGCTTTGTTAGATACTTTCTTTAACGTAGTTCAAATAATTGACCCTTGTAATGCTCTTTAGTCTCACGTTTCTGGCCCCTTTAACTAGTTTCTTGGTTAGAGAATCCATCTCTAGCTATTTCCTGGGTCAATTTATTTTCTAAATGTGTTTGACTTTTAATTAACATCTTAATAGGAAGCCATAGTCCACATCTCCCAACTTGTATGATGAAGATCACATCTAGCCATTTGATCAGACACACAGCATTCATATGTATCCGATACTCTAGCCATCTCCTCCCCGACCTTATCTCTCTTAGGGTGGCATTCCAATAACCCATTAAAACTATGTACTTTGGACCCGTGTCGAACACCTACAACTGTGGAAAAACGGAAATCCGCTCCTAGGTTGTTCTCGGCCTATGAACTGCAATAATCCGAAACAATAGACAATACCCACCGTCAGAGACAGGATGCGTTTCGCAAGCTATGGGGTGCCACCGCTCTGGAATTTCCCAGATTCTGAAAAGACATCGACATTTCTAGTCAGCACCCGAGAATCTCCAGGCTAAACATAGTATCCTATATCTTTATAAAGAAACCATTCGCCCATGTATGGAATATTGTTGTCACATCCGGGCAAGTGCACCAACCACAATCCTCTCCCTCTTGGACAGGCTGCAAAAAAGAGTCTCTTCACCGCTGTCTGCCAAGCTCAAGCCCCTGTCACATCGCTACAGTATTGCATCCCTGTTCTTGTTTTAAAAGTAATTCCATGGAATATGCTCTGATGCACTTGTATCCACTTCCTCAATAAAAATAGTCCCCACCTACCCGACTAGCAGCAAAATCCCACCCTTCACTACAGATGTCCCCAGAGAATTTTCTATTCTGATCTTTCCTTGGACCGCTTGAAATCGGAATTTCTTCACTGCTTCATCCACCATACGGAATATTCAGAAATTTAAATATAATGTGAACAAACAGATTGCTGTTCAGCTTTTCACCCAAATTGTCCCCATCTAAATATGCCCCCTATCCCAGTAGCCCCTAATGTTCTTATGGCAATACGTTTAGTTTGGAGTAAACAAAATAAACATTTTTAATCTAAATTGGGACCAAAATATTTCCTCAGTCATAAATGAGTTCTCCTCTTCTGACTATAGAACAGATACTCTACTTGGAATCATTTATTCGAAATCATCATATTCTGTTTAACATTTGTTTTACATGCTAAGCGGCTTTTAGAAATTGACATGCAAACTAACCTATCTCTGACCAGGTCTTTATTCCTCCCTCTAACTACCAGATCCATCATTATCAGTTCCTTCTATGTTCTTGGTTTTCCCCTTTTAAGAAGCCTTGTTACCTCAACTGTTCTACATCTTCTAACCCAAGAATCCTCATCTATTCTTTCAATTTGGCCATACCATCGAAGTCTCAAATTCTGCACATATCTCCCTATACTGTTCAGATTGAATCTTCCTCTGAGATCATCACGGGTGAAATGGGAGTCTGATCTAAGTAAGATCAGGTTCTATTGTACAATCGGGATAAACTATTTTTGCTAAGGTATGTCATGGTCGGTCGCTCGGTTGGATCGGTTAACTCTAACCCCTCGTCTAGTCCAAGTTCGGGCCAAAATGAAATGTTGCAAATCACGTGATCATTTAGGAAACCAGGATACAGACTTCTCATCCACCAGGATCTTGTCCTTAGACATCACGGGTCACCACCTATAGCCAACAGATGACCCCATTAGGACAGTCTTACCCCTTTGCAGATGTGCAGGTGAGATATCCTATGGCTCTAGCTGATAGGGCTAAAAATGGTCAGTAAAAAAAATTGGGAAAAACGGGTGGTGGAGTATTACGAACAAGCGCCAAATATTGAAATAAATAAAATAGTGTAAAGGGCCGACAACTCTCTTTTTGTTTCACTTTTAAGTCGATAATTTCTTTGAAAATTGAAAATATGAATTTTTTAAACAAGTAATGCAAATTCAATTAATTAATAGAACATTTATTGAAAATTTATTTAAATTTATTAAAATTTGAGAAAATCAACAGTATATTTTTTCATTTCAAAACGAACAGTTTAAAAATTGAAATTAGAAGTCATCGTGTTTGGTTTAACATTTTTTAAAATTTTTACAGTTTAAAAAATTCTTTTTTTTCTCTATAATTTAAAGAGAGAAAGAGAGAGGGGGAGAGGGGAACAGAGGGAGAAGAAGGAGATAGAAGGAGACAGTTTGACAGCCGTCTTTTTTCTTATCCCTCCTCTCTCTCCCCATCCTTCACCTTCTCTCTGCTCATCTGTCAGTCTATTAGTGTTCCACTCAAAACTTAAACACTCTAAAGCGAGATACAATTCAGAAATTTGTTCAAAAAAGACTCTGCAGGGGGGGAAAGAGTTGTCGGTCCTTTACACTATTGGAGCTCTTCTAAAATGAAAACGAATGAATTTCGGCCCGTCCCTAATCAGCAGAAGTGCCAATTTAAATCATTTTATATTTTTTCCAACGAAAATAAGTTAAAACACAAATAAACTGGTTAACTCCAAGATTTTTATGTTTCGGTATATTTTAGACGATGGTTGACAATTTATAGAATTTGGAATATTCGAACTACTGTTCTTGTTATAATTGTGGTACTAGGACACTGAACGTTACATATACGTAATTCAGCCACGAATGTAAAAATGTGAAAAGGTTGAAAACCTGATGAAAGGGAAACAACCCGTATTCCATAAAAATGAATAACACATCGTATCACAAATTATAATCATATATTGTATATACAACCAAGACAAATGAACAATACATAACAAGTATTTTTCTTTTCAAAAGATCAACTGATATTCTTTCTGCACAAATGGAGTTCTCTATAAGAGGCTGGTTTTAGTTATTCCGAGAAAGTTGATCAGTCAGGATGAGAATTAAAAGTTCAAATATAGCAATTAAGAAGGCTTATATCCTTAATGGAAAATGAAAATAGGAAAGTTTTTTTTTCTTACGTAATTCGAGGAAAACAAATGAGAAGTCCTTCTCCTCCCACGGGAGATCGAGATATGAAGGTAAATATGTTAAAATCGCGGGGAACGATTGAATGAGATCATTTAACACGACAATATATAACAATATGAAAGTTCGATTTAGGACGAATTAATATAGTAATTTTTGTTTGTTTTTGTTCTAATGTCGTAAACGCATACCTTTTTGGTTTGACCGTGGATGGAAGGATTTTTTAACAGAATTTTAGATTCTGTGGTCCGTTCTTAACAAGCTGTTTTTAGGGTCCCGAGATATACATAATCTCAACTACGGAAAGGTAATATGATTGACTGGTCTGTCGTAGTCAATTTTGTTGGAGCAGGTTTTTTCTTTTGGTGACCAGTAGACAGGCGTATTAAATGTCGCTGTATTCTTAAGCGTTAATTTTAGAATTCCAATTTTCCTATTTTTTGATTTTGTGTGCTGGGATAAATTGTTTGATATGACAGCGGGGTGAGCTGTCAATCTCTTAGACGTCCGCTCTTAACGCTGCTCGAGGACTTTCTCCTCGTGTCTCTTCTCGCTTCCATTTCTCCGCTCTCCTGTGCATAGCTACAGTATTCTCTCATTTGATTGGTTGAATCCTCCGCCCCCGCAAATGCATGGGCTGAATTATGAAAGCCTGTCTGTCAAGCATCCTGTTTACCCCCTTTTGACAAACGTCGCCCACCTGCACCCCCTTTCTTTATGCGTAGGGAAACATGTGCCAACAAGATTGCTGCTCCCTTTTTATGCTTTATGGGGCAAAATATGTAGATATAACATTCTCATCTTTGGTGTTTTTATCACAACGTTTCGGCCGATGTAACCTCCAACCTTCTTGCGGTGTACTTTGTCGAACTTGGGAATCTTTCTTCCATCCAGATTCACGAGTTCGACAGAAAGATTCCCAAGTTCGACAAAGTACACCTGAAGAAGGTCGGAGGTTACATCGGCCGAAACGTTGAGATAAAAACATCCAATATGAGAACAGTAGTTCGAATATTCAAAATTCTACAAACTCTAAGATTTTTATGTTTTTGTAGTTTCCTGTTTAATTGTGCGCATTATCTGACGTACAAATGACTATCGCCACTGTACGAATGAATATCAAGGTTATTTGTCTGAATGGCGTGATGTTACACACCTTTTCTATCTTTACAGTAGCAGCAGCACTATGATTAAGTCTGGAGGTGACGTCATACCGGCGTCTATCCGGTGCATTTGGCGGGTTTTTTTTTTATTAGTTCCAGCTTGAAAGCCCGACAGAGTGGTTTATTTTCAGCTGTCTCCGTCTATTTTTGAGAATGGACGTAAAATGTTTGGATGATTTCTCCTCGTTCTTGGAGCAAGAACGATTTATTATGAAATTCAGGGTATCAGAGCGACCTTGATTTTAAGGAATATAATTTCAAAACTTGGAGCCCCTTGGAAGAAACACCTTATGACGAAGAGGTGTTTGATGTTTTTGGAAAATTTCATTTATGAAGTAATTTCGAGGATTGAGCCCCTTTGGAATGAAAATGTGAAGGATTGACGAAGAACATTTTTGGAGAATTTCATTTATGAAGTAATTACATGGATTGAGCCCCTTGGAATGAAAAATGTTGAAAAAAGGACATTTCGATGAAAAAGAAAAAAAAAACTGTGCCTAAGAAGATTCAGCAAACAACGGTTACGGTCCTGTATAATTGAGTATTATTTTTTATTGTTTGTGCCTTTTGAGACCTCTTTGTTAAATTTATAAGAATACTTCTTTTGTCTTTATTGTATGTTTTTTATATGAAAGAAAGAAAGAAAAAAAGGGTAGAAGACTTCTTCAGTCTTTATTATATGAACCAAAAAGGAAAATAATTAATTTGTTTCCAGTTTCGTTGTGCCAACGAACTAACCCCTTTGTGAATTTTCATGTCTTAAGTTTTTTAAATTTTATCTTGGTTACTAGGGTTAATGTTATTAATGCAGCTTTGGGAATTAAAAGCAGTCAGCCTCATTTTTATGTTAATAAATCTCTATTTTTAACTATCAAACCTCTTATTTTTCCTTTTCCCCTTGTCATGTTTTTTTATGCTGTCTTATCACTATTTTGTTACCAAGTAATTCGGATTTTTCTAACAACCGCGAAATTACGACACTATTCTGTTCTTACACTAGAAAGACTTTTTTAAACTCGAAGTTAAAATTCAATCGTAAAATAAACACAATGAAAAAAATCGGTGTTGATTGAACTTACCTTTATATAATTATTTCGTCTTTGTTTTCTTTGCAAAATGAAATTGATAAAATAATCGGATGTTAATTACAGTAAAGATTTTAAATCTAAATTTCTTCTTTTGTTACCAAAAAATATAAGAGTCAACAAGGGAGATAATTCAATCTAAGGTCAACAAGGGAGATAATTCAGTACAAAGTAAAACAACCGTAATAATAATCTCCATTGTTCTTTGAATAAACAACATTAATAAATGGGAATTATAGGGCAGTGATGCAAGTTGAGTTAGTATTTTGTTTAGAAACGGCTTAAAAATAGTTAAAATCAGCTAGACATTTTGGGGGTAAATTGCAGAGTAACACACAATACGCTAAATCACTTACTCCCCATCCAAAGAATGAGATTTTACTTTTCTTTAAGAAGAGAATTACGTGTGTACAGTCTGCTTAACTTGGTTGAAAAAAGAAGACAAAAATTAAGATCAGCGGATCAGTTTCGTCTATTAATTGAGCATAAAATGATCACCCATTTCTCTGCCATTTTAGCTTTAGGGTATCTTTTACTATAATAAACATAACGAAAAAAAGGGTGAAAAAAGAAATGTGCAACAAATAAATGTTAGCAAAGGCAAGTTAAGTTACTCATCTACCTACCTGGATAATTTATTTGTTTTAACTTATTTTAAAGGGTGGTTTTCTGTTTCAAAACAGTCGGTGTTGACTGCTCGTAAAGAAATTCAAAACGAAGGCTCGCTCACGGACAGGACTTGAAAATCGATAAAAAAATCGAAAACTAAACAACATACTGATAGAAACTGATAGAACATTACATTTTCGCATGATTGTTGACATTTATTGTATACGTTTCTATCAGTACCCAGTAAACAACATTTGAGTTATCTCCCTTGTCTATTTCATCAGTGAAAATGTGTAACGAAACGTAAGATCGTCTTTTCTTCTTTTACTTATTATTTAATAAATATTGGATGAATTTGCGTATTTTTTTCTGTACAATCTTATTTTCAAGCTAACATGTAAGTACACAACAAAGTTTATACATTTCTTAAAATATTTTAATATCGTGGCTAAACAGCAGAAGCACCAAAATATTTTAACAAGTTTAAAAAATTTTTTTTATAAGATTAGTACTTGAACATTTAAAAAATACCTTTAATAACATATTACAGTTTTTACATTGGATATTCTAACCAGAATATCTATGCCGCAAATACGTCCGTACCAAGCATACTCCATTACCAGGCGTGCTCGTATAGATAGGTGTGGAACAAAGCTTCACTCTTTCTGCACTGTCGTTTCAACTTTCGTTTACTCAATGTAAAAACTGTAATATGTTATTAAATGTATTTTTACTTGTTCATATAAGTAGCACTTAGAAAAATTTTTTTTTTTAATCATTTTTCAAAAATCTTTTTTTGTTGTTGAAAATCTATTTATGGTATATGATTTTAAGCCAAAAAATTACAATTTAGGGCAGGGAGTCAATTTCGTCTATAAATTACACATAAAATGATCACTCATTTCACTGCCATTTTAGCCTTGTAGAGCAGTTAACAGTTTGTTTGTTTTACCACTAACCATAAATCTGAGTAACAAGACAAATCCTTGTAATATTTTGTAATAAAACAGTCGTCAGATGAAAGAAAAACCATTCTTCTATAAACAACAACATATGTATTTATTAAAGTGACCAACACTGTTGGGTGTAGGTTGTCGAAAGTTTAGAAGAGGGACCAAGAGAGTTTTCTGCTAGAGTTCTCTCGAAACAATATATTTTAAAATTAATATAGTTTTGCTCAGCACTTAAGCGACAAGAACAGGAGAGAGGACGTCTTTTTTCGTTGATGCGAAGATGCTCTCTGTAATTCCCTAAGGGTCTGGGAGTTGTCCTCTAATAATACCATCGAAATTAGTAGGCATTAAAAACTGATTGCTTATCCAACAGTTGTCAAATGAAAGGTACACAAAACCTTTCTCTAAACAGTAATATATGTATTTATTTAAGTGACTTCCACCGTTGGGTGTAGGTTGTCGAAAGTTTGGAAGAGTGACCAAGAGAGTTTGTTGCCGAAAGTCTCTTTGAAGCAATATATTTTCAGGAAGCTCTCTGTCTACTCTCTGAAACTCCCTAAACATTTGGTAGGAGTCCATTAAAATTAATACGCCCTAGAGGCTGATTGGTTATCGTGTGACCTAACCACCCCACGGAGGCTGCTCTCCACAAGAAGAAAGAAATGTTAATGTTTATCACTGCTACAATTCTCCGATAGAAAATGATTTGTGGAGGTATCTTCCCTAAAACACTAGAATGGCCCTGAAATGTGGGATCATTTGGTTAAATAGTAATTTCTTAATGTGTCATGGTGGCCTAATCGGAAATCAGATATTTCGACCAGTGTAAACACAAAAGAAAAATTCCCAAATAGATTTCTGGCCACTCCCTTTGGCAGATATTTTAGTTTTAGTTTCATTTATAGTAAAAAATACTCAAATTTGAAATCGGATATTTTGACCCGTGTAAACGCAAAACAAATACTCAAATATAGGTGCACACATGTTTCCTTAAATCATCTGAAAAGCAACAATGTTTAGAATAATAAGACTTTTCTTCAATGTTAGATTGCATAAGAATCTTTAAAGTAGATCACATTAAAAAAACAACATAATCACCTTTGACATAGATATTAAATCAGTTCTAAGTTAGACCTTGACTGAGATTATTAAGTATAGTAACGTTTGGTCAAGCGATGTGGATGCAAAGCTGCACACAAACTCGACTGAAAACATAACCTCTTTGGTGAAAGTAATAATGAATTATATATTTTTAAAAATAAGGGTTCTCCTTTTTATTATTTCTTTTTTACATGGGAAGGGACATTCTTCGAAATGCCAGAAAATAATCTGCTATTCTAACAGAATGTCTTTCCATCAATTGTATTTATTTGGATTTCTTTCACACTTGATTTCCAGAAATACTTTCCAGATACTTTTTGAAATTATTCTTCATGAGGCCTTTAGCTCCTATTATAACTGGGATAATGTTAATATTTTTTTATGTTCATATCACACATGAGGCTTTAGTATTTGTCATCTTCTCCCTTTCCATTCTGTTTAGACCAATGTCATAAGGCACATTCACCTCAAGCAGTTTCATCTTTCGGTTTTATTTGATATGAAAATGTCAGGTTTTACTGATGTATTTTCTAGGTTAGTGAATGTGAAAAATACTCCCCTCCCCCACACACATAATGGCTTTGTATGTGTATCTTTAAATGGCTTGTTGCAAATGGTGAACAACGCACTTTAAAAGCCCAGTCAGATTGAATACAGATGCAGCAACACTCTTACAAAATTGCAAACACTCTCTCGACAGTTCTGTAATCTCCCAGAAAGAATTAACATATATAAAATGTATTTTTAGGGTAACTCTTAAGTTTAAAGACAATTTTATTTGTTAACTAATAGATTTATTATCAACTACTTCAACAATTACCATCATCAAAGTCAAATTATAAAAATGCACATATCAGTCAATTTGTTGTCGATTCTTTTTTGAATACCATATAGGATTGCATATCACTAATATAAAATTTATTTGGATCTGATACAGTTTCGAGATTTGGCATCATTTTAATTTTGACATCGAATATCCAATTTAACATTGGACTCAATTCTTTTTCTATAGTACATCCCTGCTGGCTAAATCAACCCGCCTTATATTCTTATATTCCTAACTCTTTCTAGACCCTATTCTGTGTTGATGAAACTGTTACAGCAAGCAGATATACATTTTAGAGTAGATGTTTGTCTTATAAGTGAAGCTTGGTGATTCATTTTCTCTCCTTCATCTAAACAAGCCCAATCAGATGAATATATATGCAGCGACACTACTACAACATTTCTATCTCGAACAAGCATCTCTCTACAGTTCTTTGGTTAACTATATAAAATCTATTTTAGGTTAAATTGTTTAAAGATAATTTTATATAACTAATAGATATATTATCAATTACTCCAACAAGAAGGTTATGATATAATCATCTTTTTTTATTTGTTTTTTTAATTCATTTTTCTGTTTGTTAGCAACTAATTTCAATGACTTTCTTTTTTACCAAAAAGGGTTTTGCCCATCGAATTGAAATCTTGACGTGACACAGTTCAATATCTGGATCCAGAATAATTTTTTTTTAAGTTCAGAACATTCTTATGATTAATGAAAATTCCTATCCAGTATTTATCACTATGGCAAATAACATGTGACCCCTTCTTGAAAACAGTATAGAAGTCAGAATGATGTTTTGAAAAGGTTGAAATTTGATGAAGATATAAAAATATTGTCTTAGCAAACAAATTGTGACCTTCAGCTGCAAAAGATGTCATACAAGATTGCAATTTTCTGTTCTTTCACCCAGGAAAAAACGCTTCAACATATCTACCATTTTCATATATTGCAACCACAAGCAGCAAATAGGGTTAGTCAAATTGTTAACCAAATAGGTCTCCTAACTTTTGTGAATAAGGGACGTGTTGCCTACAGTAAGCCTTTCAGGTGGCTCTTCATCACTACTGATGAATCCATTGAACACCTTGGTGTAGTGATGATGAAGTGCTGTCAGTTTTTTCAGCCAACCTCATTGTGGGTTTGCATGTGTATTTTTAAATGATTACTTATTTTAAATGGTTTACAATAGATTTCACAAGAATAAGGTTTTTACACTTTTTAAAAAGATATTTGTTATTTCTGCTTTTATTAGAATAGGGATAGAATATTCTATTGCCTGCTATTCAGAGGCTCCAACCGAGTGTACTTTTAAGGATTTTGGCCATTCCCTTTAGTGCAATTATTTGGATTTCTTTCGCACTTGGTTTTCCAGGAATACTTTCCAGATACTTTTTGAAATTCTTCTCCATGAGGCTTTTAGCTCCTAGTATAACTGGGATAAAATTGATGTTTTTGAGGTTCCACTTTTTCTTCATGTCATACATTAGGCGTTGGTATTTGGTCACCATCTCTGCTCTGTTCAAGCCACTGTCATTTAGTACACTCACCTCAACCAGTGTTGCCAATCTTTCTGCCTTATTTAATGTTACAATGGCTTTTTCCATGTAAGCAAATGTGAGAACCACATATTCATAATGTATGGTGTACTAATTGTTTCCCATGGACCCTTCTGGTAGATTCTCCCAGGACTTAGTGCTACACTGGATTTTAAGGTTTTTACAAATGGTCTAGTCTATGTATTTGAACACACCATCATGACGTGTTGTGTAGCTGCCATCTTATAACATGATTTTACAGCTTATTCTAACTCTCAAATTCAATGTGGCAAAATCTGCACGTATTATCATTACTAAGTCCTGCCATGTTTTTAAAGGTATTTGTCAAAAGGTCTCGGTTTGGGGCTGCCATTAAAAGCCTATCCTGATCATAGTGAAGGGTTTTCTTTTAAAGCCAGTTAAAGGAACATTCTGACTACTCTTTAATGCTCTTATTTCTTATATGTTCAGGTTTATGGACATTCTCAGATACTGTTTAATACTAACAATTGTATATCTATGTAAATGGTTTATCTCTGAAATTCCCAGTCCTCCTTCTCCTCTTGGTAAGTACAGCCTCGGCAAACATTGATTTTGTATATGGTTCGGTAGAGTGTAAATTTATTTCTTGTTTTTACATCCAGCCTGTTGATGCTTTGTTGAGGCCAATCTATGATGCAAAAACTCTACATGATTACCGGCATGGCAAACTGGTTGATCGTAGTAATCTTATTTTTATTTGGGAGTTGTTTTCATATCTTATTAACACGTCGTATGTATTCTTGGCCTATTAATTCCCTCATCTTTGAATGTAAGATGCTACCTTTTCCTCAACGCAAAGGTAGTTATATGTCTGCAGCTTTTCCAGATGTTACCTAATTGGAAGATTTCTGCATGGTTCCTCAACACAGCATTGTGTGTGCACTTCAAACATTTGTTGATGCCAAACTTGATTCTCTTTGATTCACCCGCTATTACATAGTGTGGGTTCGCACGTGTACTTTTAAATTATTACCAGTTGTAAATTGTTTACAACAGATTCCACAAGAATAAGGTTTCCACCCAGTGTGGGTTCGCGTATGTATTTTTACTTTGGATTTTGTATTAAATGATTTACCACAAATTTCACATGAAAAGGGTTTCTCACCAGTGTGGGTTCGAGTGTGTATTTTTACATCATTGCTTTGAGTAAATGATTTACCACAAATTTCACAAGAATAAGGTTTCTCACCAGTGTGTGTACGAATGTGTTTTTTTACATGAGCATTTGTAGCAAACGATTTAGTACAAATTTCACATGAATAGGGTTTCTCACCAGTGTGGGTTCGTGTGTGCGTTTTTAGATTATCAGTTGTAGTAAACGATTTACTACAAATTTCACATGAAAAGGGTTTATCACCAGTGTGAGTATGCATGTGCAGTTTTACTTCATATTTTGTTGCAAATGGTTTATCACAAATTTCACAAGAATAAGGTTTCTCACCAGTGTGTGTATGCATGTGTCTTTGTAGATGAACACTTGTAGTAAAAGATTTATCACACACTTCACATGAATAGGGTTTCTCACCAGTGTGGGTTCGTGTGTGTTTTTTTAGATTATAAATTGTAGTAACTGATTTACTACAAATTTCACATGAATAGGGTTTCTCACCAGTGTGAGTATGCATGTGTATTTTTACTGCACGTTTTGTAGGAAATGACTTCCCACAAATCTCACAAGAATAAGGTTTCTCTCCAGTGTGTGTACGCATGTGTATTTTTACATTATAATGTGTAGTAAAGGATTTACTACAAATTTCACAAGAATAAGGTTTCTCCCCAGTGTAGGTATGCATGTGTATTTTTATAACACAACTTTTACAGGAATAAGGTTGCTCCAAAGTATGCGTCAGCATGTGCAGTTTGACATAATAAATATTTTTTTTAAATTACCACAAGTCTCACAAGAATAAGGTTTCTACACAGTGTGGGTAGGCATGCATATTTTTGATAAATTTTTGAAAATGACTTACCACAAATTTTACAAGAATAAGGTTACTCTACAATGTTACACTTTATTAATTTTCTTCTCTCCAATCGACCAGTTTACTATATCATAATATATCTTTCTTGTAGTCTCTTGGACTTGCCGGATTTCATGACAAGAATTTATCTGGTTTGGTGGAGTATCAAGTTTAGTGCAGTTACTTGAGGTAAAATCACTATGAGAAGGTGCTCAGTACTTGTATAAACCAGTGTGAATCCATGCTGATGGTATCTTATTTGGGCTTCGAATACTATGTTATTTTGAATATTTGGTCAGGGTATATTTGTAGGGGGAATAATCCTCATGCCAAGTGGTCTTAACAAAACTCTGTATAGAGAGACCGAAGACACTCGAGGACAGTGTCTAGTAAGCATTAAAATTCTTCCCTGTCTGGTAAGCATTCAAAATCTCCCATGTTTAATAGGTGCTCAAAGTCTTACCAGTGGAGGACATGAATTCATGTATTTTAAAGATGTTACATAAATGATGAGATACAAATGAGCTTTCTCTCCACTGTTTGTTTTGAAATTAGATTTATTCTCGTGAATTAACACATTTCACAAGACTAACACTTCTACTCTATATATGTGTATGGGATACTTTCATTTTCCTCCACTGTGGCTGTTACCTGTGAATGAATAAGAAATTTTATTTAACAATTCATGCAGTAATGGAAATAGATATATCAATTATATGCAAATATTACAGAAAAGTTTCCTCCTGCAACAATCTTTGAAAAAAGGTAATTGGGAGATATGGGGTAAGTGATGTCGGTAAATTTAAATTGTAAACACGATTTGGTGACCTGCTTAAAAATTCTCATAGTATTAATCTAACCTTTTAAAGTGACAATTAAACTTTCTTTTCATAATTCAACTTACAGGTGCAAATTTTTTGCTCAGCACCTCTATATTTAATGCATTGGCCATAAGAATCTTTGGCATTTTAATGACCTTTTGCAGTGGTTGCAAGCAGTCATAAACACAATTTTGTTTTCAGAGAATCTATTTCGTTGGAAGCAATTGAAATACTGATTTTTGTGAGAAATGGAAACAGCAAATTCCTGGGTGTACTAAAGTTTGCTGTTTGGTTTGTTGGAATTTCTTGCAGAATATGAAACTCTCAATACAAAAAATAATCAATCAGTTATAGAAGATGCGATACAGGACTCATTCTTTGCAAAAATGGAGTGCACAGGAATTTCTGGTATGAACGATCTCACACTGTCCCAATCAGCTATAGAGTATCTATACACTCTGAATGAAATGGGTATCAGAGATTTTGTTGAACTTTCAATCTTACTTGAGACAACCGAGTGATCAGAAGGTTGCAGTAGAGAGAGAACAGTGGATTATCAGGCTAATATC
Organism: Sepiola atlantica; assembly: GCA_963556195.1. Lineage (NCBI taxonomy): Eukaryota > Metazoa > Mollusca > Cephalopoda > Sepiida > Sepiolidae > Sepiola > Sepiola atlantica. The sequence goes on from OY744525.1 coordinate 149,365,390, forward strand.
GAGAAGACTTGCAAAATCTCCGTCAGCATCTGGTACGCAAGTCTGAAAACATTGTAGGAAAAAAAAACACTTATTTTAGAAGTTAGGCTGGAAATCAGTTTTGCAAATTAAGTTAATTTAAATAGCTCATCCATTTCTGCAATCGATAACATTTTCAAGTATATATGACAAATCTTTCTTTAAAGAGAGATACAATTTATAAGTATATAAATATAATCCACTTATAATATAACGAGCACTTCTCTGTCAGGATGTCTGTCTGTCTGTCCGTCCTGGCGAATTTTTGTAAACAGAGGGGGGGGGGCCGAAATAATTACTATTTAATTAATTTCAAAGTCGGAAACATAAACAAACACATTGGGCTACATATTAAAGACTAAATAAACAATAAATAATTTTCGGCGTCAAAGTCGCGATTCGAACTCGCAACCTTGACGCTAACAGACAAACGCGCTACCGCCTGAGCTAAAGGAAAAGAGTTGGAAAAAGTTTCTTAATCCTAATACTTGAACAAATCGCTTTTTTTTCACATCTCTCATTTAGCAATAGATGATCGTATAGTAATTGGTTCTTTTTATGCTTTGGGGTCTGCGTCCGCGCTCGATCTGTTCTTCCAGAATACGATTGGGTCTGCGTTCGCGCTCGATCTGTTCTTCCCGAATACGATTGGGTCTGCGTTCGCTCTCGATTTTTTCACGGGGGGGGGGGGGGGGGTAAATTCACCCCCCCCCCCATTTTTTTTTTTTCATTTTTTTTTTTTGGGCGCGAAAAAAAAAAAAAATTTTGGCGCGAAAAAAAAAAAAAAAATTTTTTCCGCCTAATAAAGAAAAAAAATAAAAATTTTTTTTTTCCTTTTTAAACAAAAAAAGTATTCGGAGACAATTTTTTTTCATTTCTTTTGTCTAACCACCCAAGAACGCGGCAGCCTAGCAAAAATAGACGACCGTTAGGGAGTCTATTTTCGCTAGTCCACTTATAATATAACGAACACTTTCTCTGTCATTCTGTCTGTCCGTCCTGGAGAAATTTTGTAAACTAGAGAGGGGGGGGGCAGGCGAGATAAGTACTATTAAATTAATTTCAAAGTCGGAAACATAAACAGATACATTGGGCCACATATTAACGACTAAATAAACAATAAATAATTTTCGGCATCAACGCCGCGATTTGAACTCGCAACCTTGACACTAACAGCCAAACGCTTTACCGAATGTGCTAAAGGGACACAGTTGAAAAATGTCTCTTAATTCTCATACTTGAACCAATCGCTTTTTTTTTACATCTCTCAATTAGCAATAAATGATCGTATAATAATTGGTTCTTTTTATACTTTTGGGTCTGCGTCCGCGCTCGATTAGTTTGTCGAAAATACAATTCGGTCTGTGTTCGCTCTCGATTTTTATCAGGGGGGGGGGGGTTCTGGAGGGGGGGGATTTACCCCCCCCCCATTTTTTTTTTTGCCGCGAAAAAAAAAAAATTGGGGCGGGAAATTTTGTTTTTTTTCCCTTTTTAAACAAAATGGTATTCGGAGACAAATTTTTTTTTCTTTCCTTTTGTCTAACCAGCCAAGAACGCGGCAGCCTAGCAAAAATAGACGACCGTTAGGGAGTCTATTTTCGCTAGTCTCCTATATAAAGGCAAGTTGTCTGTCTGTTTGTATGTGTAGCTAGTCCACTTATAATATAACGAACACTTTCTCTGTCATTCTGTCAGGATGTCTGTCTGTCCGTCGTCGAGAATTTTTGTAAACGTAATAAACAAATAAACAATAAATAATTTAAGCGCTGAGACTACGATTCGAACTCGCAACCTTGACGCTAACTGCCGAACGCGCTATCATCTGACCCACAAAGACAAGTGATATAACCGTATTAATTTTAAATGATAAAGAATCCGTTTTTTTTCAACTTCTTCCGGTTACAAATGAATGATCGTATAACTGTTCATTGGAAATACATTGGGGTCTGCGTTCGCTCTCGATTGTTTTAGGGGGGGGGAGAAAGTTCCCCCCCACAATTTTTTTTTTTCATTTTTATTTTGGCGCGAAAAAAAACAATTTTGGCGCGAAAAAAAAAAAAAATTTTTTCCGCCTAAAAAAAAAAAAAAATAATTTTTTTTTCCTTTTTAAACAAAAAAAAGTATTCGGAGACAAATTTTTTTCATTTCTTTTGTCTAACCACCCAAGAACGCGGCAGCCTAGCACAAATAGACGACCGTTAGGGAGTCTATTTTGGCTAGTCCACTTATAATATAACGAGCACCTTCTCTGTCACGACGATGTCAGGATGTCTGTCTGTCCGTCGTCGATAATTTTTGTAAACGTAATTTCAGAAATAAACAATAAATAATTTAAGCGCCGAGACTATGATTCGAACTCGCAAACTTGACGCTAACTGCCGAACGCGCTACCATCTGCTCCACTACGACAAGTGATATAATCGTCTTAATTTTAACTGATAAAGAATCCGGTTTTTTTTCAACTTCTTCCAGTTACAAATGGATGGTCGTATAACTGTTCATTGGAAATACATTGGGTCTGCGTTCGCACTCGATTGTTTTAGGGGGGGCGCGAGGACGGGGGGCGCGAGGGATGGGGGCGCGAGGGGGGGGAGCGCGAGGGGGGGGGAATCCCCCCCCCCCCCCAATTTTTTTTTTCCATTTTTTTTTTGGCGCGAAAAAAAAAAAATCGGAGCGGGAAATTTTGTTTTTTTTCCCTTTTTAAACAAAATGGTATTCGGAGACAAATTTTTTTTTCTTTCCTTTTGTCTAACCAGCCAAGAACGCGGCAGCCTAGCAAAAATAGACGACCGTTAGGGAGTCTATTTTCGCTAGTCTCCTATATAAAGGCAAGTTGTCTGTCTGTTTGTATGTGTAGCTAGTCCACTTATAATATAACGAACACTTTCTCTGTCATTCTGTCAGGATATCTGTCTGTCCGTCGTCGAGAATTTTTGTAAACGTAATAAACAAATAAACAATAAATAATTTAAGCGCTGAGACTACGATTCGAACTCGCAACCTTGACGCTAACTGCCAAACGCGCTATCATCTGCCCCACCAAGACCAGTGATATAAGCGTATTAATTTTAAATGATAAAGAATCCGTTTTTTTTCAACTTCTTCCAGTTACAAATGAATGATCGTATAACTGTTCATTGGAAATACATTGGGGTCTGCGTTCGCTCTCGATTGTTTTAGGGGGGAGAGAAAGTTCCCCCCCCCAATTTTTTTTTTCATTTTTATTTTGGCGCGAAAAAAAACAATTTTGGCGCGAAAAAAAAAAAAATTTTTTCCGCCTAAAAAAAAAAAAAAATAATTTTTTTTTCCTTTTTAAACAAAAAAAAGTATTCGGAGACAAATTTTTTTCATTTCTTTTGTCTAACCACCCAAGAACGCGGCAGCCTAGCAAAAATAGACGACCGTTAGGGAGTCTATTTTGGCCAGTCCACTTATAATATAACGAGCACCTTCTCTGTCACGATGTCAGGATGTCTGTCTGTCGTCGATAATTTTTGTAAACGTAATTTCAGAAATAAACAATAAATAATTTAAGCGCCGAGACTACGATTCGAACTCGCAAACTTGACGCTAACTGCCGAACGCGCTACCATCTGCTCCACAACGACAAGTGATATAATCGTCTTAATTTTAACTGATAAAGAATCCGGTTTTTTTTCAACTTCTTCCAGTTACAAATGGATGGTCGTATAACTGTTCATTGGAAATACATTGGGTCTGCGTTCGCACTCGATTGTTTTAGGGGGGGGCGAGGGGGGGAATCCCCCCCCCCCAATTTTTTTTTTCCATTTTTTTTTCGGCGCGAAAAAAAAAAAAATTTCCCGCCGAAAAAAAAATTTTTTTTTTCCGCCTAATAAAAAAAAAAAAAAAAAAATTTTTTTTTCTTTTTTAAACAAAAAAAGTATTCGGAGACAATTTTTTTTCATTTCCTCTGTCTAACCACCCAAGAACGCGGCAGCCTAGCAAAAATAGACGACCGTTAGGGAGTCTATTTTGGCTAGTCCACTTATAATATAACGAGCAGGTACGATGTCAGGATGTCAGGATATCTGTCTGTCCGTCGTCGAGAATTTTTGTAAACGTAATAAATAAATAAACAATAAATAATTTAAGCGCTGAGACTACGATTCGAACTCGCAACCTTGACGCTAACTGCCGAACGCGCTATCATCTGACCCACAAAGACAAGTGATATAACCGTATTAATTTTAAATGATAAAGAATCCGTTTTTTTTCAACTTCTTCCGGTTACAAATGAATGATCGTATAACTGTTCATTGGAAATACATTGGGGTCTGCGTTCGCTCTCGATTCTTTTAGGGGGGGGGGGAGAAAGTCCCCCCCCCAATTTTTTTTTTTCATTTTTTTTTTGGCGCGAAAAAAAAAAATTTTCCCGCCAAAAAAAAATAAAATATTTTTCCGCCTAATAAAAAAAAAAAAAAAAAAAAAAAATTTTTTCCTTTTTAAACAAAAAAAAGTATTCGGAGACAAATTTTTTTCATTTCTTTTGTCTAACCACCCAAGAACGCGGCAGCCTAGCAAAAATAGACGACCGTTAGGGAGTCTATTTTGGCTAGTCCACTTATAATATAACGAGCAGGTTCTCTGTCACGATGTCAGGATATCTGTCTGTCCGTCGTCGAGAATTTTTGTAAACGTAATTTCAGAAATAAACAATAAATAAGACTGAGACTACGGTTCGAACACGCAACCTTGACGCTAACTGCTGAACGTGCTATCATCTGCCCCACAAAGACAAGTGACATAATCGTATTAATTTTAAATGATAAAGAATCCGTTTTTTTTCAACTTCTTCCAGTTACAAATGAATGATCGTATAACTGTTCATTGGAAATGGGGGGAGAAAGTCCCCCCCATTTTTTTTTTTCATTTTTTTTTTGGCGCGAAAAAAAAAAATTTTCCCGCGAAAAAAAAAAAAAATTTTTTCCGCCTAATAAAAAAAAAAAAAAATTTTTTTTCTTATTTAAACAAAAAAATTATTCGGAGACAAATTTTTTTCATTTCTTTTGTCTAACCACCCAAGAACGCGGTAGCCTAGCAAAAATAGACGAGGGGGGGGGGTAGCGAGGAGGGGATTTCTCCCCCCCCATTTTTTTTCTTCATTATTTTTTGGCGCGAAAAAAAAAAATTTCCCGCCAAAAAATTTTTTTTTTTTTACCGCCTAAAAAAAAAAAAATTTTTTTTTTCTTCCAAAAAAAAGTATTCTGAGACAAATTTTTTTTTTCTTTGTCTCACACACCAAGAACGCGGCAGCCTAGAAAAAATAGACGACCGTTAGGGAGTCTATTTTCGCTAGTCACCTTATAATATAACGAACACTTTCTCTGTCAGGATGTCTGTCTCTCCATCCTGGAGAATTTTTGTAAACGTAATTTCAGAAAGGTCTACGTTTGCTATCGATTGTTTTACAGGGGGGGGAAAGACATTTCACCCCCCCCCATTTTTTTTTTTGTGCGCGAAAAGAAAAAAAAAAATTTTCCCGCCCCCTCAAAAAATGAATTCTTTATCATTTAAAATTAATATGATTATATCACTTGTCTTGGTGGGGCAGAGGTTAGCGCGTCCGGCAGTTAGCGTCAAGGTTGGGCGCCGAAACGAATTCTTTATCATTTAAAATTAATAGGATTATATCACTTGTCTTGGTGGGTTCTTCTACAATATAGGACCCGAAGGCTTCTGCAGAATAGGGAGCATGGGTATTTCTGTAGTATAGGTACCAGGGTGCTTCTACAGTATAGGACCCAGCACCAGGGGTGCTTCTATAATATTGGACCCAGAGGCTTCTGCAGTATGGTTCTTTGATATGACCGAGGCACCTCGGAATTTTTTTTTCTTTCTTTGACTAAAAATATTTCTATGGCGAGGGTAAAAAAAATTGGGGGGGAGAGGGCGGGGCAATTTTTTTTTCTTTCTTTTTAATTAAAAATATTGTATAGTATGGGGAGCCAGAAAAAAAATTGAGGGGGGGGGGAGTGTAAAAAAATTTTTTTTTCATTTTTAAACTAAAAATATTTCTATGTATGGGGGAGGGTAAAAAATTTTTTTTGGGGGGGGGGGGGGGGCAATTTTTATTAAAAATACTTATATGTATGGGGGAGGATGAAACAAAGTTTTTTTTCGGGCGGGGGTAAACATTTTTTTTTCTGTTTTAAACTAAAAATATTTCTATGTATGGGGTAAAAAATTTTTAAAAAAAATTTGGGGGGGGGGTTAGGGTTAAAAAATTTTTTTTTCTTTTTTTTTCTTTTAAATTATAAATATGTCTAAGTATGGGGAGAATGAAAAAAAAATTTTCCTGGGGGGACAAAAAAATTATATGTTTTTATGACCCCGAGCCACGCCGGGTAGCCCCGGTAGTAAGTTTATGAATTTCTTACTTTTAATCACTTAACAATTAGTTATTATTACAAAAAAATATTTTGTCATTTCATCTCTAATGAGTTGATACCAATATTGAACCGATGTGTATGACTAAATAATGGGCATGAATAATTTCTGATTGAATATTATACATGGCAGGAATTACATCATGGTAAAATACCCTAAAGACATGGCCCTTAGAGTTTAGCAGAGAAAGCTGAGGGTGGGGCGTCATCTCTCCATCTGGGAAACATACTAGTGAATGGATGGACAAACGAATGCAATTTTGTGCTGGATGGACAGTAATTCTTAAAGAATGACAGAGTGGAGCAAGGCCATCGATAATATTCATTCACCCAAAAATGATAATTTTATTTATAACATGTCTTACTATTTACTTGCCTCCCCCACGAGGGCAAAATTTAGATATAACGTCGGGTTTTAATGTGATAAAAATCCAGCTCCCCAAAAAAGGGCAATCTGGATTGGAACAAAAGTTTAAAATGCCTCAGTCTAGAAGGATTTCTCCTTTACTGACAGAAGACAGAATAGACTAAATGTAAAATCAGACCAGATACTACACTTTGTTGCTAGCCAAAAGGCCAAAAAACTTTTTTAATGTACATTTTCAGCAAAAAAAAACACAAGACAAACACAGATTGAAAGTAAAGCAAAAAGAAAACAACAATTATTTTAAAATGTATAATTCAACAGAAAACATTAAATTTGTAGATGAAGACCTTAACCCTAACCCAACCTCCTCAGAAATTAAAAACATGGTTACATCTACGATTTAACTAAAACAGTTACAACTTGCTCAAATGATATCTGGTTCAAAAGTGGGTGATCATTTTAAGTTAAAATTATTTCAGAATCTGATCTCTAATTCTAAAATATTTTTTCTTTCCAAAAGTTTATCAGGGTGTTATCACTTAATTGTCTTAACCAAATAAAATCACATTCGTGTTTGGGGTGGGGATGATTTAACTGAGGGTCTTCATCTACAATAATTATCCAGAAAACCTCCCCAGTTGATTGCCAAGAAATTAGGAAAATGGGCAGTTCTTTCTTTTATACATGTCCTCAAAGCGATATCTAGTTTAGCTGTAAACGTTACTATTGGCGACTCATGTGTAACCGTTATTTGTTCAAAGATTTTTGTTTTTAATGTTTAAAAAAAGTTTTACTCTCAACTTATGGTAAATTAAATTGCTCGTACCTTATTTTAAATATTAAACCCTTTAACACAAATAGGTCACAAATGAGTAAGTAAATTAAGTTGCATATAATTTTTTACAAATAGTAAATATTCAATTTTTGAACACAAATAGGTCACGGATGAGTAGGTAAACAATTTTTTTTTTTACTAATTGCCCTACTGTATTTCTTTTCAAATAATTCATGTCGCCAATACTAACGTTTACTAAAGTAGTTTTTTCATTTTTTTTGTTGTCTTTTTTGTCTGAACTAGCAAAGGGTCCATTGATAGAATAATACCGAAAATATATTTAATTAAGTTTACTCAGTTTTTCTTCATGTGCGGAAATCCGACAATTAAAAACAATAAAAACAAATTAAATTGAATTCAGTTGAATTCTATTTTGATTACATCAAATTTAAACAACGAAAAGCTTCTTTTTTAAAATATATGGTCTAATTTTTTAAATTTGTTCAAATTTCTTACACCTGAAAGACTTTTTTGGGTATTTTTAATAATAGCCCAACAACGAAAACGCTGAAAAAACAAATATACAACAAATAAAAGTTACCGTAGCCGATAAAACTGAATTTCCAAGTTAACTGTGACAGTTATTAATGATTATAATCCGTTAAAAGTGCTATTTTCTATAAGTTAATAGTTTTAGCTTACAGGAAGTGAAAAAAAAAAGTAATTAATGGCCGCTCTCGTTCTCGTCTCGTTTCAATTGTTTTTTTACTGGGACTCATAGTCAAAGCGCAATGTTTGCATTTTTCAGCCAAGCAGAAGAACAAAACAAAACTACATTTTAAGCAAAAGGAATAAAATAATTTTCTTTTGATTTACATGTCAGTGTGCTTTTATTTACATATTATTTTCGGTAAATTTTTACTATCCATTCCCAGCGCAGTTTACCCCTTAAAAAAGTTAAAGTTCTACTTTTTTTGTGCAAATACATTTAAACAGCCTAAACAAATATCCGCAAAGAAGGAATTACATTTTTTTTTAAATATTTAAGATTTTAGAGTGGGGGTTCACTTTCCTTTATAACTGTAACGTAAAATGAGCACCCATTTTCTGGCCAGTTAGCGTCAAACGAGACATGTAACCGACTTGAGTTTTTAATAAAAACACGTAAAAATTTAGCGATTTTCGTGTTTGTTTTGGAGGGGGGTGGGCAAACTTTGACTTGAGTTCCCCCCCCCCCTAAAAAAAACCCAGAAAACTAAATTGGCTAAAATTCTACGTGTTTTTATTAAATAAATAAATACCCCCCACCCCAAACTGGCTAAATTTCTACGTGTTTATTTAATAAAAAAAACCCACCCTAACTCCAGCCCTAACCCTAACTCCAGCCCTAACCCTAACTCCAGCCCTAACCCTAACTCCAGCCCTAACCCTAACCCTAACCCCAGCCCTAACCCTAACTCTAACCCCAGCCCTAACCCTAACTCTAACCCCAGCCCTAACCCTAACTCTAACCCCAGCCCTAACTCTAACCCCAGCCCTGATCGTTTAAAAAAACAAACGTCGCTTTTATTATGAGTCCCGGTAAAAAAAAACACACACACTTGACAACGAGAACCCGAAACGAGGCTAACAAAACAAGACTGTCGACGCCATGTTTTTGCTGTAAAAATCCGTGCCCAGAATTTTTTTTTTTCATGTCTAATGAAAAAAACATTTATCCTACGTAAAAATAAAAACAAATGGAATAGCTAACTAGGAAAATCTCCAGTCTCGAATTAGAAACTCAAGTCGGTTACATGTCTCGTTTAATGTTAAGTGGCCAGGAAATGGGTGCTCATTATACGTTAAATTTATAAAGGAAAGTTATCCCCCACGCTAAAATCTTAAATATTTAAAAAAAAAATTTAATTCCTTCTTTGCGGATGTTTTTTTAGGTTGTTTAAATGTATTTGCACAAAAAAAGTAGGATTTTAACTTTTTTGAAGTGGTAAACTGTGCTGGGAATGGATAGTAAAAAAATACCTTATTTTCATTCGTCACACCGTAATGTTTTTTTTTCTCCTGTTGTTTCTGTAAAAAATTCCATACCCTAACCTAACCCTAACCCTAAATCTAAATCGAACCCCAATTTTTCATATTTCAGTAAAGCAAAAAAACAAAAAAAACAAAAAAAAACGCCGCTTTCATTATGACTCCCGGTAAAAAAAAAAACACACCACGTGACAACAATTGACGCCATATTTATTAAGTCAACATTTTGTTGGCGAAAAAATTTTTTTTTTTTTTTTTCATGTCTAATAAAAAGCCATTTATCCTACGTAAACATACAAACAAATGGAATAGATAACTAGGAAAATCTCCAGTGTCTACGTACGTCGAATTTATTTGTTGCATATTCATTTTTTGACTACGTTCTACAACTTTTTTTCAACCCGACTCGCGAGTTGTAGGGCTATTATTAAAGATTCCCACTTTTTTAAACTCGAAGTTAAAATTCAATCGTAAAATAAACGCAATGAAAAAATCGGTAGTGATTGAACTTACCTTTATATAATTATTTCGTCTTATTTGTTTTCTTTGCAAAATGAAATTTATAAACTAATCGGATGTTAATTACAGTAAAGATTTAAAATCTAAATTTCTTCTTTCGCTACAAAAGAAATATAAGAGTCAACAAGGGAGATAATTCAATCTAAAGTCACAAGGGAGATAATTCAGTACAAAGTAAAACAAAAGTAATAATAATCTCCATTGTTCTTTGAATAGACAACATTAATAAATGGGAATTATAGCGCAGTGATGCAAGTTGAGTTAGTATTTTGTTTAGAAACGGCTTAAAAATAGTTAAAATCAGTTTCGTCTATTAATTGAACATAAAATGATCATCCATTTCTCTGCCATTTTAGCTTTGTAGAGCGGTTAACTGTTTTTTTTTTCCAACTAACCCTTAATCTGAGTATTGATTTACTCCTCTCCAGGAGTTAAGCAAAAGGCCAGTTTTTATCTTACTCCCACAAGTAAGATGTGACCCAAGGTCGGGTCGGGAAAGTGGGGTTTAAAAATTGCCTAAGCAGCCCTGTCGGCATTTCCCGGTAGGGACGCCACAGGCAGTAAGCAATAAACTTACTCCTTCCCAAAGAGGGGAGGCGAAGCCTGGGAGGGTGGATCTCCTAGAACTGCACAGTACAGACCCATAGACCGGCGTAAATCAAGCCCAGAAGGACAAAACAATACCAGTCTATGCGGTGCAGTATCCATCGGAACAGATACTACACTTTGATCTTAGCCAAAAGGCCTCTAAGTATTGATTTACTCCTCTCCAGGAGTTAGGCACAAGACCAGTTTTTATCTTACTCCCACAAGTAAGATGTGACCCAAGGTCGGGTCGGGAAAGTGGGGTTTAAAAATTGCCTGGGCAGCCCCGTCGGCATTCCCCGTTAGGGGTGCCTCAGGCAGTAAGCAATGAACTTACTCCTCCCCAAAGAGGGGAGGCGAAGCCTGGGAGGGTGGACCTCCTAGAACTGCACAGGACAGACCCATAGACCGGCGTAAATCAAGCCTTGAAGGCCAAGACAATGCCAGTCTATGGGGTGCAGTATCCATCAGAACAGATACTACACTTTGATCTTAGCCAAAAGGCCTCTGAGTAGCAAGGTCGTAAAAACACACAGTCGTCAAATGAAAAAAAACTTCTTAAAAAGATCGAACGTATGTATTAATTTCAACAAAAAAATAATAATTTGGAGAAAAAAGTTGGTGCTTCTGCTGTTTAGCACCGACGTGTTAGGCCTCCCTTTAAAAAAAATAGCTAAAGAAATGTATAAACTTTCTATGTAATTACGTGGTAGCTTAAAATAAGATTGTACACGAAAAATGACGCAAATTCATCCAGTATTTATTAAATAAAAAACAGTCTTATTTTTCGGTAGCCATTTTGATTAACCAGTAAACAAAATTTGAGTTATCTCCCTTGTTTATTTCATCAGTGAAAATGTGTAACGAAACGTAAGATCGTTTTTTTCTTCTTTTACTTATTATTTAATAAATATTGGATGAATTTGCGTAATATTTTTCTGTGCAATCTTATTTTCTAGCTAACAAGTAAGTAAATAACAAAGTTTATACATTTCTTTAAATATTTTAATGTGTGGCTAAACAGCAGAAGCACCAAAAATATTTTAGGCGAGTAACTAGCGAAGTTTTATTTATTTGTTTATAATTGTTGCTTACAGAAAAAAAAGGAAAAAACTTCACGAGGGCAGAAATGGGGGGGGGGTATGAAATATTTATCACCGTACTTAAGTAATCTTTCGTTTTGTAGGGAAAAATCAAGCTTCCCAAAAAGGGGCACTCTGGATCTTACCTCAGTTTAGAAGGATTTTTCCATACTACACATTGCTCCTAGCCTGAGGAGGCAAAACGGATGATTACGCAAGTTATTTTAATAAATAAACGAAATATATACGCTTTTTAAAAAATCGGCTGACTTGTAATCTTTCGTTTTGCCTCCCCACGAGGGCGGAGTTAGACTTCAAAAATCAGTTTCTAAACGGAAGCAATTTAAAATTTATGAAGTTTTTTCCTTTTTTTTTTCTGTAAGCAACAATTATAAACAAATAAATAAAACTTCGCTAGTTACTCGCCTCCCTACGAAAAGAAAAAAAAGTATCCACTTTTTCTTAAAATACACAACACGAAATATAGAATTGCGTTTAAAATTTGTTTTTTATTTAGTAAATAAAAGTAAAAAAAAAATGATAAATTGTTTTGTTTATTGCAAAACGACAGATTACAAGTCAGCCGATTTTTAAAAAAGCGTATACATGTTAAAAGAAAAAAAACCCGAGTTGTTTTGTAAATAGTGACACAAAAACATGTTTTAAAAGAAAACATGTTAATATTTATTTGTTTTATTTATGAACTCTCTGCCTTAAAATAAATATTAACATGTTAAAAGAAAAAAAAAATTCCGAAATATACTGCATTTATTAACATAAATAAAAGATCTATTTACAAGTGTTTTGTAAATAGAGACCACGTGTATTGCGAGGTCAACCGGTGATTCTAAAATATGTCCCGCGTCTTGTGTTAATGATCTGGGGTCCCTATTCTTCTCTTGATCCAACAGTTCATACCAATATTGAACCTATGTGTATTACTAAATAATGTGCATAAGTAATTTCTGATTGAAAATTATACATGGGAGCCCATTGAGCTACGGGAATTACCTCATGGAAAAAAATGCTTAAAGACATGGCCCTTAGAGTTTTGCAGAGAAAGCCGGGAGTGGGGCGTCATCTCTCCATCTGAGAAACATACTAGTGAATGGATGGACAAACGAATGCAAGTTTGTGCTGGATGGGCAGTAATTCTGAAAGCATGACAGAGTGGAGCAAGCGCCATCGATAATATTAATTCACCCAAAAATGATTATTTTATTTATAACATGTTTTCCTATTTACTTGCTTTCCCACGAGGGCAAAATTTAGACACAACGTCGATTTTTAATGTGGGAAAAATGCAGCTCACCCAAAAGCGGCAATCTGGATTGGAACAAAAGTTTAAAATGCCTCAGTCTAGAAGGATTTCTCTTTTACTGACGGTAGACAGAATAGACTAAATGTAAAATCAGAACAGATTCTACACTTTGTTCCTAGCCAAAAATAAAGGAACCTGTTTTAATGTACATTTTTAGCAACAAAAAAACACAAGACAAACACAGACGGAAAGAAAAACAAAACAAAAAGAAATCAACAATAATTTACAAATGTATAATTTAACAGAAAACATTAAATTTGTAGATAAAGACCTTAACGCTAACCCAACCCCCTCTCTTTTGTAGATGAGGACCCTCATAAACATCCTCGCCTTTGTAAACACTACAACTAATTCTGTCTGGGTGACAACAGCTCCTCCCACCAAAACCTCACTTAACCCATAGAACGCGTGGCAACAGTCCCCAAGTAAACTCCCCATACGTAAGTTTTGGCGTGAACTGCACTCAGAAATGAAAAATGAACATGGTTACATCTAGGATTTAACTAAAACGGTTACAACTTGCTCAAATGATATCTGGTTCAAAAGTGGGTGATCCTTTTACGTTAAAATTATTTCAGAAACTGATCTCTCATTCTAAAATATTTTTTTCTTCACAAAAGTTTTTCAGGTATGAGGTACGAACAATTTCATTTATCAAGTTGAGAGTAAAACTTCTTTTAAATATTAAAAACATAAAAATCTTTGAACAAATAATGGTTACACATGAGTCGCCAATAGTAACGTTTACAGCTAAACTAGATATCGCTTTGAGGACATGTATATAAAAAACTGCCCCTGGGGAGGTTATGGGGAGATTTTCTGGATATTATTGTAGATGAAGACCCTCAGTTAAATCATCCCCACCTCAAACTCAAAAGTGATTTTATTTGGTTAAGACAATTAAGTGATAACACCCTGAAAAACTTTTGGAAAGAAAAACATATTTTAGAATGAGAGATCCGTTTCTGATATAATTTTAAGGTAAAAGGATCACCCACTTTTCAACCAGATATCATTTGAGCAAGTTGTAACCGTTTTAGTTAAATCTTTGATGTAACTGTTGTAGACCCGTGCTAGGGGTCACAAAGATAACAACCACAAATTGTGACAGGTTAAAATATACAATGTATTTATTCATAGCAATACAGTAACGCCACTAAATGTGGTAGGAGATGACCGGATTCATACCATGCGGTAAAACATGAATAGGAATGTCCTCTGTTGAGTCTTTGCAACCATGGTATTTATTATAGATGGTTGCTTCTATTAGTTCTTCAATAGGGGTGATTTGTACCCCACAACACCCCCTCCCGAGCTTTTTATTCCCCTGGAATGATCGTATAGCTCTTTTTCCTGGGATTGATCTCTATGGGATCGATCCTTTTTCTTTCTCTGGAAGATCGGCGTTGTCCGGCTGCTTGTGGTGTTACCAGGTCGAACGTGTCATATATATGGTCCATTACTTCTTCTTGTTCAACAGGAGGTTGTCTGTCGTCATCAGTGACACGTTTCCGAATTTGGTTCAAATGCTTCTTGTGAGTGAATTTTGGACCTTCGATTATGTAAACCATCTGCCCGATCCTCTGCTTGACCTTTCCTAGTTCCCACATCATACTATTATTTTTGTGTACCTGGAAAAATACCTTTTCCCCAGGTAAATACCCCTTTTTAGGAACTGTAGTATTCGGCGGTTTTTTGAATATTGGTTTTGCTTCATCCAGCAATTCGGATCTCGCTTTTATTTTCGTGCAGCATCCAAGCTTTTCAGAAAAAACACTTGGAAACATTTTTTTTAGATCTCTTTTTAGTTTGTCGGCTTCGGCCGTTAAATTTTCGACTTTTCGACAAAAATCACTCATTGGCGAGTCCCATAATTCAAATTCTTGGATCCAGTCAGATCCAAATAAATTTGATGTGTTCCTAAGAACGAATACTTTTAGCTTTTTTGTCTTTCTTTTTAGTGAAACATTAATAATTAATTCACCTTCAAAATGTATCTTTTCACCAGTTACCGATCTTGCGATTTTATTCGTCTTCATCATCGTGGGCTTACCTAATTTCTTCCACGTGTGAACATTTATAATCGATATATCCGACCCTGAATCGAGTTGCAGATTTACTTCTCTATTTCCGATTCTCACCGTAACATATTTCCTTATGTTCTCTGTTGGTGAAGGGTCCCTTTTTGCAGTTTTTATGTAGTTCTTTTTTCCTACTTTTGCTCTGCAATATGAGGCCTTGTGCCCTGCTCGTTTGCATAGGTCACACGTTATTTTCTTATGGTACCAACATGCATTGTACCCATGAGGTCCTCCACATTTACTACAAAGGGGTCCTAGGCTTTTGTCTATCCTGATAATTTTGTGAAGGGTTCTTTTTGCCTCTTGGTTGGTAATAGCTGGCGGGTGAGTGTCCTTTATTTTTGGAGCGTATCTTTTTAATGTGAGCGATACCTGCTTCCTCTATGTTTCGGGAATCTTGTTTCACTGCCACGAACCGTTGACAATCTTCAGCCAGTTTCTGAAGCGTTAAATCAGGTTCTAATTCCAGTTTATTTAGAGCACGACGTCTTATATCGGCGTCTTTTGTGGCTATCAAACCTTGTGTGAATATTAGGCATCTAAAATTACCTGCCGTTAATGATGACAACTTGAAGTCGTCACAGTTTTTATTAACTATAGACGCAAAAGTCGTATAATCCTGATTTTCCTTATGTGTAATATTCATACATTTCCATCTTTTATGGAAAAGGCTTGTCTTTGGACAGTATAACTCCATTAACAGTTTGACTGCCTCGTCAAATGACAATTCGTTGGTTTTTCTGGGCAAAATATAATCCACGAATTTGTTATGTTCGGATGCACCCAACTTCCGTAGTAATAAACGAACCTTCTTTTGATCCGTCCATGAACCACAATCAATCTTGAATAAGTCTTCAAATCTTCTGAAGTATGTTTCAAACGTTAGGTCTTCCTCAGGAGCATAGCGAAATGTATCAATGGCTGACCAGATCGCATTTTGCAAAAAAGCCGTACTGTTTTCCTGTCCTTATTCATTAAAACTTGCGTTAACAAATCCATTTTTTTAACTGATTGGTTTTGATGCTCTAAATGTAATTTTTTCAATTCCAATATTTGTTCGTTTATTTCTTTCTTTTCTTCCGCGGCGTATTTCATCATTTCTTTTTTTTCTCTTCCCTGTTTTTCCTCAAAGTATTTCATTAAACTTAACCGCTTCTCGTCATTTTGTTTCTGTACTATCAATTGTTCTTCTCGAAACTTTTTTTCAAGTTCTAATTGTTGATTTTGTTGAAGTTTTATAATTTCCAAAATCTGTTTTGAAAAATTCTCCATTTTTTTTTTTTTTTTATGACAAAAAAAGCGTTTTCAGAAACAAACCAATTCTTGCCCGAATCTTCGTTATTCAGTTTTTTTGTCAAATGATCCCGTAACTTTCTTGAGTAATCCTGGTAGCCAGTTTGTCGTGACTGGTATAAAATCAAAATCCTCACGTATGTTCTTTACTAAATTTCTCGTCGCCAGTGTTGTAGACCCGTGCTAGGGGTCACAAAGACAACAACCACAAATTGTGACAGGTTAAAATATACAATTCATAGCAATACAGTAACGCCACTAAATGTGGTAGGAGATGACCAGATTCCTACCATGCGGTAAAACATGAATAGGAATGTCCTCTGTTGAGTCTTTGCAACCATGGTATTTATTATAGATGGTTGCTTCCATTAGTTCTTCAATAGGGGTGATTTGTACCCCACAACAGTAACCATGTTCATTTTTCATTTCTGAGTGCAGTTCACGCCAAAACTTACGTATGGGGAGATTTCTTGGGGGCTGTTGCCAAACGTTCTTGGGGTTAAGTGAGGTTTTGGTGGGAAGATCTGTTGTCACCCACACAGAATTAGTTGTAGTGTTTACAAAGGCGAGGATGTTTATGAGAGTCCTCATCTACAAAAGAGAGGGGGTTGGGTTAGGTTTAAGGTCTTCATCTACAAATTTAATGTGTTCTGTTGAATTATACATTTGTAAATTATTGTTGATTTCTTTTTGTTTTGTTTTTCCTTCAATCTGTGTTTGTCTTGTGTTTTTTTGTTGCTAAAAATGTACATTAAAACAGGTTCCTTTGTTTTTTGGCTAGGAACAAAGTGTAGTATCTGTTCTGATTTTACATTTAGTCTATTCTGTCTACCGTCAGTAAAGGAGAAATCCTTCTAGACTGAGGCATTTTAAACTTTTGTTCCAATCCAGATTGCCGCTTTTGGGTGAGCTGCATTTTTATCACATTAAAAATCGACGTTGTGTCTAAATTTTGCCCTCGTGGGAAAGCAAGTAAATAGGAAAACATGTTATAAATAAAATAATCATTTTTAGATGAATGAATATTATCGATGGCGCTTGCTCCACTCTGTCATTCTTTCAGAATTACTGCCCATCCAGCACAAAATTGCATTCGTTTGTCCATCCATTCACTAGTATATTTCTCAGATGGAGAGATGACGCCCCACTCCCGGCTTTCTCTGCAAAACTCTAAGGGCCATGTCTTTAAGCATTTTTTTCCATGAAGTAATTCCCGGAGCTCAATGGGCTCCCATGTATAATTTTCAATCAGAAATTACTTATGCACATTATTTAGTAATACACATAGGTTCAATATTGGTATGAACTGTTTAGAGGTTAAATGACAAAATATTTTTTTGATAATAATACCTACTTGTTTAGTGATTAAAAGTAAGAAATTTAAAAAATTATTCTTTTATGCTTATTCAGCATAAAAATGCCCTAAATTCTTCCCCATAACACTTATAAATTGTATCTCTCTTTAAAGAAATATTTGTTATACATGCTTGAAAATGTTATCGACTGCAGAAATGGATGAACTATTAAAATTAAATTAATTCGTAAAACTGATCCCCAGCCTAACTTCTAAAATAAGTGATTTTTTCCTACAATGTTTTCAGACTTACGTACCAGATTCTGACATAGATTTTGCAAGTCTTCTCGATATTTGCCTGATAATCCACTGTTCTCTCTCTACTGCAATCTTCTGATCACTCGGTTGTCTCAATTAAGATCAAAACAAAGTTCAACAAAATCTCTGATACTCATTTCAATCAGAGTGTATAGATACTCTATAGCTTAGTGGGACAGTGTGAGATCGTTCATAGCAGAAATTCCTGTGCACTCCATGTTTGCAAAGAATTAGTCCTATATCGCATCTTCTATAACTGATTGGTTATTTTTGGTATTGAGAGCTTCATATTCTGCTAGAAATTCCAACAAAGCAAACAGCCAACTTTAGTACACCCTGGAATTTGCTGTTTCCATTTCTCACATAAATCAGTATTTCAATTGATTCCAACGAAATAGATGCTCTGAAGACAAAACTGTGTTCATGACTGCTTGCAACCACTGCAAAAGAGTCATAAAAAGATTCCTATGGCCGATGCATTAAATTTAGAGGTGCTGAGCAGAGACTTGGTTCCCAAGAGTTTTGGTGAATAACAAACATGGTAATGAACAGATGTAATACCACTGTTCCAACCATGATAAATTGGCCAGAGGTTATTTCCTAAGCATCTGAAAAGTCCAAACATTATTACAAAGAACTTTACATCAAATTCAATCCAAAGTGAACAGGGCCGCCTGGCTCCTTAGTTTCCAACTCTGATTCTAAACACACTGAGCGACATTCGTATATCTGTCTGTGATGTTGCTAAACTTATCAAGAATCTTAATTGTATCAATAAAGAAGAAATAATTTCTATAGCCTTACATACAATAAATGACAACAATAAGTAGAAGTTCTGAGTGTTACATTCAGTTATATAGTATTCTTCTCTTTCCTACTGGTTACATGAAAGCATGTAGTAGAGGTGCATACAAGCTAGTCAAATTTGTTTGTACAAAGTCTTTTTGCAGGTGAGTTGCATTAATTGTTTGCCCTGTTAACCTTGGTCTAAGACATTCAGAGAGCAAGTAAACAACTGACCTCTGACCTACTACAAGAGTGTTGAAATTAAGCCCTGACACCCAACATGTGCTTTAATTCTGAGGCCAACCATGGTTTATTGTTGCTTTTTGAAGAGTGAGACCATAAATGTTTTCTCCCTCAAAAGCCACATTAAATCTAGGCCCTTCCTAAATTCATGATCAATTATTAAATATTTCCCATCTGTTGTAGGTATCATCAGCTCACTCTATGTTCCGTTTATATTGCACATTGGACAGTTTAATGTTATACATATATTTTCCTTTTTTCTATCTCTGATTGTCTGTCTTGTTTGTGAATGTGTAAAAGAGAGGCAGATCATGCAGCGGTGTGTGTCAGATAAGACTGGTGAAATAACGTTATTAGTGTTTCCTTCCAAGATTATGATGACACTCTTTCTGTACAGGTCAAAACTGGCATTACTAGTTAAGCTAAACACCAATTTAAAAAAGAGTTTCTGGTCTCAGACACATTTCTCTCATATATTTAGTATTTTTGCTGAAATTTGTTACCTCAGAAATATGTGTCCTCGTCTGTGTAGCATTCGTCTTAAAATGCTGTTAACTCAGACCTATGTATTCTTATTGGTGTAGCATTCATCAGAGGACTGTTAGCTCAGACATATGTGTTCTCATCTGTGTTGTATTCGCACTTTACACCTGCCCTATTTTAAGGGTAAAATATTTACTAAGTATTTGTGATGATAAAAAGCTACTAACATTAGAATCTGTAAAATTCTGGAAGTTTTGAACTGTTTTAACATGTGTAATTTTTTAACCAATTCTGTATGTTCAATCGAATTTCTATATGGTTTAAAGTGAAATGTAAGGAAATGCTTGGAACAACTTAAGTTCTACTAAATTTCATTTAATCTTACTACATTTATTTTTGTTTACAATATTGTTGATATTTTATTTTGTATGTTTATAAAAACGATCATATTTGCTCAGGTGCAAAAAATCTGCACCTGTGAGTTGAATTATGAAACGAAAGTTTAATTGTCACTTTAAAAGGTCAGATTAATACTATGAAAAGTTTTAAGCAGGTCACCAAATCGTGTTTACAATTTAAATTTACCGACATCACTTACCCCATATCTCACAATTACCTATGTTCAAAGATTGTTGCAGGAGGAAACTTTTCTGTAATATTTGAATATAATTGATGTATCTATTTTCATTATTGCATGAATTGTTAAATAAAATTTCTTATTCATTCACAGGTAACAGCCACAGTGGAGGAAAATGAAAGTATCCCATACACATATATATAGTAGAAGTGTTAGTCTTGTGAAATGTGTGAATTCACGAGAATAAATCTAATTTCAAAACAAACACAGTGGAGAGAAAGATCATGTTTGTGAAATTTGTATCTCAGCATTTATGTAACATCTTCTTTAAAATACATAAATTAATGGTAAGTCTTTGAGTACCTACTAAACATGGGAGATTTAGAATGCTTACCAGGCAGGGAATAATTTTAATGCTTACTAGACACTGTCCTCGAGTGTCTTCGGTCTCTCTATACAGAGTTTTGTTAAGACCACCTGGCATGAGGATTCTTCCCCCTACAAATATACCCTGACCAAATATTAAAAATAACATAGTATTCGAAGCCCAAATAAGATACCATCAGCATGAATTCACACAGGTTTATACAAGGACTTGGCACCTTCTCATAGTGATTTTACCTCAAGTAACTGCACTAAGCTTGATACTCCATCAGACCAGATAAATTCTTGTCCTGAAATCCTGGCAAGACCAAGAGACTACAAGAAAGATATATTATGATATAGTAAACTGGTCGATTGGAGAGAAGAAAATTAATAAAGTGTAACATTGTAGAGTAACCTTATTCTTGTAAAATTTGTGGTAAGTCATTTTCAAAAAGTTATCAAAAATATGCATGCCGACCCACACTGTGTAGAAACCTTATTCTTGTGAGACTTGTGGTAATTTTTTTAAAATATTTATTATGTCAAACTGCACGTGCTGACCCATACTTTGGAGCAACCTTATTCCTGTAAAAGTTGCGTTATAAAAATACACATGCATGCCCACAGTGAAGAGAAACCTTTTTCTTGTGAAATTTGTGGTAAATCATTTAATACAAAACTTGAAGTAAAAATACACATGCATACACACACTGCAGAGAAACCTTATTCTTGTGAAATTTGTAGTAAATCGTTTACTACAATTTATAATCTTAAAAAGCACACAAGAACCAACACTGGTGAGACTTGAAGAGCAAAGCTTATGAGCCAGCCTGGAAGAGAAAACTCCAACAAAAGATTGATAATTTGAGAAAAGAAACCGCTCAAATATCTACCTTTCTGACAGGTAAACACCCAGGCGACAAATTGAAAAAGAAGGTGAAGGAACTTAAAACAAAGTATTCCCTTCAAAACCCACCGCAGCTTAGAGTTAAGATAGCAGAACATCAAGCTGAAATAAAAGCCTTAGCTGCACAAATAAAAAACAAAACAAAAAAATATGAGTCAAAAAGAATAAACCAACTCTTTGTGACTAATCCTAGGATGGTGTATCGGAGCCTCATAGGAGACGAAATAAAAGTCTGCTCTCCACCTACCCAAGAAGAAGTTGAAAACTACTGGAGGCCACTCTATGAGGACCCCAAACAACACCAGGAAAAAGAATGGATCAACACCATTAAAGAGGACAACAAGGAGAAACCAAAGATGCCAGCCCTTGAAATTACCACAGAAGTTGTCTGCAGGAAAGTAGCCCAGTATAGTAATTTCAAACCACCAGGAATTGACAACATCCCAAATTTCTGGCTGAAAAAACTGACAGCACTTCATCATCACTATGCCAAGACATTCAATAGAATCATCACTGGTGATGAGGAGCCACCGGAATGGCTTTCTGTAGGCAACACGTCCCTTATTCCCAAAAGTGAGGAGACCCATTTGGTTAACAAATACAGGCCTATCTGCTGCCTAACTACAACCTACAAGCTGCTAACAGGGATTATTGCTGATGCAACTTATGAACATCTAGCTGCCGGCAACTACCTTGAAAGTGAGCAGAAGGGATGTACCAGGAAAAAACTTGGCACAAAAGACCAACTCCTTGTAAACAGAACAATCCTGGAGGACTGTAAGAAGAGGCAGAGAAACCTCTCAATGGCCTGGATTGATTACAAAAAGGCCTTTGATAGTATACCTCACTCATGAATACTCCGCTGTTTGGACTTGTACAATGTCCACAAAGATATTAGGTCATTCCTCCAAATGCAAATGACCAGATGGCGTGCATCAATCACGCTTCACCATATGGAAGGAAAAATTCAGACTACAAACGTTAAGATTAAGAGAGGAATATTCCAAGGAGACAGCTTCTCACCGCTTCTTTTTTGCCTCACAATGGATCCACTGAGTAAGCTACTAAAACGATCCAATGCTGGATACAACCTTAGCCGAGGCAGAAAGAAGGATGAAAATAAAAGAATAAATCATCTCCTCTTTATGGACGATCTCAAACTCTATGCAGAATCTGAGAAACAACTAGTCTCTCTGATAGAAATTGTAAAAAATTACACAGAAAACATATGCATGGAGTTTGGATTCGAAAAATGTGCTAAATGCACAATAAAGAAAGGGAAAAGACAGCATCAGAAAATCTTAATATTAACACTGGCTCTATTGAAGACCTAGGAGAAGATGCTGTCTATAAATACCTTGGAGTAGAAGAGAATGAGACGCTAGAGCACGAAAAGATGAGAGAGAAGATACAGAGAGAATATATTAAGCGCCTGAAAAAAATCATCACATCTGAACTCTCATCAAAAAATAAAATAACTGCCATAAACCAACTGGCAATACCCGTCGTCTCCTACGGGTTCGGCATTATCGATTGGCCACAAGGCTACATCAACAAACTAGACACAAAAACTCGGAAAATGCTTGCCTTAAATAAAGTCATTTACCGACATCAGTGTATGGACAGACTTTACTTACCGCGAAGAGAAGGTGGTCTGGGCCTCATTGAGATCAATAATGCCTACCGAGCCTCAATGGTCAGTGGGACAATATATAAAGAGCTCCTGTGATCAAAAAATGAGAATGGTGAATGAACATCACACCAAATACCTTCCTCAGCAGACCTCAACAACAAAACTAGCCGATAATTTCAGTGGAAACACACTGGAAAACACTAGCAAAGATGATAACAACCCAGCAACCCTGATCGCGCGCAAGAAGAGGGAGGAATACACGAAAAAGGAGCTGAAGACCAGACTATAAGGATGGCGAAATAATAAAAGAGCAGGAAAGTTCATTGAAGAACTTAACCAGAGCTATATCGACAAGGAGGCTTCACTACAATGGCTCAAGAGTGGCAACTTCCCGTTCGATGAGGAACAGATACTAATAGCAGCACAAGACCAAGGCCTACTTACTAATGAATTTAAGAAAATGGCGGGTCTACAAAAAACTGACCAGTGCAGGTTCTGCCACTCGGCCATCGAAAGTCCAAGCCACCTAATGTCTGGATGCAAGATCCTTTTGGCTGATGGCCATTACACTGCCCGCCACAACAAAGTATGTAAATACCTACATTGGAAGATCTGCGGAGAGATGCAGCTAGAAAGATCACTGAACATCTGGGAACATGAACCCCCACCCATAACATCGAATGGAAAAGTGACAGTGTTCTATGATAAAGACATACAGGCGGGCAGATACATAAAAGACAAGGCCATCAAACCAGACATTGTCATCTGGAACAAACCAGAAAAAACTGCTCTCATCATTGATGTAACCGTCCCAAATGACTACAGCCTCAATAGAGCTGAACGGGAAAAAATAACAAAATATCAAGATCTCAAAAATGATCTAAAAATAACATGGTCCCTCGATGAAATAAACATCATACCGGTTGTAGTGGGGGCAACTGGTCTCGTGAAAAAAAATCTAAGTAAATACTTAGAAACAATCCCCGGAAAACCAAATTGTAGGGAAGTACAGATAGCAGCCCTAAAAGGAACCACATCTATCCTTAAGAGAGCCCTCGGATATAAATTTTACTTATAGGGAAATCAAGTGTTAGCCTCAAGAGTAGGCCCCTTGATCTCTTTAGATAAACTAAATTAAAATGAAAAAAAAAAGTGAGAAACCCTATTCATGTGAAATTTGTGGTAAATCTTTTACTACAAGTGATCATGTAAAAAGACACATGCGTACACACACTTGGGAGACTACTAGACACTATCCTCGAGTGTCTTCGGTCTCTCTGTATAAGGGTTTGTCAGGACAACCTGACATGAGGATACTTACCCCTACAAGTAAACCCTGACCAAATATTAAAAATTACGTAGTATCCGCAGCACAAATAAGATCCCCTCAGCATGGCTATACGCTTGCTCATACGAGGAATAGTGCATCTTCTCCTAGTGATGTTACCTCAAGTAATACCACATAGCTGGATACTCCACCAGACTAGATGAATTCTTGTCCTGGAATCCGGTAAGACCAACAGACCACAGCCAAAGATATACTGTGACATACTTGACTGGTCAGTTGGAGAGAGAATAAATTTATTATATTTTACTTTTTTACTAACTCAATATTTGAGAAATAAAAGAGGATTTTAATAGAATATTCGGATATCTATGTATCTCATACAGAAATCAAGAAGGGGCCCCTTGATTTCTGAGAACTTCGACTGAAGTAAAATTAAACATTAAGGGAGAAACCATACTCCTGTGAAATTTGTGGTAAATCATTTACTACAAAATATGAAGTAAAACTGCACATGCATACCCACACTGGTGAGAAACCCTATTCATGTGAAATTTGTGATAAATCTTTTACTACAAGTGATCAGGGAAGGACCTTATTCTTGTGAAATTTGTGTTAAACCATTTGCTACAAAAACTGAAGTAAAAATACACACACGAACCCACACTGGAAAAAACTACTCTCATCATTGATGTAACCGTCCCCAATGACTACAGCCTCAATAGAGCCGAACAGGAAAAAATAACCAAATACCAAGATCTAAAAAATGATTTAAAAATAACATGGTCTCTCGACAAAATAAACATCATACCGGTTGTAGTGGGGGCAACTGGTCTCGTGAAAAAAAATCTATGTAAATACTTAGAAACAATCCACGGAAAACCAAATTGTAGGGAAGTACAGATAGCAGCCCTAAAAGGAACGACATCTATCCTGAAGAGAGCCCTCGGATATAAATTTTACTCATAGTGAATTCAAGTGTTAGCCTCAAGAGTAGGCCCCTTGATCTCTTTAGATAAACTAAATTAAAATGAAAAAAAAAGTGAGAAACCCTATTCATGTGAAATTTGTTGTAAATCATTCAATACAAAATCCGAAGTAAAAATACATACGCGAACCTACACTGGGGAGAAACCTTATTCTTGTGGAATCTGTTGTAAACAATTTACAATTAGTAATAATTTAAAAGTACATATGAAATCCCACACTATGTAATAGCCGGTGAATCAAAGAGAATCAAATTTGGCATAGACATATGTTCTAAGTGCACACACAATGCTGGGTAGAGGATCCGTGCAGAAATCATCCAATTAGATGGGAATAATAACATCAGAAATCTGCAAAAGCTGAAGACATATAAGTACCTAGGCGTTGAGGAAACAGATAATATCTTATATGCCAAGATGTGGAAAAAATTAGGCCAAGAATACATATGATGTGTTAATAAGATATGAAAACAGCTCAAGAATAAAAAATAAGATTAGTACGATCAACCAGTTTGCCATGCCGGTAATCATGTAGAGTTTTTGCATCATAGATTGGCCTCAACAAAGCATCAATAGGCTGGATGTAAAAACAAGAAAGAAATTTACACTCTACCGAGCCATATACAGAAGTCAATGTTTGCCACGGCTGTACTTATCTAGAGGAGAAGGAGGACTAGGACTTTCAGAGATCAACCATTAACATAGAGATACTATTGTTAGTATTAAACAGTATCTGAGAAGCTTTATAAACCCGAACCTTATAAGAAATAAGAGCATTAAAGAGTAGGCAGAAGGTCCCTTCAACTGGCTTTAAAAGAAAACCCTTCACTATTATATGGAAAGGCCCAAACCGGGACCTTTTGACAAATACCTTTAAAACATGGCAGGACTTAGTAATGATAACACATGCAGATTTTGCCACATCGAAGTTGAGAGTCTGAATGTGCTGTAACATCATGTTATCAGATGGCAGCTACACAACACGTACTGATGGTGTGTTCAAATACATACACTAGATCATTCGTAAAAACCTTAAAATCCAGTGTAGCACTAAGTCCTGGGAGCATCTAACAGAAAGGTCCATGGGAAACAATTAGTACACCATACACTATGAATATGTTGTTCTCACATTTGCTTACATGGAAAAAGCCATTGTAATATTAAATAAGGCAGAAAGAGTGGCAACACTGGTTGAGGTGAGTATTCCAAATGACAGTGGCTTGAACAGAGCAGGGAGGGAGATGAAGAAAAAATACCAAGGCCTAATGTATGACATGAAGAAGAAGTGGAACCTCAAAAACATCAACATTATCCCAGATATAATAGAAGTTAAAGCCTCATCGAGAAGAATTTCAAAAAGTATCTGGAAAGTAACTTATAAGCAAATGACTATCTTTTATTATCGCTTATTAATATAATATGCAAACAGGTAGACAGAGGATTTGGCCAACAGTGAAGTTCATCAAGAAGAATCTCTAACCAGACAATTTGGCACAGTTGATATTTTTACAAGCCGAACTGTTTTATGTCCAGATATTTTTGTAGGAAGTTTTAGAAAATTAATTTGGTAGATGAATAAGTTTATTATTGACAAAATATTGATATTTTTCAATTTTATTCTGCAAATTTCTCTTCATTTCCGCCCTCAAATTTTTTGTTAATAAACTGGGTCACTTTTTATGGAAGGCTCACAAGTCAACTAATCTGCTGCTAACAGCTTGTTTATGGCAGCTACGAGTGGCATCTATCGGTCACTGGTTAAACTACCACAAGTGAATTTTGTTCTTTTACTTTCGTTTTTGTAGATCCTTTTTATTGAACATTTATTTTCTTTTTTATTGTCACAAGAAAGTACTGTAGACAATCATGATTTGCATAGCGTCGATGATTCGAGTTTTGTGATTTTTTAAATGCAGTAATTTAAATAAATACTATTTTATGCAAAAGGTTTTGTACACTTTCTTATCAAGTGTTCAAATTTCAGCTGCTGTTTTACCTTTTGGCAAAGTCAAGCTAATTCTCTGCCCATAATCACTAACACCTAATGCGACTGTTTATTACTAGGTCAGCCTGACAGCAGACAACATGGGCTCAAGACAATTGTTAATTACTGTTCAAAATCGAGTGTAACTATCGTAGTCCAGGATTTTGTGACGCCTTGCCAGGACAATTAGATTTTTTCACATTAATTAACTATGAACAAAGCACATTGCCACTGAGGGCTTACTGTTAATTGGGGGTCTGATTTATAAAAACATACTCAGTGGGGAGTCGTACAGCGATATATTTTTTCACATTACATTTCAATTTCTGCATTTCGGTACGATCAAAGAAACAGGGAGCAGGGGGGATTCCAAAGGCTAGCAGTTCCAGCTTAGCAGCATTTAAACTAGAAGCCTTCAGACATCTGGTCTCGTTACAGTGAAGGGGTGAGATTATGTTGAGTGTCGAGTTGGGTGGGCGTATTTCCGCTGGGGAAGGCGGCAGAAAGATCATGGAAGCACATTACATTGAAGTACTTTTTTGGATCTGGTCTAAGAGGGAAAGATAATTGGTTGATGTACCAGCCCAGATGTGACAACAATACTTCATTCATGGGGAATGGTAGCTTTGTAGATATATTGTATATTGGCAAGTGTGAGCAGTTTTCTAGATCGCTAATAAAACACAACCTTCCTTGCAGCAGCCTTGGCAGTATCCCCTATGTATTTTGTGCAATCAGACCAAGATACACTCCTCAGGTCATGATAGTTAATCAGTATTGTTTGTTTAGTGCCGATTCAAGGTTCAATCGTCAGTGTGGCCAATACTAAGAATACAATTGTTAATAACTGGTAATGGCTGACATAATGAGAGCGAGCTACCCCAGTGGGCCCATTCAAAATTCCGTACAGATTCCAGTGTATGACAGAAACATTTCCGAATTCGACAAGATGCACCTGAAGAAGGTTGGAGGTTACATCGGCCGAAAAGTTGTGATAATGACATACAAAATGAGAACAGTAATCCGTATAATCTTTATTGATATGAAAAGAATTACTTTAGAACAGTTATCATAGGTCAAAAGTTTAGAATAATCAGATTATTAGAATAGTCAGATTATGTGATAATAACATTTAAAATGAGAACGTGTGCCTTAAGATAACGTTGAGTTAGATAATGATAAAATAATTGAAAAATAAATATAGTGCGATTATATGAAGATCGCATACATTTTGACTAAATTGTTTCACACTAACTGTATGTTGAACATCTGCAGAATATAATTTATTTATTAATATTCATCTTCTTCGCAAATATACACAGCTAGTGAGGAAAAGCAAATTATAACAACACAAGTGTTATCACATTTGACCAGCCCCTGTATTGAAAAGCTCAAACTAATATAGCTAATAAGACATCTTGTATCCATATGAAAATTGTAATGCTGTATATAGGAGGTCGACACATGGGACATTTTAGTAGAAAGTGGTATAATGTCAGCCAAAGATATTTACACAACTTATTGCTGATAGAGATACAATGGTAGTTTAGAATTTATGATAGCAGTTATGGCAATTCATGAAAAGGGGAAAATTTGACTAACCCTATTTGCTGCTTGTGGTTGCAATATATGAAAATGGTAGATATGTTGAAGCGTTTTTTCCTGGCTGAAAGAACAGAAAATTGAAATCTTCGTCTTGCTTAGTTGTATGAAATCCATTGCAGCTGAAAGTCACAATGTGTTTGCTAAGACAATATTTTTATATCTTCATCAAATGTCAACCTTTTCAAAACACCATCCTGACTTCTATTCTGTTTTCAAGAAGGGGTCACATCTTGTTTGCCATAGTGATAAATACTGGATAGGAATTTTAATTAAACAGATTTTGATGTAAAGTATTAAATCCACTGGCGGATTACAATGGTAATGAGAGAAAAGCAATAAACCATGTGGATTAACTTGATCCAGTGCAAAATAGATTGCAATAAAGTCAGGTGCACATGCAAGAAGTGTTGGCTTAATTACTCAACCTATATGTGGAGTATGTTACTGTTTGTGCTAATTCCCTAGTGGCTTAAGATAACGTTGAGATAATGATAAAATAATTGAATAATAAAAACACTCTTAGAGCACAAACCTACACCAATACTTATTGTGTAATCCTACCATTGACATGGAACTTTTCAGTTATTTCTGACTTACATATACAAAACAAGTTTACACACATTGATTCATCTGAAGTGGTTAAATGATATACTCCATGTCAAAATTAAAAGTGATGCCAATTCTGTATTAGATCCAGTTGAAATTTCTGTACAGTTTCATCAACACAGAATAGGGTTTAGAAAGAGTTAGGAATATAAGCATATAAGGCGGGTTTATTTAGCCAGCAGACATATACTATAGAAAATGAATTGAGTCCAATGTTTAATTAGATATCTGATGTCAAAATTAAAATTATGCCACATCTCGAATCTGTATCGGATCCACATACATTTTATATTTGTGATATGCAATCCTATCTTGTATTCCAAAAAGAATCGACAACAAATTGACTGAGATGTGAATTTTTATAATTTGACTTTGACGATAGTAATTGTTGAAGTAGTTGATAATAAATCTATTAGTTAACAAATAAAATTGTCTTTAAATATAAGATTTACCCTAAAAATACATTTTATATAGGTTAATTCTTTCTGTTAGATTACAGAACTGTCGAGAGAGTGTGTGTAATTTTGTAAGAGCGTTGCTGCATCTGTATTCATCTGACTGGGCTTTTAAAGTGCGTAGTTTAACATTTGCAACAAGCCATTTAAAGATACACATACAAAGCTATTATATGTGTGAGGGAGGGGAGTATTTTTCACATTAACTAACCTAGAAAATACATCAGTAAAAACTGACATTTTCATATTAAATAAAACCGAAAGAGTGGAAACTTTAGTTGAGGTTAATGTTCCTAACGACAGTGGTCTAAACAGAATGGAAAGGGAGAAGGTGACAAAATACCAAAGTTTCATGTATGATATGAACGTAAAAACATTAACATTATCCCAGTTATAATAGGAGCTAAAGGCCTCATGAAGAATAATTTAAAAAATTATCTGGAAAGTTTTCCTGGAAAATCGAGTGTGAAACAAATCCAAATAATTGCAATTGATGGAAAGACATTCTGTTAGAATTACAGATTATTTTCTGGCATTTGGAAGAATGTCCCTTCCCCATGAAAAAAAAGAAATAATAAAAATAATAAAAACGAGAAACCTTATTTTTTTTAAATTATGTAACTCATCATTACTTTCAGCAAGGAGGTTGTGTTTTCACTCGAGTTTGTTTACAGCCTTGCATCCACATCGCTTGACCAAATGTTACTATACTTAATCAAAATCTCAGAACTGATTTAATATCTATGTCAAAGGTGATTTATGTTGTTTTTACTGTGATCTACTTTAAAGATTCTTATGCGATCTAACATCGAAGAAAAGTCTTGTTATTCTGAACATTGTTGCTCTTCAAATGATTTAAGGAAACATGTGTGCACCTATATTTGAGTATTTGTTTTGCGTTTACACGGGTCAAAATATCCGATTTCAAATTTGAGTATTTTTTTTACTATGAATAGAAACTAAAAATAAAATATCTGCCAAAAGGGAAGTGGCCAGAAATCTATTTTGGGAAATTTTTTGTGTTTACTGTGGTCGAAATATCTGATTTCAGATTTGGCCACCATGAAACATTAAGAAATTACTATTTAACCAAATGATCCCACATTTCAGAGCCATTCTAGTGTTTTAGGGAAGATACCTCCACAAATCATTTGCTATGGGAGAATTGTAGCAGATAAAATTTAACATTTCTTTCTTCTTGTGGAGAGCAGCCCCTGTGAAGTAGTTAGGTCACACGATAACCAATTAGCCTTCAGGGCATATTAATTTTAATGGACTACTACCAGATGCTTAGCGAGTTACAGAGAGTAGACAGAGAGCTTCCTGAAAATATATTTCTTCAAGGAGACTTTCGGCATCAAACTCTCTTGATCACTCTTCCAAACTTTCGACAACCTACACCCAACGGTGGAAGTCACTTAAATAAATACATATATTGTTGTTTAGAGAAAGGTTTTGTTTACCTTTCATTTGACAACTGTTGGATAAGCAATCAGGTTTTAGGGCCTACTAATTTCGATGGTATGATTAGAGGACAACTCCCAGACCCTTACAGAGAGTAGACAGAGAACGTATTGGCATCAACAGAGAAATACGTCCTCTCTCTTTCTCCCGTCACTTAGGGATGAAAGACGACATCTCTCTTCTTCTCGTCGCTGAGCAAAGCTATATTCGTTTTAAAATATATTGTTTCGAGAGGACTTTCGGCAGAAAACTCTCTTGGTCCCTCTTCTAAACTTTCGACAACCTACACCCAACGGTGTTGGCCACTTTAATAAATACATATGTTGTAGTTTATAGAAGGCTGATTTTTCTTTCATCTGACGATTGCTTTATTACAACATATTACAAGGGTCTGTTTTGCTACTCAGATTTATGGTTAGTGATAAAACAAACAAATTGTTAACTGCTCTATAAGGCTAAAATAGCAGGGAAATGAGTGATGATTTTATGTTACATTTATAGACGAAATTGACCCCCTGTTCTAAATTCTAATTTGTTTGGCTAAAAAATCATATTCCATAAAAAGTTTTTTAAAAAACAAACTTTTTTTTAGCAAAAAAAAAAATTTATGAAAAAATATTTTTGAACATTTTTTCTAAGATTAGCACTTATATGAACAAGTAAACAATACATTTAATAACATATTACAGTTTTTCACATTGAGTAAACGAAAGTTGAGAGGACAGTGCGGAAAGAGTGAAGCTTTGTTCCACACTTATCTATACGAGCACGCCTGGCGATGGAATATGCTTGGTACGGACGTATTTGTGGCATTGATATTCTGGTGAGAATATCCAATGTAAAAACGGTAATATGTTATTAAATGTACTTTTTAATTGTTCAAGTACTAATCTTAGAAAAAATTAAAAAGAAATTGTTAAAATATTTTGGGTGCTTCTGCTGTTTAGCCACAACATTAAAATATTTAAAGAAATGTATAAACTTTGTTATGTACTTACGTGTTAGCTTGAAAATAAGATTGTACAGAAAAAATTACGCAAATTCATCCAATATTTATTAAATAATAAGTAAAAGAAGAAAAAACGATCTTACGTTTCGTTACACATTTTCACTGATAAAATAGACAAGGGAGATAACTCAAATTTTGTTGTCTGGTTAAGCCAAAATGGCTACCGAACGATAAAATCGTTTTTTGATTTAATAAATACTGGATGAATTTGCGTCATTTTTGGTGTAGAGACTTATTTTAAGCTACCACGTAAGTACATAAAAAAGTTTATACATTTCTTTAGCTATTTTTTAAAAAGAGAAGCCTAACATGTCGGTGCTAAACAGCAGAAGCACCAATCATTTTCTTTAAATTATTTATACATACGCTCGATCTTTTTAAGAAGGTTCTCTTTCATTTGGCAACTGTTTTTAGGACCTTGTAACAGGCAACAAAAAAGGGTTTATTTAACAGAGGGTTAGAACTGTGTCCCAGTGAAGAAAAGAGGCTGCCGGGTCGTCAGCAAATATATTCCAAGTTGAGATGGCTGCTGCTGGGATGATGCAGGGAAAAGACAGGAGAGAGATGTTTCTTTGTTGCTGGTCGATTTCTCTCTGCTGAATTCTTCAACTGACCAGGTGGTAGAAAATAGCCCATGAGGGGACAGTTGATATCAATACGACCAATTTGCTCACAGGGGACGAGAAGAAATAGATCCTATTTCAGTCTGCTACATCACCCCCCTGCTTAGGCGGAAAGTCGACAGAGAAAAAGCTAGTGTAGCAGCTCGATAGAACCAGAAGAATAATAAAAAAAATTACAGAATTTGAAAAGTGTTTTTTTTTTTTGAAAAGAATGTTCTTTTACTTTTAGGCGAAAAGTTGTTTTTCTTGTTTTTTGAAAAATTGTTCTTTACTTTTCAGAAAAGTTGTTTGGCAAAAAATTGATGTTTGAAAAAATGTTTTTTATGAAAGCAGAGAAAATTTTTTTAAAGATTTTCCATAAAAGACTGTGTTTTTTTGTGTGTCTGAAAAAAGTATGATAGAGTACAAAGGATCAAAAAAGCTAATTCTATATATATAGAGTCTTACACAGCGTTTTTGGCCAACGTACTCGCCGACAACTGCATGTGGTGGTGATGTAATTGTCTTTAGAATTTGTATTTCCCTTTACTGTTGGCAGAGTTGGTGTATACAATGTGTAAGTAGGGGGAATATGTGGCTAAGTGTTTTAGTGTCTAAAAGGTCTCTTTTAACCCTATCTATTGATACTGTTTCCTTTTTTGTCACTAATATCAATAGTGAATAGCTTATCAGTATGTGAAAGTACGCGATAAGGACCAGTGTAAGGTTGAGTTAGAGGGGCTTTTACAGAGTCCTTTCTAATGAACAACATGAGACCACGAAGCAGTGTCTGTAGGGACCGAAGATTTTATGGTCTGTTGCCTAGGGTTTATCGGTGGAAGTTCATTAAAATAAGCTTGCAGTCTGTCTGTGTACAGAGCTGGGTCCGTTGTCGTTAAATCTATCTGACCCAGCAAAGATAGATGCATTCTATAGACAAGTTCAGCTAGAGAGTATCCGAAGTCCTCTTTTATCGCAGCGTGACAGCCAAGAAACACAATTGGTACATAGTCGCTCCATTGCTGTTGGTCCGGATAAGCACACAGCGCGGCTTTCAATTGGCGATGGAAGCGTTCTATCATCCCGTTAGAAGCTAGAGATAGCTAATCGTACGGATACATTTAATCCCTAAAATCCTGGAAAGTTCCAGGAAAAGGTGGGATTCAAATTGTCCACCACGGTCGGTGGTAATAGTCGTAGGGACTCCATAACGTGATATCCAGCCTGAGATAAGGGCTATTCAGCCGAAATGTCGATTAGGGAAATGGCTTCAGGCCACCGTGTGAAGCGGTCTATGCAGGTCACGAGATAAGTAAATCCCTGACTGGCAGGCCATGGTCCAACCAGATCAATATGGACATGGCTGAACCAAGGGTCTGAAGTGCTGAATGTTCCAAGAGGTGCACGGATATGCTTGTGCACCTTTGATTTTTGACAAGATACGCAGGAACGTGTCCAAGCAGGGATATTGCGCCTCATATTCGGCCAGAAAAATCGTGGATGGTCTAAAACCATCTGATGTATGTCGATATCCGACGGTGAGAACAGAGAATTTATGGGAAGGCACGACAAGGCGTCTGCCACAGCATTCTGTTCATCAGAGAAGTGTCGGATATCATAAGTAAATTGCGAAACAAAATCCAAGTGACGAGTTTCGCGAAAGGAATATTTGTCCGGCTTAGCACGTAGTGCGTATGTAAGTGGACGGTGATCAGTGTAGATCACAAATTGACGGCCTTTGAGTGAATGCTGAAAGTGTTTCACTGCGAGGTACATTACCAGAAGTCCACGGCCAAACGTGGTGTAACGTTGTTCTGCCAGTTTCATTTATCTCGAAAAGTATTCGAGAGGTTGTAGTTGGCCTTGGTGCTGCTGTTGCAACACTGCACCTACAGCTATGCCCGATGCATCAACGACCAGTTAAAACTGGGCATCGGGAACAGGATGTGCAAGTAGGGTTGTCGTCGCTAGCTTTTCCTAGCTAGCCGATTTCTCTCTGCTGAATTCTTCAACTGACCAGGTGGTAGAAAATAGTCCATGAGGGCACAATTGATATCAATACACCCTGCAAGTCGATTGGTCAGTGTATGACAAATTTGCTCACAGGGGATGAGAAGAAATAGATCCTATTTCAGTCTGCTACAACCTTGCTACTCAGATTCATGGTTAGTTGTAAAAAAAAACAAAACAGTTAACCGCTCTACAAAGCTCGGGAATATTTTACTACAATCAACAGAACGAAAAAAGGGTGAAAAAACAAATGTGCAACAAATAAATGTCAGCAAAGGCAAGTTAAGTTACTCATCTACCTACCTGGATACTCATATTCATGGTTAGCTGTAAAAAAAAAACAAAAAGAAGTAAGCCGCCCTACAAAGCTAAAATAGCAGAGAGATGGGTGATCATTTTATGTTCAATTTATAGACGAAACTGATCAGCTGCTCTTAATTGTTGTCTTCATTCAACCAAGTTTATCAGACAATTGTCTCCTTAAAGAAAAGTAAAACCTCATACTTTGGATGGGGAGTAAGTGATTTAGCGCATTGTGTGTTACTCTGAAATTTACCTCCAAAATATTTAGCTGAGTTTAACTATTTTTAAGCCGTTTCTAAACAAAATACTAACTCAACTTGCATCACTGCCTTATAATTCCCATTTATTAATGTTGTCTATTCAAAGAACAATAGAGATTATTATAACTTTTGTACTGCATTATCTCCCTTGTTGACTCTTATATTTCTTTTGTAGCTAAAGAAGAAATTTAGATTTAAAATCTTTACTGTAATTAACATCCGATTATTTTATAAAGGTAAGTTTAATCACTACCGAATTTTTTCATTGCGTTTATTTTACGATTGAATTTTAACTTCGAGTTTAAAAAAAAACTTTTCGCTGTTAATGTTTAAATTTTATGTAATCAAAATAGAATTCAACTGAATTCAATTTAATTTGTTTTTATTGTTTTTAATTGTCGGATTTCCGCGCATGAAGAAAAACTAAGTTCACTTAATTAAGTATATTTTCGGTATTATTCTATCACTGGACCCTTTGCTAGTTCAGACAAAAAAAGAAGAAAAAAACTACTTTGGTAAACGTTAGTATTGGCGACATGAATTATTTGAAAAAAAATACAGTAGGACAATTAGTAAAAAAAAAAAATTGTTTACCTACTTCCGTGACCTATTTGTGTTAAAAAATTGAATATTTACTATTTTAAAAAAGTTATATGCAATTTAATTTACTTACTCATTTGTGACCTATTTGTGTTAAAGGGTTTAATATTTAAAATAAGGTACGAGCAATTTAATTTACCACAATTTGAGAGTAAAACTTCTTTTAAATATTAAAAACATTAAAATCTTTGAAGAAATATTGGTTACACATGTGTAGTTAGACCAAAATAATTTGTTCTGACGAATTTCCTAACTTCAAATTATTGTGTTGCCAATAGTAACGTTTACACCTAGACCAGATATCGCTTTGAGGACATGTTTAAAAAAATGCTTAATTTCTTGGAAATCAATTGGGGAAGTTTTGGGAGGTTTTCTGGATATTATTGTAGATGAAGACCCTCAGTTAAATCATCCCCACCCCAAACAAAAATGCGATTTTATTTGGTGAAGACAATTAAGTGGTCACACCCTGAACAACTTTGGGAAGCAAAAAAAAATATATATATTTTAGAATGAGAGATCAGTTTCTAATATAATTTTAACGTAAAAGGATCACCCACTTTTCAACCAGATATCATTTTAACAAGTTGTAACCGTTTTAATTAAATCTCAGATGTAACCATGTTCATTATTTATTTCAGAGGGCAGTTTCCACTAAAACTTGGGTTAAGGGAGTTTTCTTGGGGACTGTTGCCACACGTTCTTGGGGTTAAGTGAGGTTTTGGTAGGAGGAGCTGTTGTCACCCAGACAGAATTAGTTGTAGTGTTTACAAAGGCAAGGATGTTTATGAGGGTCCTCATCTACAAAAGAGAGGAGGGTTGGATTAGGGTTAAGATCCTCATCTACAAATTTAATGTTTTCTGTTGAATTATACATTTTGAAATAATTGTTGTTTTCTTTTTCTTTCCATCTATTTGTCTTGTGTTTCTATTTTGCTAAAAATGTACATTAAAAGATGTTCGTTTGCCTTTTAACTAGGAACAAAGTGTAGTATCTGTTCTGATTTTGCATTTAGTCTATTGTGTCTTCCGTCAGTAAAGGAGAAATCCTTCTAGACTGAGACATTTTAAACTTTTGTTCCAATCCAGATTGTCCCTCTTTGGGGAGCTGGATTTTTATCACATTAAAAACCGACGTTGTGTCTAAATTTTTCCCTCGTGGGGAGGCAAGTAAATAGGAAAACATGTTATAAATAGAATAATCATTTTTGGGTGAATGAATATTATCGATGGCGCTTGCTCAACTCTGTCATTCTTTCAGAATTACTGCCCATCCAGCACAAAATTACATTCGTTTGTCCATCCATTTACTAGTATGTTTTTCAGATGGAGAGATGACGCCCTACCCCCAGCTTTCTCTGCTAAACTCTAAGGGCCATGTCCTTAGGGTATTTTTCAATAAAGTAATTCCTGGAGGCCATTTATAATTTTCAATCAAGTTACTTAAGAATGGTCCTTTATCAACATTATTTAGTCATACACATAGGTACAACATTGGTATAAACTCTTTAGAGGTAAAATGACAATATTCTGCTTGTTAAGTGATTGAAAGTAATTTATAAATTTTTTCTGTCTTTACTAAAATATTTGTCATTTATGCTCAAAAATGTTATCGACTGCAGAAATGGGTGAGCTATTTTCATTAAATTTATCTGTTAAATAATTGTTTTTTAAATTGTTTTCCTACAAGTTGTTCAGACTTGCATACCCGATGATGATGTTAATTTTGCAAGTCATTTCGATATTTTCCTGATAATCCACTGTTCTCTCTCTGCTTAGATCTTCTGATCACTCGGTTGTCTCAATTAAGATCAAAACGAAGTTCAACAAAATCTCTGATGCCCATTTCAATCAGAGAGTGTATCGATACTCTATAGCTGAGTGAGACAGCATCAGATTTTTCATATCAGAAATTCCTCTGCACTTCATTTTTAAAAAGAATGAGTCCTGTATCGCATCTTCTGTAACTGATTGGTTATTTTTGGTATTGAGAACTTCATATTCTGCAAGAAATTCCAAGAAACCAAACAGCCAACTTTAGTACACCCTGGAATTTGCTGTTTCCATTTCTCACAAAAATCAGTATTTCAATTGTTTCCAACGAAATAGATGCTCTGAAGATAAAACTGTGTTTATGACTGCTTGCAAACACTGCAAAAGAGTAATACAAATGCCAAAGATTCCTATGGCTGATTCATTAAATCTAGAGGTGCTGAGCAGAGACTTGGTTCTCAAGAGTTTTGGTGAATAACAAACATGTTAATGAACAGATGTAATACCACTGTTTCAACCATGGTAAATTGGTCAGAGGTGATTTCCTTAGACTCTGATAAGGCCAACATTTTTACAAAGGTTGGAATTTGATGCAAAGTTCTATGTGAACAGGGCCACATAGCTCCTTAATTTCCAACTATGATTGTAAACACACTCAGTGACATTTGTGCATCTGTCTATCATGTTGCTAAACTTATCACGAATCTTGATTGTAGCAAAGAAACTGATCCTGACAACATTTCAATCATAGTGTTTCAGAAGCTGCGATCAGTCTGAAACGCATAGTATCAATGCTGGTGTTGCTCAAGGATCCATTCTAGGCGAAACCCTCTTTCTGATCTTTATCAATTATTTTTTAAATCACCATCTAATATTTAGTGGCATTTATGCAAATGAGACAACCATCTATGGCAACACTTCAAGGAGCATTAATGATTAAGATCTCCGTGTTCTGTCTCTTCTGATATCGAGCACATAGTGTAATTTTTTTTTAACCTAGTTCACCCCAAACAAAGCAGGCCGCCACTGTAGATGTAAGAGGCTACTGAGAAGAAAGAAAAGGGGAGAAGGTTGAGTGGTCAACCTAAACTGGAATCTGCACAGTGAGATGTCTGTTTACATTAAGTTTAAATTTCTGCATGTCCGTACTGTCAAGTTAGCAGGGGGCAGGTAGGGAGTTCCAGAGGCCAGCAGCACGAGGAAAGAAGCTATTTGAGTAGAAAGCTCTCCAGCATCTGGGGATCTCCACAGTGAATGGATGGGATTTAGTTGATTGTCGAGTTAGTCTAGTCAATTTACGTCGAGGGGGACCCAGAGTAGCATATTCATTGGAGCATAATCTATTGAAGTATTTGTAAAACAAGCACAAGGATGCTACATTGCGGCGATGGGACAGGGACTGATGATGCACCAGCTTTGATGTGACAACAATACTCGATGCATGGGCGGATGGTGGCTTTGTAGAGATACAGGATAATTGCCTCGGATATGATCGTGTCTGTTTTGCCAACATGGTGAGAGTAAAGCATGGTGTCATCAGCAAATAAACCAATCTCAGACTCTATCTCATCAGGGAGATCGTTTATATAGATCACGAACAATACAGGTCAAAGGATAGATCCCTAGGGTACACCAGCATTTATGTCAGGTTGCTTAGATAAACGGCCATCGAGGACAACCTGGATTTTTCTTTTGGTTAAGAAGGATCTAATGATATTAAGTAATTGCCCAGTAATCCCGTATGAGCGTATTTTCAGGAGAAGCCCTTCATGCCATACCTTTTCAAAGGCCTTGCATATATCAATTGCTACGGCCCTAGCTTCACCTGCCTTGTTGAGTGTATGATACATGCGTTCTGAGATGACCGTTAGGATGTCTGCAGTAGATCGTACTTGTCTAAATCCATACTGGCGGTCAGAAAGAAGTAATGGAGGAAAAGGTGGATGGTTACTTTTAATACATCTAAAATCAAGCTCCTCTCCTTTCACCTTCAACACTCAGATCCTCCCTTTGTTACACTTGAAATAAATAACTCTTCAAGAAGAGCATTGCTATTATAGGTTTCTAGGACAACCCTTCATTCCAGACATTAAATAAAAAAATTAATTAAATCAAATCTGTGGATAATGTCACTGTAAAAATGGTTGGATTATTCAATCGTGACACAATCTTCTACCTATGAAATAGTCTAATTGCTTGCCGGAGTATAAAATAAACTTCGAAATCAAGTAGAGGTTGTCCTCTTCTCTTCCATACATCCTCCTCCTCACAGAATAGAAGTTGCCAGTTTCTCTCATCTCTATCATTATTTTCATTGTAAGTGCTCGACTGAGCTCCAAACTATTGTTACCCATGTAAAATATTCACAACAAAAACTCGTATAGCAACAACGACTGTAGATAAGTTTCCTTTCTTCATCTGGGTACCTAAAACTAAACAGAACTTCTACAAACAAAGTTTCTTTCCAAGAACTACTTGTCTGTGGAACACAACCCCTACGAGTCATCTTCCCAGCTGACTACAACATGGATGTTTTTCAAGTCCAATCTTAACAAATTCCAGTAAATAATCAAATTTTGCACAGTTTAAACCATCATCTCAAATCCTCATGTTGTTGTCTCATGTAGTAGAGGTGCATACAGACTAGTCAACTCTGTTTGTACAGAATCTTTTGCAGAAGAGTGACGTTCATTGTTTGCCTGTTAACCTTGGTCTCAGACATTCAAAGAGCAAGTAAACAACTGACCTCTGACCTACTACAAGAGTGGAGAGATTAAGCCCTGACACCTAAAATGTGCCTTCATTCTGTGGAGAACCAGGGGCTATTGTTGCTTCTTGAAGTGTAAGAGCATTAATCTTTGTGCAGTTTAATGTTATACACACATTTTTCTTTTTTTCTATCTCTTTTTGTCTGTCTTGTTTTGAATGTGTAAAAGAGAGGCCAAACATGCAGAGACGTGTCTCAGGTAAGACTCTGGCGAAATAACATTGTTAGTGTTTCCTGCCAGGAGTATGATGACACTCTTCCTGTACAGGTCTGAACTAGTTAAGCTAGACACTAAGTAGAAAATGAGTTTGTGGTCTCAGACAATTTTTTCTCATCTGTTTCATATTTTTTCTGAGATTTGTTAGCTCAGACATATGTGTTCTTCTCTAGGTAGCATCTGTTCTAAAATGCTGTTCACTCAGACTTATATGTTCTCATGTGTGTGGTATTCATCCTTAGAATCTGTTAGCTCAGACATATATGTTCTCATGTGTGGTGTTCATTTTTAGAGCTTGTTAGCTCAGACATAAATGTTCTCATTGGTGTAGTATTCATCTTTAGGGCTTGTTAGCTCAGACATATATGTTCT
This sequence comes from Sepiola atlantica, assembly GCA_963556195.1. Classification (NCBI taxonomy): domain Eukaryota; kingdom Metazoa; phylum Mollusca; class Cephalopoda; order Sepiida; family Sepiolidae; genus Sepiola; species Sepiola atlantica. The sequence continues at coordinate 149,406,774 of OY744525.1, forward strand.
CATGTGTGTAGTGTTCATCTTTAGAGCTTGTTAGCTCAGACATAAATGTTCTCATGTGTGTAGTGTTCATCTTTAGAGCTTGTTAGCTCAGACATAAATGTTCTCATTGGTGTAGTATTCATCTTTAGAGCTTGTTAGCTCAGACATATGTTCTCATCGGTTTACTATTCATCCTTATAGCCTGTTAGCTCAGACATATATATTGCCATCGGTGTAGTATTCTTACTTGACACCTGCATTTCTTTATAGGAAAAAATCTGTGATAATGAAAAGCTTCTAAAAATTTGAACATAGAAAAATTCTTGAAGTTTTTAACTATTCTTTTAATGTGTGTGTTATTTTACAAATACTGTATTATTATTATTATTATTATTATTATTATCATTATTATTATTATTATCATTATTATTATTATTATTATTATCATTATTATTATGTTTATAATTATTATTTTTATTTTTATTATTATTATAGTAAAGATACTGTAAAATTCTCGAAGTTTTTTTACTCTGTACGTGTAAACTGAAAAGTGATAGCTTGTAAGGAAATGCTTGGAACAATTGAAGTTCTTTAAAATTTTATTGAATCTTACTGCATTTATTTTTTAATCCAATACTTTTAGAATTTTAGTTTTTATGAACACATAATTTACTCAGGTGCAAAAAATCTGAATCCGTAAGTTGAATTATCAAACGAAAGTTTTATTTACAATTTAAAAAATAAGATTTATACTAGGGAAATTGTTAAGCAGGTGGCCAAATCGTGTTAACAATTTAAAGTTAGAGACATCACTTACCCCATATCTCACAATTACCGATTTTCAAAGATGGTTGCAGGATGAAACTTTTCTGTTATATTTGGATATAATTTATATATCTATTTTCATTACTGAATGAATTGTTAAATAAAATTTCTTATTCATTAACAGGTAACAACCACAGTGGAGGAAAATGAAAGTATCCGATACACATATATATAGTAGAAGTGTTAGTCTTCTGAAATGTGTGAATTCACGTGAATAAATCTCATTTATATACGAACACACTGGAGAGAAAGTTCATGTTTGTGAAATTTGTATCTCGTCATTACTGTAACATCTTCTTTAAAAATATATATACTGTCCTGCACTGACCTGAATTTATTGTCTACTTGACAAGGGAGAATTTTAGTGCCTACAAGATACTATCTTCGAGTGTCTTCAGTCTCCCTATACAGGGGTGTGTTAGGACAAACTTGCATGAGGATTCTTCCCCTTACAAATATACCCTGACCAAATGTTCAAAATAACAAAGTACGAGAAGCCCAAATAAGATACCATCAGCATGGATTCACACTGGTTTATACAACGACTGGGACACCTTCTCACATTTATTTTACCTCAAGTAACTGCACTAAGCTTGATACTCTACCAGACCAGATAAATTCTTTTCCTGGAATCCGGCTAGACCAAGAGACGACAAGAAATATCTATTATTACATAGTAAACTGGTCGATTGCGGAGAAGAAAATTAATTCAGAGTAACATTGTAGAGAAACCTTATTTTTCTGAAATTTGTGGAAAATCATTTTTTAAATATGCAAAACGGCACATGCGGACCCATACTTTAGAGAAACCCTTTTCTTGTGAAATTTGTGGTGAAATAAGGGTTAGCCTCAGGAAGAAGCACCTTGATTTCTGAGAACTTCGGCTGAAGGAAAATGAACACAAAAACAGAGAAACCTTATTATTGTAAAATTTGTGTTAAATCATTTAAAAAAAAACTTTGGAGGAACATTATTCTGAGAACTTTGACTGAAATAAAATGAAACAAGGGAGAAACGTTATTCTTGTGAAATTTGTGGGAAATCGTTTACAATAAATAATAATTTTAAAGGAACATGCGAACCCACACTAGCAAAAAATTTCATTTTTGTCAAATTTGTGATAAATCATTTACTACAAATATGTAGTTAAAATTAACATATGAACCCACACTGGCGAGAAACCTTATTCTTGTGAAATTTGAGGGAAATAATTTACAATGAGTAATGATTTAAACATTCACATGCTAACCCAAACTAGCAGAAATCCCTATTTTTGTCAAATTTGTGATAAATCGTTTACTACAAAATATGTACTGAAAAATCACATGCGAACCCACACTGGCGAGAAACCTTATTCTTGTGAAATTTGTGGGAAATCATTTGCTCTAAGTTTTAGTGTGAAAATACACATGCGAACCCATACTGGGGAGAAACCTTATTCTTGTGAAATTTGTGATAAATCATTTGCTACAAAATTTGAAGTCAAAAGTCACATGCGAACCCACACTGGGGAGAAACCTTATTCTTGTGAAATTTGTGATAAATCATTTACTAGAAAATATAAAGTGAAAATTCACATGCGAACACACACTGGGGAGAAACCTTATTCTTGTGAAATTTGTGGTAAATCATTTACAACAAAATCCAGAGAAAAAATTCACATGCGAACCCACACCGGTGAGAAACCTTATGCTTGTGAAATTTGTGGGAAATCATTTACAATTAGTAATGATTTAAAAATTCACATGCGAACCCACACTGGCGAGAAACTTTATTCTTGTGAAATTTGTGGGAAATCATTTTCTCTAAATTTTAATGTGAAAATACACATGCGAACCCACACTGGGGAGAAACCTTATTCTTGTGAAATTTGTGGGAAATCATTTACTACAATTTCTGAAGTGAAAATTCACATACGAGCCCACACTGGCGAGAAACCTTATTCTTGTGAAATTTGTGGGAAATCATTTACTACAAAATATGAAGTAAAAATTCACATGCGAACCCACACTGGCGAGAAACCTTATTCTTGTGAAATTTGTGGGAAATCATTTACTTCAAAATATGTAGTGAAAATTCACATGCGAACCCACACTGGTGAGAAACCTTATTCTTGTGAAATTTGTGGGAAATCATTTACAATGAGTAATAATTTTAAAAGTCACATGCGAACCCACACTGAGAGATTAAGTGTTAGCCCCAGGAAGGGGCCCCTTGAATTCTGAGAACTTCTTATTGAAGTAAAATTACACATTAAGCCAGAAACGTTATTTGTATGAAATTTGTGATAAATCATTTACTACAAAATATGAAGTGAAAATTCACATGCAAACCCACACTGGCAAGAAACCGTATTCTTGTGTAATTTGTGGTAAATCATTTCAAACTAAATGTGCAGTAAATATACACATGCATACACACACTAAGTTTTTTTTTTACTCATAGGGAAATCAAGTGTTAGCCTCAAGAGTAGGCCCCTTGATCTCTTTAGATAAACTAAATTAAAATGAAAAAAAAAGGAAGAACATTATTATTTGTGACATTTGTTGGAAATCATTGATTAAAAACTCTAGGTAAAAATACATATGCGAACCCACACTCGAGATAAACTTGATCGTTGTGAAAACTGCTGTAAATCATTAAAAATAAGTAATAATTTTAAAATATACATGACAACAGTTTGAATTACCTACTAGACACTATCCTCGAGTGTCTTCGGTCTCTCTGTACAAGGGTTTGTCAGGACAATCTGACATGAGGATACTTACCCCTACAAGTAAACCCTGACCAAATATTCAAATTACATAGTATCCACAGCACAAATAAGATCCCCTCGTACGAGGAATAGTGCATCTTCTCCTAGTGATGTTACCTCAAGTAACACCACGTGCTGGATACTCCACCAGACTAGATGAATTCTTGTCCTGGAATCCGGTAAGCCCAACAGACCACAAGAAAGATATACTATGACATATTGACTGGTCAGTTGGGGAGAGAAGAAATTATTCTTAACTTTTTTACTAACTCAATGCTTGAGAAATAAAGGAGAATTTTAATAGAATACTCGGGTATCTATGTATCTCATATAGAGATCAAGTGTTAGCCCCAGGAAGGGGCCCCTTGATGTCTGAGAACTTCGACTGAAGTAAAATTAAACACATAGAGGAATTTTAATTACCTACTAGAGTTCCTCTGACCTATCTATACAAGTGTTTGTCAGAACAACCTGGCATGAGAATACTTAACCCTACTAGTATACCGTGATAAAATATTCAAAATAACCGTGATGAGTACTCTAGTAACATCACTAAACTAGATACTCCACCAGACTAAATGAATTCTTCTCCATGAATCTGGTAAGACCATTAGACCTCAAGAAAGATATACTATAACATAGTTAACTGGTCAATTAGTGTTAGAGAAAATTAATGTTATTTACTTCTTTACTAACTCAATGATTAGGAAGTAAATGAGAACTTTAATGGAACGTTTTCATTTTTAGAAATGCATGCAGTAAAAAAGAACTTTGAGCAAATATTCTAAAAAATAACAAAAGCAGTTTGAGGAAAGAAGCGATTAGAGTAGAAAGCTTTCCAACATCTGGGATCTTTACAGTGAAGGGGTTTGTTTTAGTTGACTGTCAGGTTGGTTGTGGGTATTTATGTGGGGGCAGCAAGTTCATCGGAGCACATTACATTGATATACTTGTAAAACCAGTACATGTATGCAATATTACAATGATATGACGGAGCCTGGAGCTTGGTAGATAGTGTGGTACCCATTAGATTAGAAGCTCTTTTTTGGACACGTTCTAACAGGGAAATACTATTGGTTGGTGCACCAGCCCAGATGTGACAACAATACTCCATTCATTGGAGAATGGTAGCTTTGTAGAGATATAGGATACTGGCAAGTGTGAGAAGTTTTCTAGCTCAGTGAAAGGAGACAACCTTCTTTGCAGCAGCCTTGGCAGTATCTTCAATGTATTTGTTCCAATTTAGATTCTACCTCGGAATATCTTTGCTGGTGCACCAACACCAATATACACCTCTCGGATCATGATAGTAAAACAGTATTGTTTTTTAGTGCAGGTTAAATGTTCGATCTTCAGTGCGAGCGATACTAAGAATACAATTACGAATTAAAATTAAAACTTCTACTTGGTCATGGCTGACAGAATGAGAGCGCGCTACCACTGGGTTTGTTCAAAATTTTGTACAGATTCCCGTGTATGGCGGAAAGATTTCTAAGTTGGACAAGATTGAATCGGCCGAAATGTTGTGAGAATAACATACAAAATGAGAACAGTCGTTCGTATGATCAAAATAAGACAGATTTTTGATAGGAAATAAAATTGGAACATTCTTTTCATACAACTGATGAGGTTAAAACTAAAACATATTCGTCAATATTTAAAGAATTTGTTAGAATATTTATCATAGGTCAAAAGTTTAGAATAACTCACACAAATAAATGTCTCATCTATTTGTGATACTATCCTGGTCTGGAGAGTAATACAGTGTTGCATTCTAGGTGACTGTTCTAAATATGGGCTGATGCCTAAGGATCGCATGCATTTTGGCTACCTACTCTGTCAACTGTTTCACACTAGCGATGTGTTGAAGATCTGCAGGATATAATTCATCTTCACAAATATACACAGCTAGTGAGAAACATGGAAGTAGTCTTTTTGTACATATTCAGGAAAATGTGTTCATATGAGTTGTATGAACGAGTGGCGTTACCATCACAGCATAAAAGTAAATAAAAGCATTAAATGGATTGATATATCAACATTTGATTGTAGATTGTGAACGCCAACTTTTGATTTTCAGAATGACCGTATATTTTGTGATACATCAACCAAATCCAAATAATGGTGAAGAAATCAGTTGTATCATCTTATGCAAACATTTGAATTTCATAACACTATACTTAATCCAAATTTTCGACGTTCGTTTTTGCTTGGATTATAGAAGAGAATTTGTCATGCTGCACATAGACCTTTTGATCAGCTTGTACGGGTAATATTTCAGTTTATCGTAGTGTTCCCTTGATTTGTTCTTACACTGCTGTATCGCTAGTCTGGTTTGTTTATCATAAAGCTCATGTTTCAATATGCATTTACTGCCATTGTAAACAGATCAGCACTGACATATTGCTAAGGGTAGGTAGGGAGTTCGTGTTGGTGCATGGATTCAGTTGAAATACTTGCTTGATACTTTTAGCAAATGATGCAATTGGTGATAACGTCGTTGATATCCCTATTTATCCCCACCTAGTATACTACTGTTCGTGCCCTTAATCTTGTTTTCTCTACTCCTTGGTGTAGTGTGTCAAGTTCTCCTAAGATGCCATTTCTGCAGAGATGTCGGTATTATGATTCTGTCACTCTTTAGCTGAATACCGTCTTGAACTCCTATTTCATCTCTGAAGTTCAGAAAGTGTTGGAGACGGCTTGGCCAACGGGAGCGATCAGTTGGCCAGCCAGTCATCACTATGTTTGTGAGTTCTTTTAGGACTGGTTCATTTGTTATTACACTCTAATATTCTCTATCCTCATCGGTGAGAAATTAAGGTATGTCTATGTTGTGTACCTTGAGATCAATTCCTTAAATGTGTTTGCTGGGTCTTGGAGATACTTGCGATAGTCAGTCTGCGATTGGAACTGCTTTTCCTGGAGTTTATTTCACAGTGAAGTCGTATCCTTCAATTTTTAGTAATATTCTTGCAGGTCTTGGGGTAGATCATTCTATGTTCTACAATTCTATGGACTCTAAAGGCTTCTGATCTTTGTGTATCATTACATTGTGACCCCATGTATAATGGAGAAGTATTTCCCGATTGAAGACGATTGTTAGCATGTCCCTTTCTATATTTTTATATCGAGTTTCTTCGACCCAATAGTGTATTGCTTGTGAAAGTGACTGGCATCTCATTTTGATAGAGTTGCATCGGTACCTGTAGTTGGATCACAATCGGTTCTTTCGGGTCAAAGAACGTGAGTACTGTTGTTCTCCGAATCTCTTTTTTAACTTCGAATGCAAAAGTCTGTTGTTGAGATGACAATGTGAAGTTATTATCTTTCTCTAACAAGTCTTGAAGTGGTTTCGTTTACGTTGCGAGGCATGGTGTAAATTTATTTAAATAATTAACCATCCCAGAAAGTTGGTCAATTGATTTGCGTCCTCAGGAGGTTTCATCTGCACATTTGGCTCTACTTTTTTAGAGTCTACATGAATTGTGTATTCACAAGGAAAACAGCCAATGGAATCAAATATATCATGGACGAAGTAGTGCGAGATCTTGACTTCGTCTATAATTACATAGACGACATACTTGTGGCAAGTGCCTCACCTGAGGAACATGGCACCCATCTCCGCCTACTGTTCGAACGGTTTCAGCAATACCAGGTGGGGATTAACCCTGGTAAATGTGGTTTCGGTGCTTCGTCTCTAGGTTTCCTGGGCCACATTATCAGCTCTGAAGGCATATCTCCCTTGCCTGAAAAGGTTTAAGCTCTACAAGACCTTCAACCATTGACTTCGCCAACTAAGGCACTTTCTGGGTCTGTTAAATTATTACAGACGTTTTATCCCACACTGCGCGGATCTCTTGTCTCCTCTTTCCGACATGTTACGTAACAGGAAGAAGAAAAACGAGCAAATTTCACTGAATGATATTCAGCTGAAAACCTTCAATGAAGTGAAGCAAAAACTAGCGACGACATCCTTACTTGCACATCCTGTGTCCAATGCCCAGTTTTCACTGGTCGTTGACGCATCGGGCACAGCTCTAGGTGCGGTGTTGCAACAGCAGCACCAAGGCCAACTGCAACCTCGCGAATACTTTTGAGACAACTGAAACCGGCAGAACAACGTTACAGCACGTTTGGCCGTGAACTACTGGCAATGTACCTCGCAGTGAAACACTTTCAGCATTCACTCGACGGCCGTCAATTTGTGATCTACACTGATCACCGTCCACTTACATATGCACTGCGTGCTAAGCCGGACAAATATTCTCCTCGCGAAACTCGCCACTTGGATTTTGTTTCGCAATTTACTAACGATATTCGACATATATCTGGTGAACAGAATGCGGCAGCAGACGCCTTGTCCCGCCTTCCTATAAAATCTCTGTCTTCACCTTCGGATATCGATCTGCAACAGATGGCTTTAGACCAGCCATGTCTGGACACTCTGGATCTGTCGTCACCTGAGTTTGCAACTTGCAAATTCAATTACCGGCCTGTGCCCACTTCGGACACGCAGATCATCTGTGACACTTCCACAGATTCACCTCGCCCTTTTGTTCCACTGACTCATCGTAGGGTTTGTTTTTGATACCCTTCACAACTTGGAACACCCCGGACTCAAAGCCACAGTGAAGCTGATTTCAGCTAGATTTTTCTGGCCAAATATGAGGCATGATATCACTACCTGGACACGTTCCTGTGTATCCTGCCAAAAGTCAAAGGTGCAAAAGCATATCTGTGCACCCTTTTAGAACATTCAGCACTCCAGACGCTCGGTTCAGCCATGTTCATGTTGATCTGGTTGGACCATGGACATAGATCGTGTTACACGGTGGCCTGAAGCCTTCCCTCTAAGTGACATTTTGGCTGAATCCGTAGCGCGAGCCCTTATATTGGGCTGGATATCACGCTATGGAGTCCTCTCAACTATTACCACCGACCGTGGTTGACAGTTAGAATCCCACCTATTCCTTGAACTTTCCAGGATTTTAGGGATTAAACGTCCCGTACTACCAGCTATCAGCCAGCTTCCAATGGGATGATAGAACGCTTCCGCCAATTGAATGCCGCGTTGCGTGCTTATCCTGACAAGCAGCGATGGAGTGAGTACGTACCTGTTGTCTTTCTTGGCTGTCGCGCCGCGATCAAAGAGGACCTCGGATACTCTTCAGCCGAACTTGTCTATGGACTACCTCTATCGTTGCTGGGTCAGATGCTGACCCCGATAGATTTAACGGCAACAGATACAGCTCTGTATATAAACAGACTGGAGCTTACTTTAATGAGCTCTCACCGATGAACCCTAAGCAACAGACCATAAAATATTTGGTCCCTAAAGACATTGCTTCGTGGACTCATGTTTTTGTGCGAAAAGACTCTGTGAAACCCCAACTTACTCCTCCTTATTCTGGTCCTTATCGTGTGCTTTCAAACTTTTCACCCTTGACATTGGTGGCAAAAAAGACACCATATCCATCGACAGGGTGAAAAGAGCTTTTCTTAACACAGAAAACCCTGAGCCCCATATACCCCCTACTGTGCATCAGACAACTGCAAATACACATTTACTTTTAGAAACCCGTAAAGAAAATTATGTCACCACCACATGTAGTGGTCGACGAGTACATTGGCCCAAAAAACTGTCTAAAACTGTCTAAAACTGTCTATATATAGAATGAGCCTTGTACTCTATTTTTCAAAACATACTTCTCACATTAAGGATCCACACTTCTCCAAAATTACTTTTTTCAAAGAGAAGACAAACTCTTAAATAAATATTAAAAAAATTTTTTTCATTAAAATACAAACATTTTTCTGAAATTACTTTTTGCAGAAAAGTCATAACTTTTCCCTGGAAACAAAAAAACTAAAACAAAATTAAAAAAAAAAATTGTTTCCGAATAATACAAACATTTCCTGAAAATACTTCTTGCAGAAAAGACTTTTCCCTGTAAAGCAAAAAAAACAAAAAAACTTTTAAAATATTTGTTAATTGACAAATTTTGTATTTTTGTTATTTCCCACTGCTACACTTCCTTTTATGTCCTGTCGGCTTTCAGCCTAAGCAGGGAGTTATGTAGCAGTCACCAATAGGGACTACTTTTGAATGCGTAATCACTGTCCCTGTGAGCTGGCTTGTCCAATCAAATCACAGGGCGCAGTAATATCGTTAGTTCCCTAAGGGACTTCTTATGTTCCCTTAGGGTTCGAAGAAAAAGATGAGACGACCTCCTGGCACTAGCTTGGACACATCGCGGAGAGCACCAGCGAAGAACGAGGAAATGCTCTCTCTCCTGCCGCCGTCGCCCACTCGACGACTACTACCATCTTCACCTGAAGAAATCCACGGGCGGCCCTAAGAACTCTTATATTCTTCTTCTTCCTCAGACGGACACTGTCCCACTCTCTTCTACCTATACCAAATGGTATAGGTAACCTTGATTTAATAAAACCCCTTTTTGTTATTGTTACAGAAATACTTTTCGTTGTTCCGTTTATTTACGTTTCATCCTCTCATCATACCCTTACACGTTCATGTATGAAAGAGAAATATAATTATGTCGCATTTTTTTATTTTCCCGAAAACTCTAATTATTAAAATCACATGAAATATTTTTTGCAATTATATTATTTTTTTGTGAAAATATGGATTAAACAATGCTTTATTCAATAATAATATCGCTAATTCAAAAAATTAATTTTTCTTCGAGTTATAGTGATTTTGTTAACACGGTATTTAGGGTCCTTTTTCGTAATATATAAAAATATTTTTGCGAATTTTTTTTAATTGTTAATATCTACAATGCTTTATTTTAATAAAAAAAAACAAAAAAAATAATGCATTTTTTTCATTAATATATAAAAAATATAACTTTAGTAAAGGTGTATTTTGTTTTAAAAAATAATACATTTTCACTAAGGTTTAAAAAAAACAATGGTTTCATTATATTCCGTGATTGTTGATTAATAAATATTGAAAATTTTATTAAAATTGGTTGATTTCCTGAATTTTAGTGAATTTTTAAGTGAAAGGGGGGGGGGGGGTCAAAATGTTTTTACATTTTGGGAATCAGCCATTGATTTTGCACGTACCTAGCAATTAGCAATAACGAGAAGGCAATAATAACGAGAAGGTAAATCCTGGGAGTTTTCTTCATTTGCAGTTCAAAACAAATTAAAATATCTTTTTTTTTTGTAAAAAAATCAATTGCTCAAAAAATAAAATCTAAAAAATAAGTTGACATAAATTATTCCTTTTATATGAATTAACTTACGATAAATCAGTTTCGTATTTTGTTGACTCTTGTTTATTTTACAAAATACACTAAATAATGAGAACCATTCATTAATTCGATAAAAATTGGGAGCTAACCACTTCAATATAACCGTATTTTTACTATTATTATTTTTTAATATTATTAAATATTTCAGGAATCAGTAAGGAGAAAACTGAAGATTGCTATGATACAAGTCGAAAAGCCGAGAATAAATTGACGCTCTTTAATAAATGAGGATAGAAAGATGATATCTTCGTTGTTTTTTAATCGACGTCTTTTCACAAGGTTCAAACATCGAAGAGATTATCGCAATTAATCCTCTTTAATCTGATATTTTCACAGTCCAGAAATCAGCAAAGATTAATCACTGGATTATCTTGTAAGTGTGTAAAACTTTATTTTACAAATTGAATTTGAGAAATTACTTTTTATGGCAACTTTTAATACGATTAGAATTTCGTTAGTCTCTTAACGTTTATGCAATGATGATTAAGATTTAAAGAATCGTTTGAATAATATTAATACCTAAATGACCTCACAAACTTTATAATTAAAAAGGAAATAAAATTAATTTTTTTAAAAGTTATCTTTTCGATAATCTGATATTAAATCGAAACAATGAAATTCTCAAATTTCCCCAATTTCGTAAATAATTTTGACAAAATGGCGGTGAAATATTTAATAATACTAGGTACGTGCAAAATCAATGGCCGATTCCCAAAATGTAAACACTAAAATACACTAAAATTCAGGAAATCAACCAATTTTAATGAAATTTTCAATATTTATTAATCAACAATCACGGAATATAATGAAACCATTATTGTTTTTTAAATCTTAGTGAAAATGTATTATCTTTTAAAAAGAAAATACACCTTTACTAAAGTTATATTTTTATATATTAATTAAAAAAATGCATGATTTTTTAAATGTTGCTTATGTAAATAAAGCATTGTAGATGTTAATTTTTTTTTTTTCAAAATATTTCGTATATATTACGAAAAAGGCCAGTAAATACCGTGTTAATAAAATCACTATAACTCGACGAAAAATTAATGTTTTGAATTAGCGATATTATTATTGAATAAAGCATTGTTTAATCAATATTTTCACCCCAAAAATAATATAATTGCAACAAATATTTCATGTGATTTTAATGATTAGAGTTTTTGGAAAAATAAAAAATGCGACATAATTATATTTCTCTTTCATAGATGAACGTGGCATCATCAGCGCAAGAAATTTTTTTATAATCTTTAAAATAAACCAAAAAATGACAAATTTGAGATCCAGGAACTTAACGAAAAAAAGAATTTTAAAAATTGAATAATTTCTACTAACGATGAACTTTCATTAGTATGGTAATAACCAGGTGGGATTAGCCTTCCAACAATCACTCACTTTTACAGCGCACTCAGATTGTTTTTGTTTTTTTAGAGATTCAACAATTTCGTTCATTTCACAATTCATCGTCAATTATTTGGAAAGATTTGTATTTGTTTTGTTTTTTTTCATTAATAAATATTTAAGTTAAAAACAATTATTAATAAATAAAGAGAATTCAAACATGAAATTTTTTTTTCAAAATTGAATTCTGTTTATCAATAAATAACTGCTTTAACTTTTTTTTCAATGAATAAATTGTCAGTGTAGTCATTGACTTTAATTTACTTTTACACATTTAAAATAAAAAATAAAAACACTTTATTTTTAAAAGAATCAATGTAATTTATCGTTACGACACATTAAGAATAAATCGAGTAACTAAAGTTTTAAATCATGTAAAAAAAAATTGATACAATTGACGCAGTTCGTAACGTAAAATATTTTTAACCTTTAAAAAATATTTTTATTTCAAATTCTAAGGAAAAACATTGGTAAACAGACGTCATCAATAATTGCAGAGTATTACAAAATTAAAAACTGAACCTTTTCAGTTGAAAATAATTGCGTACACTCACAAATAATTAAATAAGCATTTCCTTTTTATTATAACAAAATAAGGGTACTTACATTTGTTTATAACCTTAAAAAGAATAAAGAAATTAATGGATAATAATTTTTCAACTTCTATAAACTATTATTACATTTTTATATATAAAGTTAAAAATGATAAATTATGACATTTTTGTCTTCCATATATTTTGCATAGCGATAGTCAATTTGTAAACAATGTTCTTTTCCGATGAAGTTATGGCGGATTTTACTCATTTATCACATTTGAAGGGATAATTTTGCTAATTTTTAGTCAAACGTGGGATTTATTTTTTTTAAATTCAGTGTCTTATGACTTTAATTCAATAATTATCTTTGAAATAGTTCCCAAAAACTTATATTTATCTTTTAAGGGATTTTTACAAGTAATTTTTTCAAAGTTCAAATTTCATTGAATTTTTGGGGTTTTTGACTGTTTTAATTACATATTTTATTATAATTTATTTTTCACACGTACATATGCAGTTTTTTTCGTTTAGAGAATAAGTTTAGGCTTTTATCTTTCAAACACAATCAAAGTTTACACGGAAACTAATTAAATAATTAATGATAAGCGCTTTTTAATAAGCATAGTCCGTACAAGAAGGCGCCATTTTTGCACGTACCTAAATAATATATTTGGTATTTCTGCTATTTTTTTAAGGTTTCAAGTTTAATCTTTTGTTTATTAAATTGTTAGGTGAAAGCACAGAAAATATAACAAAGCCTTCCTCTCCCCATGTTAAGAATGGGTTTCTAAATAATGACGTTATTATTTCAGCACGGTCAGTGAACTGAAAAAGTACCGTTTATTTAATAAATATTTTACAATCAGAGAAAATGTTTTCAAGAACAATTTTTCTCAGATAAAACTTATTTATATTTTAAATATTATTATTTTTTTATATATATATAAATGAGTCCCCATTGACTCAGTAAAATAACAGCCAGGTACTTGTACAGTTTACGGACCGGGCTAAAATAATAACGTTATTATTTAGAAAGCCATTATTAACGTGTGTAGGGGAGGGCTTTGTTTACTATTCTTTATTTTCATCTAAACATTTAATAAAAAAAGATACAATAAAAATTGAATTTAACTTGAAAGTCCTATCTAAAAAAATAGCTTGGTCTGAAAACTGCACAATTACACACAGCCGAAATGAAACCAAAATATCTGAAACAAAAATAGGAAAAAAAAAACTTTTACTGATTTATTTTCAGTAGTATTTTTAGTTGCTTTTTGTTTGTGTAATTATTGTTTTTTGCATGATTCTGAACTCACACGTGTGTTTAAAGTGTTGCACCTCATGCATTGTTTGTATTGTTATTGTTAGCTATTGTTTAGTTCATTTTGTATAATGCTGACAAAGTAAAGGAAAATAATTTATCGTAATGCAATTTTTTTGGTAAATTTTTGCACTTGTCATTTGTTTGTATTATGTTTTGGTTTCGACATTGTCTTGGTCTACAAAATTCTTTAAAGGGTGAACCTTCACAAACAGCTATGTATCTGTATTTCCAACAATAGCGACATACTGCATAGAAAGTAGAATGCCAAATATGGTGATGACCACTAGAGTTGGGCGGTTTTGAAATTTTGGTTTCAGTATCGGTTTCGGTTTTTTCCCCTTAAAACCTCGGTTTACGGTTCGGTTTTTCGTTTTTTTTGAAAAAAAAATTTTTACTATGGAAACTATTCATTCTCTTGCGTGATGATTAGTTATTATTCAACGTTTAGTTGAATTATGCCACTGTTTCGATAATTTTGTTACTGAATCATTCTCCATGATATGAATCATATAAGTTTTAAGGTGTTGACTGTTGTAATCAAAGTTCTGATACCTTTTCAACAGTTAACTCGTTAAAACAGTGACCAAAGATTCATGAAAGATTTCTGAAGAATAAAACTGAGTTTGAATATACATTCTATCTAATTCTTTAACCCATCAGAAGCGGAAAAGACGGTGGGCCCTATAGTCAAAATATCTTGGCGGAATGGAAATTTATGACCCGCCCTTAAAAATAAATGGACCATTCCTCATTTTTTTTTAAATCACCCAGCTTAATCCTTATTATGCCACAGAAATTAGTTTCAACAAAAACAAAAAAATAATCAATTTTATAGCGTTTCTGTTTTGCAGACATGAGTTTTCTCCCTTTAATTTTCTATAAATAAATAATTAGCTTGGATGTACTGTTGGATTAATGGGACGCATTTGATCGATTTTGAAGAAAATTAATTTAAGTTGGGAATTAGTTCAAAACAACTTTTTACAACTTTTACAACAAAATGCGTGAGGTGTTAAATTAAATCAGCAATGTTTTTACAATAATTCTATCATGTAGAAAAAAGTAGAGATTATTAATTCCCCTAAAGTCATTTTTTAGATAACTCTGAAACAAACATAAATAATTATTTTACAATTTTGAGTTGAATCAAATAGATTTTCGACATCATACGGAACGTGTTTGATTTTTTCTTTTTCATTTGAAAATAGTTCATGCTAAAAATACGATGTCATGTTGTCTGTCGTATTTCTCTTTTTTTCATTTGAAAATTCAAAATGTTAATGATAAACAAACTGTAAACAAAGATTTATTCCTACAAGTCAATTAAATGTTTTTATCATATATTTGTTCAATCTGTCCTCTTACTAATATAACATTTTTTGGTAATATTCAATTTTATTTAAATCGGAAAATCTTTTCAACCATGTTTCCTTGTATATGGTGGCTTACTGTAGTAAAAACACAATACCGAACGGTTACGGTTTAAAAAAAAAAAAACGATTCGGTATTCGGTATGGAGATGATACCGAAAAACCGCGGTTTTTCAGTAAAACCGCCCATCTCTAATGACCACAGTGAGTGAGGCTGCAACGTCCGTCCTCATAGCACATTTCAATCGAAGACAATGGCCTGCCACCTGAATCTGACATCAAAACTTCTTTTTTCCTCTCGTTATATCTGCATGTGATACTATTGCTTCTGCTCCTTCTTACAACTTAGCAATCTATGGCATGGACATGGACACATAGCTGGCAAACTTTCCCCCTGGTCTGTCATGGTGTCTGGTTCCCAGTGTGCAGGTCTATACGTCGGTTTTTCTGCAGATGGCAGAATCTTTTGAAAATCTCTGAACCTTGGTGCAGATGCCATGGACAATTGAACCTGCAAACACAGCTGTTTCCAAAGACGGAGGAAATCTGACACAATCCATTATATGCGGCTAGCCAGTTCATCTCTAATTCCGTCAGCGAAGGGCATCTGCGACTCACCTTATCCATCTTAAAACATGGAGCTAGCAGTTCTGGTCGTTCATGAATCTATAGTCACCCTAACTTGGGGTTAAAGTTAGGGTTAAGGAAAACTTGTAATCTGTTTATTACTGCTAAGTTTTTCAGGTTATTTCTTAGAAATTGTTGTTTGCCTTGTTAAGGCATGTGCATCCATCAATATCCTATTAACTTTTAAGAGATTTTGATAACATTGAATGATGTCTTGCAAACATCTTCTTTCCATTACTATATTTCTGTTATCTTTTTTGCTGGAATATTTACGTTTAAATAGTTTTCTCCTGCTGAATAACGCAATTTTGTCCCCCTTAAAAGTAAAAAATAAGTTTCGGTTTAGTTTTTAATCGAAATTTGATCTTAATAATGAAACACATTTATTACACTTGCAAATGTAAAATTATTCCTTTTGAAAACAGGATTTTAAAAGATGAATTTGATTATTACACTTGCAAATGTATGCTTATTTTTAGGTGTGTTTTATGTAACATAGTTTTCAAATGAATTAATATATATATATATATATATATATATATATTTACACTGTGACACGCACGATGACATTAAACATCAATCGTCCTAACATCAAGACGAATTTTAACTTGACTGCGACAAATATGTTAAAATCAAGGAGGATTAAACATAAAAAGCGAAAAAAAATGCCTATACTTTTGAAAAATGCGTATATCGCTAAAAGTGTCCAAGTTTTTAGAAAAGTTTTTTTTTAAATCCATTCATGTTTCTTCTTATATGTTACAAATGTATAAATATATTTTGCTGGAATATTTATGTTTAAATAGTGTTCTTTCCATTATTGTTATCTTCTTTTGCGGGAATATTTAGTGTTCTCCTGCTGAATAACAATTTTGTCCTCCTTAAAAATAATTTTTAAAATCGGTTTAGTTTTTAATCGAAATTTGATCTACCATTAAAATGAAACACATTTATTAAAATTAATCTTTTTGAAAATCGGATTTTAAAAGATGAATTTAATTATTACACTTGCAAATGTAGGATTAAACTTTTTTTTAAATCGGATTTTAAAAGATGAATTTAATTATTACACTTACAAATGTAGGGTTACCTCTTTTGAGAATCGGATTTTAAAAGTTAAATTTAATTATTACACTTGCAAATATATTATGCATACTGCATGGCACACACTTGCATTAAACATCAATGGTCATAACATCCAGACGAATTTCAACTTGACTGCAACAAATATGTTAAAACAACGAGGATTAAACAAAAAAAGCAAAAAAGAATGTCTATACTTTGAAAAATGCGTATATCGCTAAAAGTATTCAAGATTTTAGAAAAGTTTTTTTTTAAAAATGCATTCAGGTTTTTCAAAATATTCTTCTTATATGTTACAAATGTATAAATATATGTGTATATATGTTGACAGCACCTATCATATATTAATGACGAAAAGAGATTTGTTTTGATGAAATATTGAGAGAATTATTGTTACACCGGCCGTTCTTACACAGGAGAAACAACACCGGTTGTCACTATAAATAGTGCGAGTCACCAGAGACACAGAGAAGACAAAGCACAGTCTTGTAACTGTCAAGCCAAGTGCTAGTCACTTTCTTACTTTGTTAATACACTTGTTAAACCAACCCTCGACTTGACTTCCTTTATTTATTATTTACTGTTGGACAACTTCACAACAGATTGGCGACGAGGAATCAACGATTTCACTGCAAAAAAATCACCCAAAGTGATTCGCAAGATCTTAACGGAAAAAAAACATCTTCGTCAGATATTTGGATTCGCAAGGATTAGCAGCAAATTAACTACTGAGTAGTTAAGCGAAAAAAAAAACACAAACTCAAAACTTGCTACCAAAAATCGAAAACTAGAAAACGCGAGACATTTTCAATTATTGAAATAATTGAATACACTGATACCTTTATTTTTTTTCTCTTCAAGTTCACTGACTCGTTAAGATAGATGTAATCCGCGTCAACTATTACAGATATTGTGTAAGTTTTTCGTTATTATTTGGACAACATCTGATATTTGAGCAAGATCCGGATTGACTATTTATTAAAACGGTCTACCACAGACAGTGAAAAAATATATTCGCGTAAGTCATTTGTGCTTCTAACAAAGAACTGTTAAATAAGCAAGTCGCATTTTTGCAAAATGAAAAGGGGTTAAAAAGATTTCCCATAAAACTAGTCTTATTAGGCTTATAGCGACGGACTTGGTTTTGTAAAACTACGTACACATATATATAAAAAAAATTTTTTTTACTTAGTTTTGTTTTTCAAACTAAAGAACTGGGATTGAATTTTTTTTTTTTACTAAGGAATGATATATTTCTTGCTTTGTGTATTAGTTGAGCAAACTAATTATATTAAGCACGTTGTGGGGAAAACTGATTTATTTTTACAAGTGTAAATTGTGTGGTGATTAGTTTGAATTCGTGAATGATGGACACTGAATTCAAAGATTCTCTTTTTCAATTAGTTAAATTCCAAACGGAACAAAATGTTGTGTTACAAAGACAGCAAGTTGAACAACAAATGGAACTTCAAAGAAAACAAGTTGAAATTGAGGAGAAATTTAAAAGAGAGTTGTTGAAACAGCAAAAAGCCCAAAGAAACATGCATGCTGAACAAAAAGAGCTGGCGACAACACGAGAAGAAAGATTCCAAGAAAGACTGCTACAACAGCAGAAACACTTCGAAGAACTCTTGATAAACACACAGGAGGAACAGAGAAAATTTCTGGAGGCAACACAGTTAACGAAAGCAAACGAGAATCATAATGCATTCTCCCAGACGGCTGTGTGGAGCGCTATCAAAATTTTCAATTATAATCCAGAAGACGATGTCATTTTTCTCACTTCTATAGAAGAAATGAGGATATTTTTGTATCGGACTGCAGTACATGGACAGACTCTAAAAAAGTTAGATTTTTGCTAAGAAAATTAGGAGCTGCCGAGCATACAAAGTTCGTGAATTTTATCCTTCCAAAAAAAGACCAGTGAGTTGAACTTCCAGGAGGCAGTTACTTTACTAACAGAACTATTTTCTACAAAAACTTCTCTTTTCCACAGGAGATATAAGTGTATGAATGTCACTAGAAGAGAGGAAGACGACTACATTACGTATGCAAGTATAGTAAATAAACTTTGCGACGATTTTAAATTAGAGGAATTATCATCAGATAATTTTAAATGTCTAATATTCTTGCAAGGTCTGGTCTTAAATTAAGACTCTGAAATCAGACGTCGTGTTTTAAATAAACTCGAAAATGAGCCATGTCTAACAATACAAAACTTAGCGGAAGACTGAACGTTTTGTTGCGTTGAAACAGGACAGTCGTGACATAGAGGAAAACGGAGTGTCGCACATTAAAGAAATCCATCAGAAGAAAAAATTGACTTCAATGAATAACCAGAGAAAAAAACATGGAAAAGATCCACCTGGACCGTGTTGGAGGTGTGGAGATAACCATTGGTACAATGAGTGTCCCTACATATTCAAACAATGTGACAACTGCCACCAGAAAGGACATAAGGCATCACGTTGTAGAAAAAAATTTGGTAGAAAGACAGCCATTTAACTGACAAAAATTGAACCTGAAGAACAAAATATCCGGAAATATGTACAGGTCAAAATGCTTTAAAAAAAAGTAAGACTACAGCTTGATAGTGGGTCTGACATTTCCATCATTAATGTACAGACATGGAAGAAGCTTGGGAGACCCACTATGATCAAATCACAAAAAACGGCGAGAAGCGTCAGTGGTGAAAAAATAACCTTCGAAGGGGAATTATTGACGAATATTTCTTTGTAGAATAAGACCGTAAAAGCCAAAATTTTTGTTATGCGAAAAACGAATAACCTTTTTGGAACTGATCTGATTGAAAAGTTTAGCCTATGGGATCTGCCTTTAAGCTCCTTTTGCCAAAAAGGTTGAGGATTCGAATGTGGAGGCAGAAAAACTCAAGAGGGAATTAAAAGAAAATTTTCCAGACGTATTTTCAGGCGGTCTTGGAAGGTGTACAAAAGCGGTAGCAAAGTTTGAAGTTAAAACAAATGAACTACCTGTGTTCAGAAAGAAAAGAAATGTTCCATACGCCGCTATAGAGCAAATAGACGGTGAATTAGAAAGACTCGAGAACATGGCTGTCATTTCAAAAATTGATCACAGTGAGTGGGCTTCACCTACAGTTTATGTTAAGAAAAAGAACAAGGAGATTCGGGTTTGTGCCGACTTTTCCACAGGCTTGAACAAGGCATTAAAAGATCACCATTACCCTCTTCCAAGCCCTGAAGAAATATTTGCGAAACTGAGTGGAGGAAAATATTTTTCTAAAATCGACCTCAGCGACGCTTATCGTCAAATCCCTGTCGATGAAGAGTGTTCAAAACTGCTATGTATCAATACCCATAAGGGATTATACAAATTTAACCGACTTCCTTTTGGAGTAAAGGTCGCCCCTGCAATTTTTCAACAAATTATGGACATGATTTAAATGGAATGGATTTCGCAGTAGGGTACCTGGACGATGTATTAATAAACAGCGTTAGCAAAGAACAACACAAGACTCATGTAAACCAAGTATTCAAAAAAATCCAGGATTATGGGTTTAAAATCAAAGATGAGAAATGTACTTTTTTCATGGGAAAAATAAAATACTTAGGACAAATCATCGATGAGCAAGGAAGAAGGCCAGACCCAGATAGGGCAATGGCGATACGGAACATGCCTGCTCCAGAAAATATTGCGTCTCTACAAAGTTTTTTAGGGTTGGCGAATTACTACAATGTGTTCGTACAAAACATGCATAAACTAAGATCACCCTTAAATGAACAGTTAAAGAAGGACCAAAAATGGGTCTGGACGCAAGAGTGCGAAGAAGCGTTTCAGAAAATTAAAGATATCTTAACGTCTGACTTGTTACTGGCACAGTATAATCCCAAGCGCGATATTGTAGTTGCAAGCGATGCCAGCAACTATGGTATAAGAACATGCATATTGCACAAAATGGATGATGGAAAATTAAAACCCATAGCCCATGCATCCCGAACACTTCTACCAGCCGAAAAAAACTACTCTCAAATTGAGAAAGAGGCGCTAAGCATTATATTCGCGGTAAAGAAATTTCATCGTTTCCTGCACGGTAGACAATTTCTATTACAAACAGACCACAAACTCTTATTAACGATTTTCGGATCGAAAAAGGGACTACCACAACACACTGCGAATAGACTCCAAAGATGGGGTCCATTCTTCTGAACTACAATTTTCAAATGGAGTATGTACCATCTAAGAAATTTGGTCATGCAGACGGGTTATCAAGGTTGATACCTAAGCAGACAGAACCATTGGAGGATATGGTGATAGCAGCCATTCAAGCGGAAGCTAAAGCAAAAAAGAACGTTATTAATCCCTAGAGGGGATATTTTGAAAGGGGGGTGTTACACCGGCCGTTCTTACACAGGAGAAACAACACCGGTTGTCACTATAAATAGTGCGAGACAACAGAAGACAAAACACAGTCTTGTAACTGTCTAGCCAAGAGCTAGTCACTTTCTTACTTTGTTAATACACTTGTTAAACCAACCCTCGACTTGACTTCCTTTATTTATTATTTACTGTGGAACAACTTCACAACAGTTAATTATGTAACTTATCATTACTTTCACCAAAGAGGTTATGTTTTCAGTCGAGTTTGTGTACAGCCTTGCATCCACATCGCTTGACCAAATGTTACTATACTTGTGAAAGAAATCCCAATAATTGCAATTGATGGAAAGACATTCTGTTAGAATAGCAGATGATTTTCTGGCATTTCGAAGAATGCCCCCTCCCCATGATAAAAAGATATAATAAAGTTAATGAAAAAGAGAAACCTTATTTTTGTTAATTATGTAACTTATCAGTACTTTCACCAAAGAGGTTATGTTTTCAGTCGAGTTTGTGTACAGCCTTGCATCCACATCGCTTGACCAAATGTTACTATACTTAATCAAAATCTCAGTCATGGTCTAACTTAGACCTGAGTTAATATCTATGTCAAAGATGATTTATGTTGTTGTTTTTAATGTGAACTACTTTAAAGATTCTTATGCGATCTAACATCGAAGAAAAGTCTTATTATTCTTAACAGTGTTGCTCTTCAGATGATTTAAGGAAACATGTGTGCACCTACATTTGAGTATTTGTTTTGCGTTTACACGGGTCGAAATATCCGATTTCAAATTTGAGTATTTTTACTATAAATGAAACTAAAAATAAAATATCTGCCAGAAGGAAAATGGCCAGAAATATATTTGGGAATTTTCTTTTGTGTTTACACTGGTCGAAATATCTGATTTCAGATTTGGCCACCATGAAACATTAAGAAATTACTATTTAACCGAATTATCCCACATTTCAGGGTCATTCTAGTGTTTTAGGGAAGGTAACTCCCCAAATCATTTGCTATGGGAGAACTGTAGCTATATTCGTTTTAAAATATATTGCTTCGAGAAGACTTTCGGCAGAAAACTATCTTGGTCCCTTTTCCAAACTTTCGACAACCTACACCCAACGGTGTTGGTCACTTTAATAAATACATATGTGGTTTTATAGAAGGCTGATCTTTCTTTCATCTGACGACTGTTTTATTGCAAGGGTTCGTCTTGCTACTCAGATTTATGGTTAGTGGTAAAAAAAAACTCTTAACTGGTGGGATTAAAATAATCCTGAAAATAAAGTTCAATTCTCCCACGTGAGAATGGGGTAACGAGGTGCAGATAAAATCATCAAAGGACAGATATAGGACGGAAGTCTGAGAGAAGGAACACAAAACACAACAATGTAATTTCATAGCAATTTTAGTAAGAAAGAGATAAATGGAGTCATGGAATATTTACAGAGTTTTAAAAGTTGAGTTAGGCAACTTATCTGTATAGAGTTCTGGTAACGGCGGGAGGTCATTCTCTGTGACTGCCGTCTTGGGCTGTTGTCACAAAGTAGACAAGCCGATGTATTGCTGCCTTGAGCTGGGTCGTCGAAAAATAGTCTGGGATGCTGTGTGCAAGTGTTTTTAAAGGCTGGCTCACGTGACACCTAAGGAAAATGGGGTTGCAATGCCTGACTGCCAATCCGTGAGGCCCTTAAGCGACATGGCAACAGCCAATCAGTGAGGGGGCTTTAATGAATTCCAATAAGGCTAAAATGGCAGGGAAATGGGTGATCATTTTATGTTAAATTTATAGACGAAACTGACCCCCTGCTCTAAAGTGTAATTTTTTGGCTTAAAGTCATATTCCATAAAAAAAAGATTTCAACAAAAAAAATCTTTTTGTTTACAAACAAAATTAATTGATGGAAAAACTTTTTGAAAATATTTTCTTTCTATATTAGCATTTATATGAACAAGTAAAAAATACATTTAAGAACATATTACAGCTTTTTACATTGAGTAAACGAAAGTTGAGACGACAGTGCAGAAAGAGTGAAGCTTTGTTCCACACCTATCTACACGAGCACACCTGGCGATGGAGTATGCTTGGTACGGACGTATTTGCGGCATTGATATTCTGGTGAGAATATCCAATGTAAAAACTGTAATATGTTATTAAATGTACTTTTTAATTGTTCAAGTACTAATCTTATAAACAAATTTTTTAAAAACTTGTTAAAATATTTTTGGTGTTTCTGCTGTTTAGCCACAACATTAAAATATTTACAAAAATGTATAAACTTTGTTATTTACTTTCTTGTTAGCTTGAAAATAAGATGTACAGAGAAAAAATTACGCAAATTCATCCAATATTTATTAAATAATAAGTAAAAGAAGAAAAAAACGATATTACGTTTCGTTACACATTTTCATTGATGAAATAGACAAGGGAGATAACTCAAATGTTGTTTACTAGTTAAACCAATATGGCTACCGAAAGATAAAACTGTTTTTTATTTAATAAATACTGGATGAATTTGCGTCATTTTTGGTGTACAATCTTATCTTAAGCTAACACGTAAGTACATCAAAAAAGTGTATACATTTCTTTAGCTATTTTCTAAAAAGAGAAGCCAAACACGTCGGGGCTAAAAAGCAGAAGCACCAAGTTTTTTCTTCAAATTATTATTTTTTTCGTTTAAATAAATACATACGTTCGATCTTTTTAAGAAGATTTTCTTTATTTGACGACTGTGTGTTTTTACAACCTTGCTACTACGTTCTTGGCCTTTTGGCTAAGATCAAAGTGTAGTATCTGTTCCTATGGATACTGCACCCCATAGACTGATATTGATTTACGCCGGTCTATGGGTCTGTCCTGTGCAGTTCTAGGAGGTCCATCTTCCCAGGCTTCGCCTCCCCTCTTTGGGGAGGAGTAAGTTCATTGTTTACTGCCTGAATCGCCCCTACCGGGGAATGCCGACGGGGCTGCCCAGGCAATTTTTAAACCCCACTTTCCCGACCCGACCTTGGGTCACATCTTACTTGTGGGAGTAAGATAAAAACTGGCATTGTGCCTAACTCCTGGAGAGGAGTAAATCAATACTCAGATTCATGGTGAGTTGTAAAAAAAAAAAACAGTTAACAGCTCTACAAAGCTAAAATGGCAGAGAAATGGGTATTCATTTTATGTTCAATTTATAGACGAAACTGATCCGCTGCTCTTAATTTTTGTCTTCTTTCAACCAAGTTTAGATTGGATTATCTCCCTTGTTGACTCTTATATTTCTTTGTTACCAAAAGAAGGAATATAGATATAAAATCTTTTCTGTAATTAACATCCCATTATTTTATCAATTTCATTTTGCAAAGAAAACAAATAAGACGAAATAATTACATAAAGGTAAGTTCAATCACTACCGAATTGATTCATTGCGTTTATTTTACGACTAAATTTTTACTTCGATTTTAAAATCTTCATTTTAAAATGTATTTCTAGAATAGTTAACAAATTTTAAGAATGGGTTTTTAAATGAGACCATTTATTTTAACTTTGTATACTATTCTCATTTTACGACTGAATTTTACGTCCAAGTTTTACGATTAAATTTTAACTTGTGTTTACAATGATCAGCAGAGTCGCGAACGGGGTCCAAAAAAAGAACGAGAAAGGGTTTAAAAACATAAATTTGCAACAAGTAAAGTTGCCTTATGTCTAGAATAGACATTTTTCCACTTCCCTATGTAATTTGTTTGTATTTTTACGTAGTATAAATGGCTTTTTATTAGATGTTAAAAAAATCTTGTTTTTTTACATCAAATTTGACAAAGAAAAATGGCCGCCAGTCCCTCTATATTATTACGTAAATCGGCCATTTTGATTTCTTCGCTGATCGTGTGTCGAACTTAAATTTCTAATGAATAGCAATTGAAACGGGTTAAAAATCTTTTTAATACTTGGAGATGACACAGGTAAGTTTGAAAATCACTTTTATCGCCTACAGTTACTTTTATTTGTCGAATATTTGTTTTTTGAGCGTTTTTACTCTGCTGATCATTGTAAAAGATTCCCACCTACTCATCCGTGACCGATTTGTGTTCAAAAATTGAATATTTACTATTTGAAAAAAGTTATATGCAATTTCATTTACTTACTCATTTGTGACCTATTTGTGTTAAACGGTTTAATATTTAAAATAAGGTACGAGCAATTTAATTTACCATAAGTTGAGAGTAAAACTTTTTAAATATTAAAAACATAAAAATCATTGAACAAATATTGGTTACACATGAGTCGCCAATAGTAACCGACGCTGTGCCTGCGGGGAGGTAAATAAATAGTAAAACATGTTATAAATAAAATAATCATTTTTGGGTGAATGAATATTATCGATGGCGCTTGCTCATTTCTGTCATTCTTTCAGAATTACTGCACATCCAGCACAAAATTGCATCCGTTTGTCCATCCATTCACTAGTATGTTTCCCAGATGGAGAGATGACGCCCCACCCTCAGCTTTCTCTGCTAAACTCTAAGTGCCATGTCTTTAGGGTATTTTTTCAATGAGGTAAATTCTGGAGCTCAATAGGCTGCTATGTATAATTTTTAATCAGAAATTTCTTATGCACATAATCATACACATAGGTCCAATATTGGAATCACCTCTTTAGAGGTTAAATGACAGAATATTTTTTTGCTAATAATAACTACTTGTTAAATGAGTAAAAGTAAGAAATTCATAAAATTATTCTTTTATGCTTATTCAGCATAAAAAATGCCCTAAATTCCCCCTATAACACTTATAAATTGTATCTCTCTTTAATAAAAGATTTGTCATATATGCTTGAAAATGTTATCGACCGCAGAAATGGATTAGCTATTTAAATTAAATTAATTTGTCAAACTGATCCCTAGCCTAACTTCTAAATTAAGTGTTTTTTTTTACAATGTTTTCAGACTTGCTTCAGATGCTGACATAGATTTTGCAAGTATTCTCGATATAACCCTAATAATTCCCTGTTCTCTCTCTACTGCAATCTTCTGATCACTCGGTTGTCTCAATTAAGATCAAAACAATGTTGAATAAAATCTTTGATACCAATTTCAATCAGAGTGTATAGATACTCTATAGCTGAGTGGGACAGTGTGAGATCGTTCATAGCAGAAATTCCTGTGAACTCCATTTTTGCAAAGAATGATTCCTGTATCGCATCTTCTATAACTGATTGGTTATTTTTGCTATTGAGAGCTTCATATTCTGCAAGAAATTCCAACAAATTAAACAGCTAACTTTACTACACCCTGGAATTTGCTGTTTCCATTTCTCACAAAAATCAGTATTCCAATTGCTTCCAATGAATTAGATGCTCTGAAGACAAAACTGTGTTTATGACTCCTTGCAACCACGTCAAAAGAGTCATAAAATGCCAAAGATTCCTATGGCTGATTTATTAAAACTAGAGTTGCTGAGCAGAGACTTGGTCCTCAAGAGTTTTGGTGAATAACATGTTGATGAACAGATGTAATACCACTGTTCCAGCCATGATAAATTGGTCAGAGGTGTTTTCCTAAGCATCTAATAAGTCGAACATTATTACAAATAATTTTCAGCAAATTCAATCCTATGTGAACAGGGCTGTTTAAGTCCTTAATTTCCAACTATGATTGTAAACTCACTGAGTGACATTCGTATATCTGTCTGGGATGTTGCTAAACGTATCAAGAATCTTAATGATATCAATGAAGAAGAAATAATTTCTATAGACTTACATACAATAAATGACAACAATAAGCAGAAGTTCTGAGTGTGTAACATCCAGTTCTATAGTATTCTTCTCTTTCCTACTTGTTACATGAAAGCATGTAGTAGAGGTGCATACAAACTAGTCAAATTTGTTTGTACAAAATCTTTTTACAGGTGACTTCCGTTGATTGTTTACTCTGTTAACCTTGGTCTAAGACATTCAGAGAGCAACTGACCTATACAAGAGTGAAGAGATTAAGTCCTGACTCTCAAAATCTGCTTTCATCCTGAGGCTAACCAGGGTTTATTGTTTCTTTTTGAAGAATAAGACCATGAATGACTTCTCCCTCAAAAGCCACATTAAATCTAGGCCCTTCTGAAATTTATGATCAATTATTAAATATTTCCCATCTGTGGTAGGTATCATCAGCTCACTCTATTTTCAGTTTATATTGCACAATATTTATGATTCTGTGTAGCATTTATCCTTAGAATCTGTTAACTCAGACATATGTATTCTCATCTGTGTAATATTCTCACTTTACACGTTTAAGGGTAAAATATTGACTAATTATTTGTGATGATAAAAACTACTAAAAATTAGACCTTGTAAAATTCTGGAAGTTTTGAACTGTTTTTACATGTGTGCTTTTTTGTGATTTTTTAACAAATTCTGTATGGAAAAAATCCAATTTCTATATGGTTTAAAGTGAAAAGTAATAGCTTGTAAGGAAATGCTTGGAACAACTTAAATTCTACTAAATTTTATTTAATCTTACTACATTTATTTTTGTATACAACATCGTTGATATTTTATTTTTTATGTTTTAAAAAACGGTCATATTTGCCCAGGTTAAAAAAATCTGCACCTGTAAGTTGAATTCTGAAAAGAAAGTTTTATTGGAAATTTAAAAGGTCTAATTAATACTATGGAAATTTTTGAGCAGGTCACCAAATCGTGTTTACAATTTAAACTTACCAACATCACTTACCTCATATCTCCCAATTACCTATTTTTAAAGATTGTTGCTGGAGGAAACTTTTCTGTAATATTTGGATATGATTGATGTATCTATTTTCATTACTGTATGAATTGTTAAATACATTTCTAATTCATTCACAGGTAACAACCACAGTGAAGGAAAATAAAAGTACCCCATACACATATATAGAGAAGTGTTAGTTTTCTGAAATGTGTGAATTCATGAGAATAAATCAAATTTCAAAACAAATGGAGAGACTTTGAATGCTTACCTGACAGGGAAGAATTTTAATGCTTACTAGACACTATCCTCGAGTCTCTTTGGTCTCTCTTTACAAAGTTTTGTTAAGACAACCTGGCATGACCATTCTTCCCCCTGCAAATATACCCTGACCAAATATTCAAAATAACATCGTATTCAAAGCCCAAATAAGATACCATCAGTATGGATTCCCGCTAGTTTATACAAGGACTGGGCACCTACTCATAGTGATTTTTACCTCAAGTAACTGCACTAAGCTTGATACTCCACCAGACAAGATAAATTTATGTCTTGGAATCCGGCAAGACCAAGAAAGATATATTATAATATAGTAAATTGGAGAGAAGAAAATTAATGAAGTGTAACATTGTAGAGAAACCTTATTCTTGTAAAATTTGTGGTAAGTCATTTTCAAAAAGTTATGAAAAATAAGCATGCCGACCCACACTGTAAAAACTTTATTATTGTAAAATTTGTGGTTGATCATTACATACAAAACCTGAAGTAAAAATATACATGCATATCCACACTGGATAGAAACATTATTCTTGTGAAATTTGTGGTAAATCATTTCCTCAAAGCTATCATGTAAAAATACATATGCGTACACACACTGCCCCTTGATTTCTGAGATCTTCGACTGAAGTAAAATTAAACATAAAGAGAGAAACCTTATTCTTGTGAAATTCTTGGTAAATCATTTACTACAAAATAGGAAGTAAAAATACACATGCATACTCACACTGGTGAGAAACCATATTCTTGTGAAATTTGTAGTAAATTGTTTACTACAAGTTATATAGTAAAAATCCACACACAGTTCGAGAGGAGAAAACTTATTGTTGTGAAATTTGTAGTAAATCCTTTACTACAAATGATAATGTAAAAATAAACATGCATACACACACTGGCGAGAAACCTTGTTCCTGTGAAATTTGTGGTAAATCATTTCCTCAAAGCTATCATGTAAAAATACACATGCGTACACACACTGGAGAGAAACCTTATTCTTGTGAAATTTGTGGTAACTCATTTGCTACAAAAACTGAAGTAAAAAGACATACACGCACCCACACTGGGGAGAACCCCTATTCTTGTGAAATTTGTGGTAAATCGTTTAATACAAGTGGTAATTTAAAAAGACACACACGAACCCACACTGGGGAGAAACCATACTCCTGTGAAATTTGTGGCGAATCATTTACTACAAAATATGAAGTAAAAATACACATGTATACTCACACTGGTGAGAAACTTTATTCGTGTGAAATTTGTGGTAAATCATTTACTAGAAAATATGAAGTAAAATTACACATGCATACTCACACTGGCGAAAAACCCTATTCATGTGAAATTTGTGGTAAATCGTTTACTACAAGTGATAATCTAAAAAAGCACACACGAACCCACACTGGTGAGAAACCCTATTCATGTGAAATTTGTTGTAAATCTTTTGCTACAAGTAATAAATACCAAGATCTCAAAAATGATCTAAAAATAACATGGTCCCTCGATGAAATAAACATCATACCGGTTGTAGTGGGGGCAACTGGTCTGGTGAAAAAAAATCTAAGTAAATACTTAGAAACAATCCCCGGAAAACCAAATTGTAGGGAAGTACAGATAGCAGCCCTAAAAGGAACCACATCTATCCTTAAGAGAGCCCTCGGATATAAATTTTACTCATAGGGAAATCAAGTGTTAGCCTCAAGAGTAGGCCCCTTGATCTCTTTAGATAAACTAAATTAAAATGAAAAAAAAAAAGTGAGAAAAAAAAGAAATTATTCTTAACTTAAATTATTCTTAACTTTTCTACAAACTCAATGCTTGAGAAATAAAGGAGAATTTTAATAGAATACTCGGGTATCTATGTGTCTCATATAGAGATCAAGTGTTAGCCACAGAAAGGGGCCCCTTGATTTCTGAGAACTTCGACTGAAGTAAAATTAAACATTACGGGAGAAACCTTGTTCTTGTGAAATTTGTGGTAAAACATTTACTACAAAATATCAAGTAAAAATACACACACGAACCCACACTGGAGAGAAACCTTTTTCTTGTGGAATTTGTTGTAAAAAATTTACAATGAGCAATAATGTAAAAGTACACATGCGAACCCACTTTATGTAGCAGCTGGTGAATCAAAGAGAGTAACATTTGGCACAGGCAAATGTTCTAAGTGCTGGGTAGAGGATCCGTGCAGAAATCTGCCAATTAGACAGGAATCATAACATCAGAAATCTGGAAAAGCTGAATACGTATGAGGAAAAAGATACTATCTTACATGCCAAGATGAGGGGAAAAATAGGCCACAAATACATACGACGTGTGAATAAAATATGAAAAACAGCTCATAAATAGAAATGAGATTACTGAGATCAATTAGTTTGCAATGCCGGAATCATGTACAGTTTTTGGGTCATAGAATGGCCTCAACAAAGCATCAACAGACTAGATGTAAATACAAGAAATAAATTTACACTCTACCAAGCCATATACAGAAATCAATGTTGGCCAAGGCTGTACTTACCTAGAGGAGAAGGAGGACTGGGACTTTCAGAGATCAACCATTAACATAGAGATACTATTGTTAGTATTAGACAGTATCTGAGAAGCTCCATGAACTCGAACCTTATAAGAAATAAGAGCATTAAAGAGTAGGCAGAAGGTTCCTTCAACTGGCTTTAAAAGAAAACCCTTCACTATGATCAGGAAAGGAAACCGAAATGTTTTTACAAATGCTTTTAAGAACATGGCAGGACTTAGTAATGATAATACGTGCAGATTTTGCCACATTGAATTTGAGAGTCTGAATGAGCTGTAAAATCATGTTATCAGATGGCAGCTAGACTGAACCATTTGTAAAAACCTTGAAATCCAGTGACGGACTAAGTCTGGGAGGATTTACCAGAAGGGTCCATGGGAAACAATTAGTACACCATACATTATGAATATGTGGTTCTCACATTTGCCTACATGGAAAATGCAGCAGTAAAATCAGCCATTGTAACATTAAATAAGGCAGAAAGAGTGGCAACACTGGTTGAGGTGAGTGTTCCAAATGACAGTGGCTTGAACACAGCAGATAGGGAGATGGTGAAAAAATACCAAGGCTTAATGTATGACATAAAGAGGAAGTGGAACCTCAAAACCTCAACATTATCCCAGTTATAATAGGAGCTAAAAGCCTCATGAAGAAGAATTTCAAAAAGTATCTCGAAAGTATTAATTGATGATTTTTTAGTCAAAGGAAACCGTTACATTCAAATAATTTAAAAAAATTTATTGCTAATAATTAATTGTATTAAAATGTTATAATTAATAAAAAAAGACTGAAACTGGACAGTTGTCAGGACCCCATTAAAGTTACAAACTAAAAGGAAAATAAAATATTGTTTCAACTTTTATTTAAATAACTTATAAGCAAATGACTATATTTTATTATGGCTTATTAATATAATATGCAAACAGGTAGACAGAGGATTTGGCCAACAGTTAATTTCATCAAGAAGAATCTATAACCAGACAATTTGGCACAGTTGATACTTTTACAAGCCGAACTGTTTTGTGTACAGATATTTTTGTAGGAAGTTTTAGAAGATTCATTTGGTAGATAAATAGGTTTATTATTGACAAAATATTGATAGTTTTCAATTTTATTTTGCAAATTTCTTTCATCTCCGCCCTCAGATTTTTTGTTAATAAACTGGGTCAGCTTTTATGGAAGGCTCACAAGTCAACTTATCTGTTGCTAACAGCTTGTTTATGGCAGCTGCGAGTTACATCTGTCGGTCAATGGTTAAAGAACCACAAGTGACTTTTTTTTCTTTTTCTCTCTTTTTGTTGATCCTTTTTATTTAACATTTTTTCTTTTTTATCGTCACAAGAAAGTACTGTTGTCGTCAATACCTGTCACCTAGACAAGACGTGCTTAGCCTATTGTCGATGATTCGAGTTTTGTGATTTTTAAAATGCAGTAATTTAAATAAACACTATTTTATATAAAAGGTTTTGTCCACTATCTTATCAAGTGTTCAAATTTCAGCTGCAGTTTTACCTTTTCGCAAAGTCAAGCGAATTCTCTGCACAAAATGACTAACACCTAATGCGACTGTTTATTACTAGGTCAGCAATACAGCAGACAACATGGGATCAAGACAATGGTTAATTACTGTTCAAAATGGAGTGTGACTATTGTAGTCCAGGATGTTGTGACGCCTTGCCAGGACAATAAGATTTTTTAACATTAATTTACTATGAAAAAAGCACATTGCCACTGAGACCGTAGCGCTTACTGTTAATTGGGGGTCTGATTTATAGAAGCATACTTAGTGGGGAGTTGTACAACGATATATTTTTTCACATTAAATATTAATTTCTGCATTTTGGTACGATCAAGGAAACAGGGAGTAGGAGGTATTCCACAGGCTAGAAGTTCCAGGAAAGCAGAATTTTGACTAGAAGCCTTCAGACATCTGGACTCGTTACAGTGAAGGGGTGAGATTTAGTTTAGTGTCGAGTTGGGTGGGCGTATTTACGCTGGGGAAGGGGTCAGAAAGTTCATGGAAGCACATTACATTGAAGTACTTTTTGGGATCTGGTCTAAGATGGAGAGATTATTGCTTGATGTACCAGCCCAGATGTGACAACAATACTTCATTCATGGATGAATTGTAGCTTTATTGATATATAATATACTGGCAATAAAACACAACCTTCATTGCAGCAGCCTTGGCAGTATCCCCTATGTATTTGGTACAACAACACCCAGATACACTCCTCGGGTCATGATAGCTAATCAGTATTGTTTGTTTAGTACCGGTTCAATCCTCAGTGTGGGCAATACTAAGAATACTATTGTTAATTACAGATAATGGCTGACATAATGAGAGCAAGCTACCCCAGTGGGTTTGTTCAAAGTTCCATACAGATTCCAGTGTATGACAGAAACATTTCCGAGTTCGACAAGCTGCACCTGGAGAAGGTTGGACGTGACATCGGCCGAAAAGTTGTGACAATAACATACAAAATGAGAACAGTAGTCCGTATAATCTTTATTGATATTAAAAGAATTCCTTAGAATATTTATCATAAGTCAAAAGTTTAGAATAACTCTTGTGGCCTCGAGAGTAATACAGTGTTGCCTTTTGTGGTTACTCTGTACTAAATATAGTCCGATTATCTGAAGATCGCATGAATTTTGACTAAACTGTTTTACTGGGTAGAACATCTGCAGAATATAATTTATTTATTAATATCTTCATAGTGATAAATACTGCATAGGAATTTTCATTAAACAGATTTTGATGTAAAGTATTAAATCCACTGGCGGATTACAATGGGAATGAGAGAAAAGCAATAAATCATGTGGATTAACTAGATCCAGTGCAAAATAGCAAAATAGATTGCAATAAAGTCAGGTGCACGTGCAAGAAGTGTTGGCTAAATTGATCAATCTACATGCAGAGTATGTTCTTGTTACAGCTTCTGCCTTAAGATAACATTGAGTTAGATAATGATAAAATAATTGAATAATAAATACACTCTGAGAGCACAAACCTACACCAATACTTATTGCGTAATCCTACCATTGGCATGGTACTTTGCAGTTATTTCGAACTTACATGTACAAAGCAAGTTTACACACATTGATTCATCTGAAGTGGTTAAATTATATACTCCATGTCAAAATTTAAAGTGATGCTAAATCTGTATTTGATCCAGTTGAAATTTTATGTGATTATATGGAATCCTATCTAGGACACATGTTTTAATTTTAAAAAGATAGACAACAAATTGACTGAGATATGAATTTTTACAAGTTGTCTTTGATAACACATTAGAATGTTCAGAATTAAAAAAAATTAATTCTGGATCCAGACATTGAACTGTGTCACATGCAGAATTCAATTCGTTAGGGCAAAACCCACTTTTGGTAAAAAAAAGTAATTAGAATTAGTTGCTAACAAACAGACAAATAAATTAAAAAACAAATAAAAAAGGATGATTATGATAATTATATTATAGTCACTTGTTTGTTGGAGTAATTGATAATATATCTATTAGTTAAATAAAATTGTCTTTAAACAATTTACCTTAAAATAAATTTTATATAGGTTAATTCTTACTGTGAAATTAAAGAACTGTAGAGAGAGGGTGATGCTTGTTCGAGATAGACATTTTGTAGTCGTGTAGCAGCATCTTTATTCATCTGATTGGGCTTGTTTTAGATGAAGTAGAGAAAAGGATCACCAAGTTTCACTTATAAGACAAACATCTACTCTACAATTTATATCCACTTTCTGTAACAGTTTCTCCCACACAGAATAGGGTCTAAAAAGAGTTAGGAATATAAGAATATACGGCGGGTTGATTTATCCAGCTGGCATGTACTATAGAAAAAGAATTGAGTCCAATGTTTAATTGGATATTCGATGTCAAAATTTAAATGCTGCCAAATCTCGAATCTGTATCAGATCCAGATACATTTTATATTGGTGATATGAAATCCTATCTGGTATTCAAAAAAGAATCGACAACAAATTGACTAAGATGTGAATTTTGATAATTTGACTTTGATGATGGTAATTGTTGATGTAGTTGATAATATATCTATTAGTTAACAAATAAAATTGTCTTTAAATTTTAGATTTACCCTAAAATAACATTTTATATAGGTTAATTCTTTCTGGGAGATTACAGAACTGTCGAGAGAGTGTTTGTAATTTTGTAAGAGCGTTGCTGCATCTTTATTCAATCTGACTGTGTTTTTAAAGTGCGTTGTTCAACATTTGCAACAAGCCATTTAAGGATACACATGCAAAGCCAATTATGTGTGTGGAAAGGGGAGTAATTTTCACATTCACCAATTTAGAAAAAAAAACCCTGACATTTTCATATTAAATAAAACCGAAAGAGTAGCAATTTTGGTTGAGGTGAATGTGCCTAACGACAGTGGTCTAATAATGGAAAGGGAGAAGGTGACAAATACTAAAGCCTGATGTGTGATATGAACGTAAAAAACATTAACATTATCCCAGTTATAATAGGAGCTAAAATCCTCATGAAGAAGAATTTCAAAAAGTATCTGGAAAGTATTCCTGGAAAATCAAGTGTGAAAGAAATCCAATTAATTGCAATTGATGAAAAGACATTCTGTTAGAATAGCAGATGATTTTCTGGCATTTCGAAGAATATCCCTTTCCCATGAAAAAAAGAAATAATAAAAAAGGTGGAACCATATTTTTGTTAATTATGTAACTCATCATAACTTTCAACAAAGAGGTTATGTTTTCAGTCGAGTTTGTATACAGCCTCGCATCCACATCGCTTGACCAAATGTTACTATACTTAATCAAAATCTTAGTCATGGTCTAACTTAGAACTGATTTAATATCTATGTGAAAGGTGATTTATGTTGTCGTTTTTAATGTGAATTACTTTAAAGATTTTTATGCGATCTAATATTGAAGGAAAGTCTTATTATTCTGAACAGTGTTGCTCCTCAGATGATTTAAGGAAACCACCGCTTTTTATTTAGCTTCTTTGCCGTACCTGATTTGCATATTGCCTCCTCTCAGTCTCGTAATGTAATTGGCGTGGGTTCGCGCCTTGGTGTGACGACTGTCTCCTTCCGTGCCGTCATTATAGTCTCCCCTTTAGTCATGCTCACAAAGATGACACCTCAGCGGTCGTCTTAGCCGGGTGCTCCTTCGCAAAAGTAGGGCTTCTTCACAGGTGTGAGCTTCTTCAGGGGGCTTCTACTTTCGTCTAGGCTGAATCATCTGACTCTGTGTCGTCGTCAGTTATCAGACTCTCTGAAAATATTGCACTGTCAGAATCTTCCTCTAATGAGAGGACACTGTAGCGGGGGCGCAAGCCCTTCACATGTCTGGGCATTCCATTCACCACGATAGATTGTGGACTTGGCCAAATCTCGTGGTGCAGCGATTCTCCGGTGACTTCACCCACACGCAGTCTCCAACCTGGTAAGGACTGTGTTCAGGACCTGCTGATATTGGCATCACGTTAACCCCTTTTACCCTCACCTTGTAGCGGTAGATTGCATTAGCTGGTGCGGTCAAATGTGAGTCATTGTCACTTGGGGTCACGTTATGCCAGTAGACATCCTCTTGTATGGAGCAGCTCATTCTAGCCACAATCCGTTTTATGGTACGATGGCACCGCTCTGCAATTCTGTTCCCGGCCGGGGCATATGCGCAATGGAATCCCAGGTTCACACCCCATTCATCTGTGAAAATCCTGAAGTCTCTGCTTCGAAAGGCTGTGTCGTTATCCGTGAGTAGTTCCCGCAGTTGGCCACACTAAAAAAAGACAACTCTCTGTTGACCAATCATGTTTGCTGAGTCCTGTTGTGCAAACTGCCTTAACACATAAAACCGTGACGGGCCACAATCTGTGATAGTTAGGAAATGCTGCTCACCTCCAGTTTTCCCTTCTCCCAGTCCCCCGACGCTGGATTTATTGATTGACATTCCACACACGTTCGTATAGCCGACTTAACCGTGTCTTTCGCCATTGCAGGACAAACTTTTCTGGCAAAATAAATCGTGCGTCGCACTCCTGGGTGTCCACTGCGTTTGTGAATATCCATGATCCGGACCATGTCCAGTTCATCAACGTTACGTCCACCGAGAGCGTGTACTTCATCACCAGCTCCTTGAGTGTGCTCAAGCATCTCCTAATTAGCATCTCACTGGTTGCCTTGGTGCGAACTCGTGTTTTCTTAGTTAGAGTGTCCGACACCCATGCAGAGTCGGTCTTTATATGCAATAACTGCAGAGCCAAGTTGATGCCCTTCAACACAGCGTCCAGTTCGGCTAAATTAATATGCTGGGCATCGTTCACAGGTCGCAGCCAACACTGTCCCCTGTCTTTCCAATGCTACCCCAGTTGCTTTAATCGCATCGATCCCCTATAACAGATCAAAGCCCAGTGGTCTACCACGCACCACCAGAACATCTATCCTGACAGCATTGCCTTCATCTGTGGCAATGGTGACCACCCCACTGCCGCAGCATGCATCGGATGCGCCTTGACAGTCACGATGTCCACCTTCGCCGTCTTCCAGGATCGGTATCTGCTCGCATCTATTATTGTTTGCAAGCATGCCGTGTCAACTAACGCCGAACACCGCATTCCATCAATATGGATAATAACCTCCGGGAGTGCTCTGTTTACATCCTGGTTGGGGAGAAGGCTGGCGCTGATGCTTCATCCCCTGGCTCATTTCCTGAAAAGTTCTTGGACCAGTGTCCAACCTTGCTGCATTGGTAGCAACGTGTTTCATGTCTTCGGCAGTTTCTTGCTATGTGATGACCCCTGCCGCCGCATCTGTAGCAGGTTATACCAGCACTGTGGCAGCTTTTGGCAACTGCTGCTTTACTGCCAGGTGGATGCACAGCTGCAATCACATGGTGACTTTGGTCCCTAACTGTTGTCAGAACCCTTGCTCTCGCTATTAGGTTTCCCATGGTTAGAGTTTCAATGTTTGGCGCCTGTTGGAGTCCAATAGAGATGGCCTCAGGGAATCCTATGACAAAAACTAGTTTGACAAACTTCTCCAGTCCGACGCCATCGACACCGGCTAGTCCGACCGACCGTCTGATGTTATTTACATAAACATCCACCTGCCTGCCAGCCCATCTAACCATGGTCAACTTCCTGCAAGCTGTGAACGCGCCGTCCGTAAACGCCTCCTTTAACCGGGCCTCTATCTGCTCTACGTCCAGTTGGTCGCTCTCGTCCATCTCGAAGTACAGGGCCAACGCGTCCCCCTCCAGATATAATGGGAGCAGGCTCGCCACATCATCCACCTTCTGAAGTCTTGCCACCAACCTCAGTTTCTTCACCCATGCAACCACGTCTCCCTCGCCAGTAAATGGCTTTACCATGTCACTGTGTATGCGTACCTTCATCACAGCAAAAAAGCCGAAAAAGCTTGTAATAGTGACTAGTGAATTGTGTTCCTTTTTCTTCTGGGCAACATGTTTTTCTTTCTTTTAACCGTATTATCAAAACGCATGCGAAGTTAGAGACGTTCTCTACTCAACTAAACTCCACCTCGATCCAAAACCACCGCCTTTTATTTAGCCTCCTTTGCCGTACCTGATTTGCATAATGCAATCCTCTCAGTCTCGTAATTTAATGGCCGTGGGTTCGCGCCTCGGTGTGACGACTGTCTCCTTCTGTGCCGTCACTACACGTCTATACAGGTCCAAATATCCAATTTCAAATTTGAGTATTTTTTTTACTATAAATGAAACTTAAAATAAAACATCTGACAACTGTTGGATAAGCAATCAGTTTTTAGGGCCTACTAATTTCGATGGTATTATTAGAGGACAACTCCCAGACCCTTACAGAGAGTAGACAGAGAGCGTCTTGGCGTCAACGAAGAAAGACGACCTCTCTCCTGCTCCCGGCGCTTAGGTGCTGAGCAAAGCTATCTTCGTTTTAAAATATATTGGTTCGAGAGGACTTTCGGCAGAAACTCTTTTGGTCCTTCTTCTAAACTTTCGCCAACCTACACCCAGGGCTTTACGTGCTCCACTACTTTTGGAGCTGCTCTCGCTCATGCTCCAACGCCCAAAATTGGAGCTGGCTCCTCATTTTCAAAAAGGAGTCGCTCAAGTTAAAACTCCTATAAAAAAAAGGAGCGGCTATTTCAGCGCTCCATAATATTAAAATGTACCTTCTTTCATAAACGTTCTATTCTGCTAATGAATGGTGAAAGGATAGGGGTGGGCGTTAAAGATCTCGTCAATATGGGTGGGGATGTCACTTTAAGTGTAGGACCGTAAGATAATATTTGACAAAATCTCGCTAATATTTTGAGATGTGCAGTAAGGGTTATAGGAGAACATGTCGGACGAAACATACGTACATTTTCGTTTCCTGAGGTATACAATAGAAATAGAAAAATCTCTGAAGTATTTTAAAACAATTTTAATTTTCATTACATAACAACCAATTTTTTCCAGGGGAAGAAAATTTGACCCGATATTTTTTCTATTTATTTTGGAAAGGAATTTAGATTTGTTTTAAGTAAATAAAGTGTTACTTTTAAACATCATTAGTGATTATTTTGTTTTTAAATAAAACATTTCTCTGTGAAAGGAGAGACAGCCAGGGCAACATGGCACAATTAAAGTACGAGCGACTCTAAGCAAAGTTGTTTCCAACCGGAAACGGTGTCCGTTCGAAATTGTTTCCGATAATAAAAACTTCCTGTTTTGGTTAGTCGAATATGTGTTATGTTTTCTAAGAAAATATAATGTAATCGTCGTGTGGTTGTTTAATATTTGTTTGTTGTAAGAACGTAACTATATTGTATAATGTATATTATTATTTATCACAGATAAACGCGCAAGTATTTTCAAACAAATCGATTTATCCATTTTTTTCAATAGTACAATTTGGGGCGAAAAAAAACAATGAAGTTTATTTTTTAAAGATTGAATGAAAAAATATATTTCATAAGTTGGCCAATAAATATCAATAAATTGTCAATAAACAATTCAGAGATCCATTTAATGTCTTAAAATTTCATACAAAATATCTGGCCTAGACATTGGGAGTTGAAAAGATATCGGGTCAAATTATCCTTCCCCGAAAAATTAACTGGAACAAGTTTTCCTAGGTCGGGCAAAAACATTTATTAAAATTAAAAATTTAAATAAAAAGGTGAAAACGTCTATATTTTAAATCCATAATAAAAAAAAAAACTGTTTACAATTTTAATATTCGATAATAGATTTTTTAAGATAAAAAAGATATCTAATCTACTTACGGTTCTAAAAAACAACAAATTAGTCAGAAAGTCTAATTATTTG
Source organism: Sepiola atlantica (assembly GCA_963556195.1). Lineage (NCBI taxonomy): Eukaryota > Metazoa > Mollusca > Cephalopoda > Sepiida > Sepiolidae > Sepiola > Sepiola atlantica. Next base: position 149,447,141 of record OY744525.1, read on the forward strand.
CTTTTTAAATTAAAATTTAAGACATTTTCTTTAATTTAATAAAGTTTAAACAGAGGTTTAATTGTAGAATAGTGACCGCTGTTTTTTTGTTTTTTGCTCATTTCACTTGGTATTCGCCCAATTTTTGGATGAACCTGATTGTTGATCTTAATTGTATTTTTGGTCCTGAAATAAAATTCTCATTTACTTTTTAAAGTGTTGGGAATCTAACTTTAATTCCAGGTGTTAATCGCTGGCGGCCATGTTGGTTTTTATTGTTTTTATTTTCCTTGGACTAAAGATATTTTTTCCTTGGACTAAATATATTTTTTACTTCTTTAACATTTTATTACACACAAAAAACTTTAAACATCCTATTTACAAAAGCAAGTTTTAACAGAATTAAATGAATTTAAAAGCAAACATGTGAATTTAAGAATAACAAAATGTTGCCAAAAGACGACGGTAAATATGTAGCATAAAAGTTCAATTAAAATGAAAAGAAAAATAGGCTTATTTATTCAATCAGCAATAAACTTCCGTGTCATAAATAAAAAAAAGTTCAAATCTTTAAGAAAATAACTTCAAAGACATCTATAGACTCACGGGCGCATTTGAAGACATTTGTTGCCAAATTGTCTCCTGTCCTAAGAAAACTGTCCTATCAAAAATGTAACATGTCGATGTAAAAAAAACCCTGAGAATTCAGTGTTCTGTTTCGTTATTTCTCTCCCCCCTCTCTCTCTCTCTCTCTCTCTTCCCCTTTCCCTTCCTCTCTCCCATTTGCTCTCTCTTTCCCCATCTCATATACATTTCCCAGAGATATAATTTAAAAAATCGCTCAAAAAGTTTACCTGAGACTTTTTCTTTTCCTTTTTATTGGTGAATAAAAAAAAATATTTAAAAAAAAATAAAATAGTCTCTTAAGTCGCAGAATATGAAATGAGCTCTCTTCTCCTTTGCTCCAGCAAAAAGAAGCGTGCTGCTGGAAAGCACTGGTTTTTGGAGGGTTCCGTATGCCAACGGGGTTGGTCGCTTTAATAAACATGTATGTTGTTGTTTATATAAGCCTGATTTATCTTTCATCTGACGACTGTTTTATTACAAAATATTACTACTTAGATTTATGGTTAGTGGTAAAAAAACAACTTTTAACTGCTCTATAAGGCTAAAATGGCAGGGAAATGGGGGGTCATATGTTAAATTTATAGACGAAACTGACCCCCTGCTCTAAAATATTATTTTTTGGCTAAAAACAATATTTCATAAAAAAAAATTCAACCAAAAACTAATTTTGGAAAACATTTTTTGAACAATTTTTTTTTGTAAAATTAGCACTCAAATGAACAAGTAAAAGATACATTTAATAACATATTACAGCTTTTACATTGAGTAAACGAAAGTGCAGACGACAGTGCGGAAAGAGTGAAGCTTTGTTCCACACCTATCTATACGAGCACGCCTGGCGATGGAGTATGCTTGGTACGGACGTATTTGCAGCATTGATATTCTGGTGAGAATATCCAATGTAAAAACTGGAATATGTTATTAATTTTTTTTTTAATTGTTCAAGTACTGATCTTATAAAAATTTTTAAAAACTTCTTAAAATATTTTTGGTGCTTCTGCTGTTTAGCCACAACAATAAAATATTTACAAAAATGTATAAACTTTGTTATTTACTTACTTGTTGGATTGAAAATAAGATTGTACAGAAAAAAATACGCAAATTAATCTAATATTTATTAAATAATAAGTAAAAGAAAAAAAAACGATCTTACGTTTCGTTACACATTTTCACTGATAAAATAGACAAGGGAGATAACTCAAATTTTGTTTACTGGTTAAACAAAAATGGCATCGTTTTTTTTTTAAATAAATACTGGATGAATTTGCGTCATTTTTGGTGTACAATCTTATTTTAAGCTACCACGTAAGTACATAAAAAGTTATACATTTCTTTAGCTATTTTTAAAAAAAAGGCCGAACAACAGCAGCATCAACTTTTTCTCCAAATTATTATTTTTTCCGTTGAAATAAATACATATGTTCGATGTTTTTAAGAAGGTTTTCTTTCATTTGACAACTGTGTGTTTTTTCGACTTGCTACTCAGATTCATGGTTAGTTGTAAAAAAACAGTTAACCGTTCTACAAAGCTCGGGAATCTTTTACTATAATCAACAGAATAAAAAAGAGTGAAAAAACAAATGTGCAACAAATAATGTTAGCAAAATCAAGTTAAGTTGCTCATCTACCTACCTGGATAATTTTGTTTGTGTTTTAACTTATTTTAAAGGGTGCTTTTCTTGTTCAAAACAGTCGGTGTTTACTGCTCGAAGAGAAATTTAAAATGGAGGCTCGCTAATGGCCAGGACGTGAAAATCGAAAAAAAATCGAAAACTAAATAATACACTGATAGAAACGCATACACTAAATGTCAACAATCGTACGAACATGTAATGTCTTATCAGTTTCGATAAGTATATTTGTGGCAGATCAATCAGTTTCTATCAGTATATTGTTTAGTGTTCGATTTTTTAAATCGATTTTCAAGTCCTGGCCATGAGCGAGTCTCTATTTTAAATTTCTTTTCGAGCAGTCAACACCGACTGTTTAGAACAAAAAAAAAACAGCATTTAAAATAATTTTTGAAAAATAAAATTATCCAAGTAGTTAGATTAATAACTTAACTTGCCTTTGCTAACATTTATTTGTTCTAAATTTGTTTTTTCACCCTTTTTTTCGTTCTGTTGATTATAGTAAAAGATACCCCAAAGCACAAATGGCAGAGAAATGGGTGATCATTTCATGTTCAATTTATAGACGAAACTGATCCGCTGCTCTTAATTGTTGTTTTCTTTCAACCAAGTTTATCAGACTGTACACACGTAATTCTCTTCTTAAAGAAAAGTAAAATCTCATTCTTTGGATGGCGAGTAAGTGATTTAGCGCATTGTGTGTTACTCCGCAATTTGCCCCAACATATCTAGCTTAGTTTAATTATTTTTAAGCCGTTTCTAAACAAAATACTAACTCAACTTGCATCACTGTCCTATAATTCCCATTTATTAATGTTGTCTATTCAAAGAACAATGGAGATCATTATTACTTTTGTTTTACTTTGTACTGAATTATCTCCCTTGTTGACTTGAGATTGAATTATCTCCCTTGTTGACTCTTTTATTCTTTGTTAGCAAAAGAAGATTTAGATTTAAAATATTTACTGTAATTAACATCCGATTATTTTATCAATTTCATTTTGCAAACAAATAAGACGAAATAATTATATAAAGGTAAGTTCAATCACTACCGAATTTTTTCATTGCGTTTATTTTACGATTGAATTTTAAAAAAGCCTTTCAGGTGTAAGAACAGAATAGTTAGCAAATTTTAAGAATGGGGTTTTAAATGAAACATTTATTTTAACTTTGTATACTATTCTCATTTTACGTCTGAGTTTTAAAAAAAAAACCTTTTCGTTGTTAATGTCTAAATTTTATGTAATCAAAATAGAATTCAATTAAATTCAATTTAATTTGTTTTTATTGTTTTTAAATCTCGGATTTCCGAACATGAAGAAAAAAACTGAGTAAACTTAATTAAATATATTTTCGCTATGATTCTATCGATGGACCCTTTGCTAGTTCAGACAAAAAAGAAAACAAAATTAAAAAACTACTTTGGTAAACGTTAGTATTGGCGACATGAATTATTTGAAAAGAAATACAGTAGGGCAATTAGTAAACAAAACAATATATTGTTTACCTAATCATCCGTGACCTATTCGGGTATATGTTACGACGCTCAGCAGAGGCGCGAACGGGGTCCAAAAAAAGAACGAGAAAGTGTTTAAAAACATAAATTTGCAACAAGTGAAGTTGACCTACGACGAGAATAGATATTTTTCTACTTACCTATGTAATTTGTTTTTATTTTTACGTATTATAAATGGGTTTTCATTAGATGTAAACAAAAAAATTTGTTTTTTTTCCCACCGTTTTCACAAAATTCAATATGGCCGCTCCAGGTGCATTCGTTAGTAACCCCCCCTCCAAATCGGCCATTTTTTCCCCAAGTTGCGGTGACAAATAATAAATAATAAATAGCGGTTGTAACGGTCTAAAAATACAAACCAATGCCACAGGCAAGTTAGAAAATAACTTTTACAGCCTACAGTTACTTTTATATATTGTATATTGGTTTTTTAGCGTTTTTACTCTGCTGAGCGTCGTAAAAGATTCCCGACCTATTCATCCGTGAAATATTTGTGTTCAAAAATTGAATATTTACTATTTGAAAAAAGTTATATGCAAGTTAATTTACTGACTCATTTGTGACCTAGTTGTGTTAAAGGGTTTAATATTTAAAATTAGGTACGAGCAATTAAATTTACCATAAGTTGAGAGTAAAACTTCTTTTAAATATTAAAAACATAAAAATCTTTGAACAAATAATGGTTACACATGAGTCGCCAATAGTAACGTTTACAGCTAAACTTGATATCGCTTTGCGGACATGTATAAAAAAACTGCCCTTTTCCTAATTTCTTGGCAATCGGGGATGTTTTGGGGAGATTTTCTGGATATTATTGTAGATGAAGACCCTCAGTTAAATCATCCCCACCTCAAACACAAATGTGATTTTATTTGGTTAAGACAATTAAGTGATAACACCCTGAAAAACGTTTGGGAAGAAAAAAATATTTTAGAATGAGAGATCAATTTCTGATATAATTTTAACGTAAATGGATCACCCACTTTTCAACCAGATATCATTTGAGCCAGTTGTAACCGTTTTAGTTTAATCTTAGATGTAACCATGTTCATTTTTCATTTCAGAGAGCAATTAACACCAAAACTTATGTATACAGAGTTTTCTTGAGGGCTGTTGCCACGCGTTCTTGGGGTTAAGGTAGGTTTTGGTGGGAGGAGCTGTTGTCACCCAGACAGAAGTAGTTGTAGTGTTTACAAAGGCGAGGATGTTTATGAGGGTCCTCATCTACAAAAGAGAGGGGGTTGGGTTAGGGTTAAGGTCCTCATCTACATAAGAGAGGGGGTTGGGTTAGGGTTAAGGTCCTCATCTACATAAGAGAGGGGGTTGGGTTAGGGTTAAGGTCGTCATCTACAATTTTAATGTTTTCTGTTTAATTATACATTGTAAAATAATTGTTATTTTCTTTTTAAAACAAGATTTTTGGCCTTTTTGCTAGGCACAAAGTGTAGTATCTGTTCTGATTTTACATTTAGTCTATTCTGTCTTCCGTCAGTAAAGGAGACATCCTTCTAGACTGAGGCATTTAAAACTTTTGTTCCAATCCAGATTGCCCCTTTTTGGGGAGCTGGATTTTTATCATATTAAAAACCGACGTAGTGTCTAAATTTTGCCCCCGTGAGGTAAGTAAATAGGCAAACATGTTATAAATAAAATAATCATTTTTGGGTGAATGAATATTATCGATGGCGCTTGCTCCACTCTGTCATTCTTTCAGAATTACTGCCCATCCAGCACAAAATTGCATTCGTTTGTCCATTCATTCACTAGTATGTTTCTCAGATGGAGAGATGACGCCCCACCCTCAGCTTTCTCTGCTAAACTCTAAGGGCCATGTCTTTAGGGTATTTTTCAATGAGGTAATTGCTGGATCTCAATGGGCTGCTATGTATAATTTTCAATCAGAAATTACTTATGCACATTATTTAGTCATACACATCGGTTCAATATTGGTATCAACTCTTTAGAGGTTAAATGACAAAATATTTTTTTCGTAATAATAACCGATTGTAAAGTGATTAAAAGTAAGAAATAGGTTCAATATTGGTACCAGTTTTCTTGTTACATGAAAGCAGGTGCATATAAACTTGTTCGTACAACGTAAACAACTGACCTCTGATCTACGAGAAATAAAGCCCTGAAATTATTTAGTCATACACATAAGTTCAATGTTGGTATCAACTCTTTAGAGGTTAAATGACAAAATATTTTTTGTGATAATAACTACTTTTTAAGTGATAAAAATTAAATAATATTTTATTTTACTTTTATGCTTTTTTAGCATGAAAAACCCTGAAATTATTTTGTCATACACATAGGTTCAATATTGTTATCACCTCTTTATTAACAAAATATTTTTTAGTAATAATAAGTACTTGTTAATTAGTAAAAGTAAAAATTCATAAAATTATTATGTTATGCTTATTCAGCATAAAAATGCCCTAAATTCCCCTATAACACTTAGAAATTGTATCTCTCTTTAATGAAAGATTTGTCATATATGCTTGAAAATATTATCGACTGCAGAAATGGATGAGCTATTTAAATTAAATTAAATTGTAAAACTGATCCCTAACCTAACTTCTAAATTAAGTGTTTTCTTTCCTACAATGTTTTCAGACTTGCGTACCAGATGCTGACATAGATTTTGCAAGTATTCTCGATATTTGCCTGATAATCCACTGTTCTCTCTCTACTGCAATCTTCTAATCACTCGGTTGTCTCAATTAAGATCAAAACAAAGTTCAACCAAATCTCTGATACCCATTTCAATCAGAGTGTATAGATACTCTATAGCTTAGTGGGACAGTGTGAGATCGTTCATAGCAGAAATTCCTGTACACTCCATTTTTGCAAAGAATGAGTCCTGTATCGCATCTTCTATAACTGATTTGTTATTTTTGGTATTGAGAGCTTCATATTCTGCAAGAAATTCCAACAAACCAAACAGGCAACTTTGTGTCTAAATTTAGCTCACGAAAACATGTTATAAATAAAGTAATCATTTTTGCGTGAATGAATATTATCGATGGCGCTTGCTCCACTCTGTCATTCTTTCAGAATTACTGCCCATCCAGCACAGAATTACATTCGTTTGTGCATCCATTCACTAGTATGTTTCTCAGATGTAGAGATGACGCTACACCCTCAGCTTTCTCTGCTAAACTCTAAGGGCCATGTATCGCATCTTCTATAACTGATTGATTATTTTTGGTATTGAGAGATTCATATTCTGCAAGAAATTCCAACAAACCAAACAACCAACTTTAGTACACCCTGGAATTTGCTGTTTCCATTTCTCACAAAAATCAGTATTTCAATTGCTTCCAACGAAATAGATGCTCTGAAGACAAAACTGTTTATGACTGCTCGCAACCACTGCAACAGAGTCATAAAATCTCAAAGATTCCTATGGCCGATGCAGTAAATCTAGAGGTGCTGAACAGAGACTTGGTTCTCAAGAGTTTTGGTGAATAACAAACATGTTAATTAACAGATGTAATACCACTGTTTCAACTATGATAATTTGGTCAAAGGTGATTTCCTAAGCATCTGATAAGTCCAACATTATTACAAAGAACTTTATATCAAATTCAATTCTATGTGAACAGGGCTGCCTAGCTCCTTAATTTCAAACTATGATTGTAAACACACCAAGTGACATCCAGATAGTCTTTTTTGCAGGTGAGTTGCGTTGATTTTTTGCCCTGTTAACCTTGGTTGAAGACATTCAGAGAGCAAGTGAAGAACTGACCTCTGACCTACTACAAGAGTGAAGCGATTAAGTGCTGACTCTCAAAATCTGCTTTCATCCTGAGGCCAACCAGTGTTTATTGTTGCTTTTGGATGAGTAATACCATTAATGTTTTCTCCCTCAAAAGCCACATTAAATCTATGCCCTTTTGAAATTCATGATCAATTATCAAATATTTCTCATCTGTGGTAGGTATCATCAGCTCACTCTATGTTCAGTTCATATTGCACGTTGAGCAGTTTAATGTTATACATATATTTTCCTTTTTTTCTATCTCTGATTGTCTTGTTTGTGAGTGTGTAAAAGAGCGGCAAACCATGCAGAGGTGTGTGTCAGATAAGACTGGTGAAATAACGTTGTTAGTGTTTCTTACCAGGATTATGATGACACTCTTTCTGTACAGGTCAGAACTGGCATTACTAATTAAGCTAAACACTAAGTAGGAAAATAGTTTCTGGTCTTAGACACATTTCTTTTCATCTATTTAGTAGTTTTCCTGAGATTTGTTACCTCAGAAATATGTTAACTCAGACATATGTATTCATATAGCATTCATCAGTAGTATCTGTTAGCTCAGACATATAGGTTCTAATCCGTGTAATATACATCTTCCCATTTTTAAGGGTAAAATCTTTACTAATTATTTGTGATGATAAAAAGCTACTAAAAATTTGACCCTGTAAAATTCTGGATGTTTTGAACTACTGTTTTAACATATAGGATTTTTTTTAGTAATTCTGTATATTAAATCCAATTTCTATATGGTTTAAAGTTAAAAAATTATAGCCTGTAAAGAAATGCTTGTAACAACTTAAGTTCTAAATTTCATTTAATCTTACTACATTTATTTTGTATACAATATCGTTGATATTTTTTTTTTGTTTATAAAAATATCATATTTGCTCTGGTGCAAAAAATCTGCACCTGTAAGTTGAATTATGAAAAGAAAGTTTTATTATCAATTTAAAAAGTTAGATTAATAGTATTGTAATTTTTAAGCAGGTCACAAAATTGTGTTTACTATTTAAATTTACCGACATCACTTACCCCATATCTCACAATATATCTATTTTCATTATTGTATGAATTGTTTAAAAAAATTCTTATTTATTCACAGGTATCAGCCACAGTGGAAGAAAATGAAAGTATCCCATACACATATATAGAGTAGAAGGGTTAGTCTTCTGAAATGTGTGAATTCACGAGAATAAATCTAATTTCAAAACAAACACAGTGGAGAGAAACCTCATGTCTGTTAAATTTGTATCTCATCACTATACCTACTAAACATGGGAGACTTTGAATGCCTACAAGACAGGGAAGACTTTTAATGCTTACCTCGAGTGTCTTCTTTCTCACTATACAGAGTTTTGTTAAGACAACCTGGCATAAGAATTCTTCCCCCTACAAATATATGCTGACCAAATATTCAAAATAACATAGTAGTTAAAGCCCAAATCAGATAACATCAGCATGGATTCACACTGGTTTATACAAGGACTGGGACACCTTCTCACATTTATTTTACCTCAAGTAACTGCACGTGATACTCTATAAACAAGAGACAACAAGAAATATGTATTATTACTGGGCACCTTCTGATAGTGATTTTTACATTGAGTAACTGCACAAAGCTTGATAACCAGATAAATTCTTGTCCTGGAATCTGGCAAAGACAAAGAGACTACAATAAATATATATTATATTATATAATAAACTGGTCGATTGGAGAGAAGAAAATTAATGAAGTGTAACATTGTAGAAACACCTTATCCTTGTAAAATTTGTGGTAAATCATTTTCAAAAAGTTATGTAAAAATATGCATGTCGACCCACACTGTGTAGAAACCTTATTCTTGTGAAATTCGTGGTAATTAAAAAAAATATATTAATGATGTCTTACTGCACATGCGAATCCATACTTTGGAGCAACCTTATTCCTGAAAAATTTGTTATATAAAAATATACATGTATACCCACACTGAAGAGAAACCTTTTTCTTGTGAAATGTGTGGTAAATCATTTAATACAAAACCTGAAGTAAAAATACACATGGATACACACTCGAGTGTCTTCGGTCTCTCTGTACAAGGGTTTGTCAGGACAACCTGACATGAGGATACTTACCCTACAAGTAAACCCTGACCAAATATTCAAATTACATAGTACCTGCAGCACAAATAAGATCCCCTCGTACGAGGAATAGTGCATCTGCTCCTTGTGATGTTACCTCAAGTAACACCACGTGCTGGATACTCCACCAGACTAGATGAATTCTTGTCCTGGAATCCGGTAAGACCAACAGACCACAAGAAAGATATACTATGACATATTGACTGGTCAGTTGGGGAGAGAAGAAATTATTCTTAACTTTTTTACTAACTCAATGCTTGAGAAATAAAAGAGAATTTTAATAGAATACTCGGGTATCTATGTATCTCATATAGAGATCAAGTGTTAGCCCCAGGAAGGGGCCCCTTGATTTCTGAGAACTTCGACTGAAGTAAAATTAAACATTAAGGGAGAAACCATACTCCTGTGAAATTTGTGGTAAATCATTTACTAGAAAATATAATGTAAAAATACTCATGCATACTCACACTAGAGAGAAACCTTTTTCTTGTGAAATTTGTGGTAAATCATTTGCTACAAAAACTGAAGTAAAAATACACATATGTATCCACACTGGAGAGAAACCTTGTTCTTGGGAAATTTGTGGTAAATCATTTGCTACAAAAACTGAAGTAAAAATACACATGTATACCCACACTGGACACAAAAACTCGGAAAATGCTTGCCTTAAATAAAGTCATTTACCGACATCAGTGTATGGACAGACTTTACTTACCGCGAAGAGAAGGTGGTCTGGGCCTCATTGAGATCAATCATGCCTACCGAGCCTCAATGGTCAGTGTGGGACAATATATAAAGAGCTCCTGTGATCAAAAAATGAGAATGGTGAATAAACATCACACCAAATACCTTCCTCAGCAGACCTCAACAACAAAACTAGCAGATAATTTCAGTGGAAACACACTGGAAAACACTAGCGAAGATGATAACAACCCAGCAACCCTGATCGCGCGCAAGAAGAGGGAGGAGTACACGAAAAAGGAGCTGAAGACCAGACTAGAAGGATGGCGAAATAATAAAAGAGCAGGAAAGTTCATTGAAGAACTCAACCAGAGCTATATTGACAAGGAGGCTTCACTACAATGGCTCAAGAGTGGCAACTTCCCGTTCGATGAGGAACGGATATTAATAGCGGCACAAGACCAAGGCCTACTTACTAATGGATTTAAGAAAATGGCGGGTCTACAAAAAACTGACCAGTGCAGGTTCTGCCACTCTGCCACCGAAAGTCCAAGCCACCTAATGTTTGGATGCAAGATCCTTTTGGCTGATGGCCATTACACTGCCCGCCACAACAAAGTATGTAAATACCTTCATTGGAAGATCTGCGGAGAGATGCAGCTAGAAAGATCACTGAACATCTGGGAACATGAACCCCCACCCATAACATCGAATGGAAAAGTGACAGTGTTCTATGATAAAGACATACAGGCGGGCAGATACATAAAAGACAAGGCCATCAAACCAGACATTGTCATCTGGAACAAACCAGATAAAACTGCTCTCATCATTGATGTAACCATCCCAAATGACTACGGTCTCAATAGAGCCGAACGGGAAAAAATAACAAAATACCAAGATCTCAAAAATGATCTAAAAATAACATGGTCCCTCGATGAAATAAACATCATACCGGTTGTAGTGGGGGCAACTGGTCTGGTGAAAAAAAATCTAAGTAAATACTTAGAAACAATCCCCGGAAAACCAAATTGTAGGGAAGTACAGATAGCAGCCCTAAAAGGAACCACATCTATCCTTAAGAGAGCCCTCGGATATAAATTTTACTCATAGGGAAATCAAGTGTTAGCCTCAAGAGTAGGCCCCTTGATCTCTTTAGATAAACTAAATTAAAATGAAAAAAAAAAAGGGAGAAACCTTATTCTTGTAAAATTTGTGGTAAATCATTTACTCAAAGCTATAATGTAAAACTACACATGAGTACGCACACTGGAGAGAAACCGTATTTTTCTGAAATTTGTGGTAAATCATTTGTTTCAAAAACTGAAGAAAAAAAACACACACGAACCCACATTGGGAAAAAACCTTATTCTTGTGAAATTTGTTGTAAATCATTTACTACAAAATCTGAAGCAAAAGTACACATGCCTACTCACACAGGTGTGAAACCCTATTCGTGTGAAATTTGTGGTAAATCTTTTACTCAAAGTAATCATGTTTAAAAACACATGCGAATCCAAACTCGTGAGAAACCTTATTCGTGTGAAATTTGTAGTAAATTCTTTACTACAAAGGAAATTTTAAAAATACACATGTGTACACACACTGGGGAGATACCTTATCCTTGTGAAATTTGTAGTAAATCGTTTACTACAAGTGATAATGTAAAATACACATGCGTGCAAACACTGGGGAGAAACCTTATTCTTGCGAAATTTGTGGTAAATCATTTGCTACAAAGTCTGAAGAAAATATACACATGCCTATTCACACTGGTGAGAAACCGTGTTCTTGTGAAATTTGTGGTAAATTATTTGTTACAAAATCTGCAGAAAAAGACACACACGAACCCACACTGAGTTTTTATTACCTGCTAGACACTATCCTCGAGTGTATTCGGTCTCTCTGTACAAGGGTTTGTCAGGACAACCTGACATGAGGATACTTACCCCTACAATTAAACCCTGACCAAATATTCGAAATTACATAGTATCCGCAGAACAAATAAGATCCCCTCATACGAGGAATAGTGCATCTTCTCCTAGTGATGTTACCTCAAGTAATACCACGTAGCTGGATACTCCACCAGACTAGATGAATTCTTGTCCTGGAATCCGGTAAGACCAACAGACTACAAAAAAGATATACTACTACATACTTGACTGGTCAGTTGGGGAGAGAAGAAATTATTCTTAACTTTTTTACGAACTCAATGCTTGAGAAATAAAGGAGAATTTTAATAGAATACTCGGGTATCTATGTATCTCATATAGAGATCAAGTGTTAGCCCCAGGATGGGGCCTCTTTATTTCTGAGATCTTCGACTGAAGTAAAATTAAACATTAAGTAAAAAGAGCTCTCGGTTGGAGTCTGTAAATAGCGGGTGATCGTATGGCATTTGGACGAATGCCCTGTCCCCAGCAAATGAATGAAAAGAAAAAAAAAAAGGAGAGAAACCTTATTCTTGTGAAATTTGTGGTAAATCTTTTACTCAAAGTACTCATGTAAAAAAAAACGTGCGAATCCACAGTCGTTTGAAACCTTATTCTTATGACATTTGTAATAAATCGTTTACTACGAGTTATAATGTAAAAATGCATGCACGAAACCACACTGAGGAGAACCCTTATTTTTGTGAAATTTGTAGCAAATCCTTTACTGCAAGTGATAATGTAAAAATACACATGCGAATACGATATGGAAACAGCTCGGAAATAAAAATAAGATTACTGCGATCAACCAGTTTGCCATGCCGGTAATCATGTACAGTTTTTGCATCAGAAATTGGCCTCAACAAAGCATCAACAGGCTTGATTTAAAAACAAGAAATAAATTTACACTCTACCGAGCCATATACAAAAATCAATGTTTGTCAATGCTGTACTTACCTATATGAGAAGGAGGACTGTGACTTTCAGAGATCAACCATTAACATAAAAATACTATTGTTAGTATTTAACAGTATCTGAGAAGGTTCATAAACTCAAACCTTATGAGAAATAAGAGCATTAAAGTGTAGGCAGAAGGTTCCTCCAACTGACTTTAAAAGAAAACCCTTCACTATGATCAGGAAAGGCTTTTAATGGCAGCCCGAAATCGAGACCTTTTGACAAATGCCTTTAAAAACATGGCAGGACTTAGTAATGATAATACGTGCAGATTTTGACACATTGAATGTGAGAGTCTGAATGAGTTGTTAAGTCATGTTATCAGATGACAGCTGCACAACACGTCACGATGGTGTGTTCCAATACACTGGACCATTTGTACAAACCTTAAAATCCAGTGTAGCACTAAGTCATGGGAGGATCTACAAGAAGAGTCCATGGGAAACAATTAGTACATCATACATTATGAATATGTGGTTCTCACATTTGCCTACATGGAAAATACAGCCGTAAAATCAGCCATTGTAATATTAAATAAGGCAGAAAGATTGGCAACACTGGTTGAAGTGAGTGTTCCAAATGACACTGGCTTGAACAGAGCAGATAGGGAGATGATGACAAAATACCAAGGTCTAATGTATGACATGAAAAGGAAGTGGAACCTCAAAAACATCAATTTTATCCCAGTTATAATAGGAGCTAAAAACCTCATGGAGAAGAATTTAAAAAAGTATCTGGAAAGTATTCCTGGAAAACCAAGTGCGAAATAAATCCTAATAATTGTACTAAAGGAACGGCCAAAATCCTTAAAAGAGCCTGCGGTTGGAGCCTCTAAATAGAAGGCAATAGTCTGGCATTTGGAAGAATACTGTGTCCATATTCTAAGAAATAGGAAATAACAAATATCTTTTTTAAAAGTGTAAAAACCTTATTCTTGTGAAATCTGTTGTAAACCATTTACAATAAGTAATAATTTAAGAATACACATGCGAACCCACAATGAGGTTGGCTGAAAAAAACTGACAGCACTTCATCATCACTACACCAAGGTGCCCAATGGATTCATCAGTAGTAATGAAGAGCCACCTGAAAGGCTTACTGTAGGCAACACGTCCATTATTCACAAAAATGAGGAGAACCATTTGATTTACAAATACAGGCCTATTTTCTTCCTAACGACAATCTACAAGTTGCTAACAGGGATTATTACTGATGCCACATATGAACATCTAGCTGCTGGCAACTACCTTGAAAGTGAGCAGAAACGAATGTACCAGGAAAATACTTGAAACAATAGACCAACTGTTTGTGAATAGAGAAACCTGTCAATGGATGGATCGATTACAATAAGGCCTTTGATAGTATACCTCACTCCTGGATACTTTGCTGATTAGATCTGTACATTGTTACAAAGATATTAGGTCATTCTAACAGATGCAAATGACAACATGGCAAACATCAATTTCGCTTCATCATATGGATAGAAAAATACAGACTGCAAACGTTAATTTTTAGTGAGGAATATTCAAAGAAAACAGCCTCTCATCACTTCTAGTATGTCTCACAATGGATCCACTTAGTAAGCTACTTAAACGATCCAATGCTGGATAAAACCTTAGCAGAGGCAGAAAGAAGGATGAGAATAAAAGAATAAACCATCTCATCTTTATGGACGATCTCAAACTCTATGCAGTATCTGAGAAACAACATGTCTCTCTGATAGAAATTGTAAAAGATTACACAGAAGACATCTGCATGAAATTTGCATTCGACAAATGTGCTAAATGTACAATAAAGAAAGGGAAGAAGACAGCAGCAGAACATCTTAATATAAACACCGGTTCTCTTGAAAACCTAGGGGAGGATACTGTCTAGAAATACCTTAGAGTAAAGGAGAGACGCTTGCGCATGGAAAGATGAGAGAAAAGGTGCGGGGAAAATATGCCAAGCGCCTTTAAAAAATCCTCACATAAGAACTCTCACAAAAAATTAAATAACTATCATCAATCAACTGCAATACCTGTCGTTTCTTATTGATTTGGCTTCATTGATTGGTCACAAGGCTTACTGAATAGCCTTGACATGAAAACTTGGAAAATGCTAGCCCTATATAAAGTCATTTACGGACACCAATTATTGAACAGGCTGTACTTATCACGAAAAGGATGTGGTCTGGCCGTCAGTGGGATTACTCACGCCTACCAAGCTTCAATGGTAAGCATGGAGCAATATATCAAAAAATGTGATCAAAAAATGAGAAATGTGAAGGAACATCACACAGAATATCTACCTCAGTAGACCTCAACAACAAAACTGGCATAAAATTTCAGTGCAAAAACACTGCAGAACACTGCCAGAGAATATGACAACTCGGCAACTCTGATTGCATGAAAGACGAGGGAGGAGTCCACTAAAAAGGAGGTGAAGACAAGACTAGAAGGATAGCGAAGGAATAAAAAAGCGGGAAAGTTCATTGAAGAACTTAACCAAAGTAATATCGACTACAATGTCTCAAGAGTGGTAAATTCTCATTTGATGAGGAACGGATAATTATAGCTGCACAAAGGGATTTAAGAAAATATCTGGTCTACAAAAAACTGAACAGTGAAGTTTCTGATGTTTGGCCATTAAAAGTCCAAGCCACCTAATACATGGATGCAAGATCCTTTTGACAGGTGATCATTAAACGACCCACTACAACAAAGTATTAGATACCTTCATTGGAAGATCTGCAGAGATATGCAGCTTGAAAGATCACTGAACATCTGGGAGCATGAACCTTCACCCAAAACATCAAATGGAAAGGTGACATTGTTCTATGATAAAGACATACAGGCAGGCAAATTCTTTAAAGACAAGTCCATCAAACCATACATTGTCATCTGGAACAAACCTGAAAGGACGGCTGTCATTATTGATGTTACCGTTCAAAAAGACTATGGCCTCAATAGAGCCAACAGCAAAAAAATAACGAAATATTAGGACCCAAAGAATGATTTAAAAAGAACATGATCCCTGAAAAAAATAATACTAGTTGTCGTAGGATAAACTAGTCTAATGAAAATAATCCAATAAAGTACTTAGATACAATCCCTGGAAGACCAAACTGTAGGGAAGTACAGATGTAGTACAATGTGGTACAAATAAGATCTACTCAGGATGAAACTGCCTCCCACAACAAAGTATGTAGATACCTTCATTGGAAGATCTGCAGAGATATGCAGCTTGAAAGATCACTGAACATATGGGAACATCATGCTTCACGGGAGAACATCTATTCTCAAGATAGTCCTCAGATATAAGTGTAAGCCCCAACAGCCTTGATCGGAACTGAAATAAAAAAAGGGAGAAACCTTATTCTTATAAAGTGTGCAGCTTATCATTTACAACGTTATTTTCTTTAGAAAACAACATACAATTGCACGCTGTAAACAATTAGAAGTAAACCTTGAGCAAATATTCTACAGAAAATCATAAAATCTGTGAATCGCAAATAAGATCTACTCAGGATAACTACACACTGGCTCGTTGTATGAAAGTAATGGTGGAACATCTAGTTATGAAACCACAAGTAACAACACTAAGCTTGATTATTATTTTTCACTGCTGAATTTAATCAACATTTGAGATGTGGGGAAGATCCTTAAATGAACACTCAGATAAATATGTAACTCGTAATTTGATTTGAAAAACGCATGAGATCTATAGTTTATACTAGACACCATGCTCGAATAAATTCGGTTTCTCTGGAAGTCAAATCAGTGAAAATGATCAAACACAAGTTACTTCGCACCATGCTTTTGTATCAGGTCTAAATATGAATATATTAAATGTCTACAAGAATCGATTGATGTGAAATGTTTAAATTTATTAATAATCGATCTGCAAAAACTGTTTTTTATGCTCAAATTGTAAACAACTTCGTTTTCATTTCTTGTTACTAAACAGTAAATACATTCTCAATAGTTTATTACTTTGTTGTGCAGTTACCTTTATAAAATTAATTGCTGAAAAGATATATTAAAAAAAAAATCTGATCAAACACATGAGTCAATTTCATTGATGAAGTTTATGATTTTTTAGTCAAAGAAATCGTTACATTCAAATAATTGAATTTGCTTTTTGCTAATAATTATATTAAAATGTGGACAGTTGTGAGGACCCCATTAAAGTTAAAAATAAAAGGAAAATAAAATATTGTTTCAACTTTTATTTATTGCTAATAATTTTATTAAAATGTTATAATTCATCAAAAAAGACTGAAACTGGACAGTTGTCAGCACCCCATTAAAGTTACAAACAAAAAGGAAAATAAAATATTGTTTCAACTTTTATTTTGAAAACTTATAAGCAAATGTTCATTTTTTTATTATCGCTTATTAATATAATATGCAAACAGGTAGGCAGATTATTTGGCCAACAGTGAATTTCATCAAGAAGAATCTCTAACCAGACAATTTGTCACAGTTGATACTTTTACAAGCCGAACTGTTTTGTGTCCAGATATTTTTGTAGGAAGTTTTAGAAGATTTATTTAGTAGATGAATAAGTTTATTATTGACAAAATATTAGTATTTTTCAATTTTATTCTGCAAATTTCTCCTGATCTCTACCCTTAGATGTTTTGTTAATAAACTGGGTCACTGTTTATGGAAGGCTCACAAGTCAACTAATCTGCTGCTAACAGCTTGTTCATGGCAGCTGCGAGTGGCATCTGTCGGTCAATAGTTAAACAACCACAAGTGACTTTTGTTCTTTTTCTCTCTTTTTCTAGATCTTTTTTATTTATTAACATTTGTTATTTGTTATCATCACAAGAAAGTATTGTAGTCGTTAATACCTGTCACCTAGACAAAACATGCTTTACATAGCGTCGATGATTCAAGTTTTGTGATTTTTAAAATGCAATAATTTAAATAAATAGTTTTATGCAAAAGGTTTTGTCCGCTTTCTTATCAAGTGTTCAAATTTCAGCTGCTGTTTTACCTTTTGGCAAAGTCAAGCTAATTCTCTACACAAAATGACTAATACCTAATGCGCCTGTTTATTACTAGTTCAGCCAGACAGCAGACAACATGGGCTCAAGACAATAGTTAATTACTGTTTAAAATGGAGTGTGACTATCGTAGTCCAGGATGTCGTGACGCCTTGCCAGGACAATAAGATTTTTTAACATTAATTTACTATGAACAACGCACATTGCCACTGAGACCTAAGGGCTTGCTGTTAATTGGGCGTCTGATTTATAGAAGCATACTTAGTGGGGAGTTGTGCAGCGATGTATTTCTTTCACATTACATTTAAATTTCTGTATTTTGGTACAATCAAGGAAACAGGGAGCAGATGAATTCCACAAGCTAGCAGTTCCAGTAAAGCAGCATTTTGACTAGAATCCTTCAGACATTTGGACGCTTAGCTGTGTGACATCCTTTGCAGGTCACAATTTGTTTGCTAAGACAATATTTTTATATCTTCATCAAATGACAACCATTTCAAAACACCATCCTGACTTCCATTCTCTTTTCAAGAAGGGTTCACATCTTGTTTGCCAAAGTGATAAATACTGGATAGGAATTTTCATTAAACAGATTTTGATGTAAAGTATGAAATCCACTGGTGGATTACAATGGGAATGAGAGAAAAGCAATAAATCATGTGGATTAACTTGATCCAGTGCAAAATAGCAAAATAGATTGCCATAACGTCAGGTTCACATGCAAGAAGTGTTGCCTTAATTGCTCAACCTACATGTGGAGTATGTCCTTGTTACAGCTTGTGCCTTAAGATAACGTTGAGTTAGATAATGATAAAATAATTGAATAATAAATACACTCTGAGAGCATAAACCTACACCAATGCTTATTGTGTAATCCTAACATTGACATGGAACTTTGCAGTTATTTCGAACTTACATGTACAAAGAAAGTTTACACACATTGATTCATCTGAAGTGGTTAAATGATATACTCCATTTCAAAATTTAAAGTGATGTCAGATCTGTATTTGATCCAGTTGAAATTTTATGTGATTATATGCAATCCTATCTGGTACCCATATTTTTTTATTTTAAAAAGATATACAACAAATTGACTGAGATATGAATTTTTACAATTTGTCTTTGATAAAACCTAAGGATGTTCCGAATTAAAAAATATATTTTTTTTTTAAATTCTTGATCAAGACATTGAACTGTGTCACATCCAGAATTCAATTCGATCGGGCAAAACACACTTTATATAAAACAAAGAATTAGAATTAAAAAAAATTTAAATAAAAAAATAAAAAAGGATGATTATATCATAACCTTCTTGTTGGACTAATTGATAATATATCTATTAGTTAAATAAAATTGTCTTTAAACAATTTAACCTAAAATAAATTTTATGTAGGTTAATTCTTACTGTGAAATTAAAGAACTGTAGAGAGAGGGTGATACTTGTTCGAGATATAAATTTTATAGTCGTGTCGCTGCCTCTATATTCATCTGATTGGGCTTGTTTCAGATGAAGGAGAGAAAAGGATCACCAGGTTTCACTTATAAGACAGACACCTACTCTACAATTTATATCCACTTTCTGTAACAGTTTCATCAACACAGAATAGGGTCTAGAAAGAGTTAGGAATATGAGGAAATAAGGCGGGTTGATTTAGCCGGCAGGCATGTACTATTGCTGCATCTGTATTCAATCTGACTGGGCTTTTAAAGTGTGTTGTTCAACATTTGCAACAAGTCATTTAAAGATACACATGTAAAGCCATTATGTTTGGGTGGGGAGGGGAGTAATTTTAACGTTCACTAACCTAGAAAATACATCAGTAAAACCTGATATTTTCATATCAATAAAACCGAAAGAGTAGAACTTTGCTTGAGGTGAATGTTCCTAACGACATTTGTCTAAACAGAATGGGAAGGGAGAAGATGACAAAGACTAAAGTCTCATGTGTGATATGAACGTAAAAAAATTAACATTATCCCAGTTATAATAGGAGCTAAAGGCCTCATGAAGAAGAATTTCAAAAGGTATCTGGAAAGTATTCCTGGAAAATCAAGTGTTAAAGAAATCCAAATAATTGCAATTGATGGAAAGACATTCTATTAGAATAGCAGATGATTATCTGGCATTTCGAAGAAAAGAAATAATAAAAAGGAGAAACCTTATTTTTGTTAATTATATAACTCATGATTACTTTCACCAAGGAGGTTATATTTTCAGTCGAGTTTGTGTACAGCCTTGCATCCACATCGCTTGACCAAATTTTACTATACTTAATCAAAATTTCAGTCATGGTCTAACTTATAACTGATTTAATATCTATGTCAAAGGTGATTTATGTTGTTGTTTTTTATGTGATCTACTTTAAAGATTCTTATGCGATCTAACATCGAGGAAAAGTCTTATTATTCTGAATATTGTTGCTCATCAGATGATTAATGGAAACGTGTGTGCAGCTATATTTGATATTTGTTTTGCGTTTAAATGGGTCAAAATATCCGATTTCAAATTTGAGTATTTTTTTTACTATAAATGAAACTTAAAATAAAATATCTGCCAAAAGGGAAGTGGCCAGAAATCTATTTGGGAATTTTCTTTTTGTGTTTACACTGGTCGAAATATCTGATTTCCGATTTGACCACCATGACACATTAAGAAATTACTATTTAACCAAATGATCCGGCATTTCAGGGCCATTGAAGTGTTTTAAGTAATATAACTCCACAAATCATTTGCTATGGGAGAACTGTAGCAGTGATAAACATTAACATTTCTTGTTGAGAGCAGCCCCTGTGAGGACGTTGGGTCACACGATTACCAATCAAGGGCGTATTAATATTAATGGACTACTACCAGATACTTAAGGAGTTCCACAGAGTAGACAGAAAACTTCCTGAACACATATTGCTTCAAGGAGACTTTCGGCATCAAACACTCGACAACCTACACCCAACGGTGGAAGTGAAATAAATTGTTTAGAGAAAGGTTTTGTTTACCTTTAATTTGACAACTGTTAGATAAGCAATCAATTTTTAGGGCCTACTATTTTCGATGGTATTATTAGAGGACAACTCCCAGACCCTTACAGACAGTAGACAGAGAGCGCCTTGGCATCAACGAAGAAAGACGACCTCATTCCTGTTCCCGTAGCTTAGGTGCTGAGCAAAGCTATATTAATATTAAAATATAGTTTTTCGAGAGGTTTTTCGGCAGAAAAATATCTTGGTCCCTTTCCTAAACTTTCGACAACCTACACCCAACGGTGTTGGTCACTTTAATAAATACATATGTTGTTGTTTATAGAAGGCTGATTTTTCTTTCATCTGACGACTGTTTTATTACAAAATATTACAAGCGTTCGTCTTGCTACTCAGATTTATGGTTAGTGATGAAAAAACAAATCTGTTAACTGCTCTACAAGGCTAAAATGGCAGGGAAATGAGTGATCATTTTATGTTAAATTTATAGACGAAACTGACCCCCTGCTATAAAGTGTAATTTTTTGGCTAAAAATCATATTCCATAAAAAAAAAGTTTAATCTATTTTTTTAATAAAAAATAATGTATGAAAAAAATTTTTGAACAGTTTTTTTCTAGGATTAGCACTTATATGAACAAGTAAAAATACATTTAATAACATATTACAGCTTTTACATTTAGCAAAGGAAAGTTGAGACGACAGTGCAGAAAGAGTGAAGCTTCCTTCTACACCTATCTATACGAGAACGCCTGGCGATGGAGTATGCTTGGTACGGACGTATTTGCGGCATTGATATTCTGGTGAGAATATCCAATGTAAAAACTGTAATATGTTATTAAATAATTTGTTTTAATTGTTCAAGTACTAATCTTATAAAAAATAAAATAAAACTTGCTAAAATATTTTTGGTGCTTCTGTTGTTTAGCCACGACATTAAAATATTTAAAGAAATGTATAAACTTTGTTATGTACTTACGTGTTAGCTTTAAAATAAGATTGTACAGAAAAAAATACGCAAATTCATCCAATATTTATTAAATAATAAGTAAAGAAGAAAAAACGATCTTACGTTTCGTTACACATTTTCACTGATGAAATAGACAAGGGAGATAACTCAAATTTTGTTTACTGGTTAAGCCAAAATGGCTACCGATAGATAACACTGTTTTTTATTCAATAAAAACTGGATGAATGTGCGTCATTTTTCGTGTACAATCTTAGTTTAAGCTACCACGTAAGTACATGAAAAAGTTTACACATTTCTTTAGCTATTTTTTAAAAAGAGAAGCCTAACATGTCGGGGCTAAACAGCAGAAGCACCAATTATTTTCTCTAAATTATTTATACATACGTTCGATCTTTTTAAGAAGGTTTTCTTTCATTTTACAACTGTGTGTATTTACGACCTTGTAATTGAAGGGGGTGTTGGTTCCTTCCTTACATTTTATCGCACGAAATGAATTGAAGTAACAACAACCGAGTAACAGGCAACAAAAAAAGGGTTTATTTAACAGAGGGTTTGCACTGTGTCCCAGTGACGAAAAGAGGCTGCCGGGTCGTCAGCAAATATATTCCAAGTGGAGATGGCTATTGCTGCTGGAACGATGCAGGGGGAAAGCCAGGAGAGAGACGATGTTTCCTCGATCGCGTCTTGTTTCTCTCTGCCGATCTCGATGCAGGGAGAAGGCAGGAGAGAGATGTTTCTTCGTTGCTGGCTGATTTCGCTCTGCTGAATTCTTCAACTGACCAGATGGTAGAACATAGTCCATGAAGGGACAGTTGATATCAATACGCCCTGCAAGCCTATTTCAGTTTCTACATCACCACCTGCTTTGGCGGAAAGCCGACAGAGAAAAAGCTAGTGTAGCAGCTGGATAGAACCAGAAGAATCATTAAAAAAATTACAGAATTTGAAAAGTTTTTTTGTTTTTTTTTAACAGTATGTTCTTTTACTTTTCGGTGAAAAGTTGTTTTGTTTTGTTTTTGTTTTTTGAAAAATTGTTCTTTACTTTTAAGAAAAGTTGTTTGCCAAAAAATTGATGTTTAAAAAAATGTTTTTTACGAAAGCAGAGAAAAAAAATTTATTTTATGTTTTTAAGATTTTCCATAAAAAAGTGTTTTTTTGCGTGTCTGAAAATAGTATGATAGAGTACAAAGGATAAAACAAGCTAATTCTATATATATATATATAGTCTTACACAGCATTTTTGGCCAATGTACTCGCCGACCACTGCGTGTGGTGGTGATGTAATTGTCTTTAGAATTTATATTTCTCTTTACTGTTGGCAGAGTTGGTGTATACAATGTGTAAATAGGAGGAATATGTGGCTCTAGTGATTTAGTGTTTAAAAAGGCTCCTTTAACCCTATCTATTGATACTGTTTTTTTTGCCACTAATATCAATAGTGAATAGTTTATCTGTATGTGAAAGTATGTGATAAGGACCAGTGTAAGGTGGAGTTAGAGGGGATTTTACAGTCTTTCTAAGAAAAACATGAGTCCACAGAGCAATGTCTGTAGGGACCGAAGATTTTATGGTCTGTTGTCTAGGGTTCATCGGTGGGAGCTCATTAAAATAAGCTTGCAGTCTGTCTGTGTACAGAGCTGGGTCCGTTGCCGTTAAATCTATCAGGGTAAAAATTGACCCAGCAAAGATAGATGCATTCCATAGACAAGTTCGGCTGGAGAGTATCCGAAGTCCTCTTTTATCGCAGCGCGACAGCCAAGAAGGACAATTGGTACATCGCTATTGGTCCGGATAAACACGCAGCGTGGCTTTCAATTCGCGATGGAAGCGTTCTATCATCCCGTTAGAAACTGGATCATAGCTAGTCGTACGGTTACATTTAATCTCTAAAATCCTGGAAAGTTCCTGGAATAGGTGGGATTCAAACTGTCCACCACGGTCGGTGGTAATAGTCGTAAGGAATCCATAACATGATATCCAGCCTGAGATAAGGGCTTGCGCTACGGATTCAGCCGAAATGTCGATTAGGGGAATGGCTTCACTCAACCGTGTAAAGTGATCTATGCAGGTCAGGAGATAAGTAAATCCCTGACTGGCAGGCCATGGTCCAACCAGATCAATATGAACATGGCTGAACCGAGCGTCTGGATAGCTGAATGTTCCGGGAGATGTACAGATATGCTTGTGCACCTTTGACTTTTGGCAAGATATGCAGGAACGTGTCCAAGCAGTGATATCGCGCCTCATGTTTGGCCAGAAAAATCTAGCTGAAATCAGCTTCATTGTGGCTCTGAGTCCGGGGTGTGTCAAGTTGTGAAGGGTATCAAAGACAACCCTACGATGAGTCAATGGAACTAAAGGGTTAGGTGAATCTGTTGAGGTGTCACAGATGATCTGCGTGTCGGAAGTGGGCATGGGTAATTATGTGAATTTGCAAGTTGCAAATTCAGGTGACGACAGATCAAGAGTGTCTAGACGTGGATGGTCTAACGCCATCTGATGAATGTTGATATCCGACGGTGAGGACAGAGAATTTATGAGAAGGCGGAACAAGGCGTCTGCCGCAGCATTCTGTTCACCAGAGATGTGTCAGATATCGTCAGTAAATTGCAAAACAAAATCCAAGTGGCAAGTTTCGTGAGGGGAATATTTGTCCGTCTTAGCATGCAGTGCGTATGTAAGCGGACGGTGATCAGTGTAGATCACAAATTGACGGCCTTGAGTGAATGCTGGATTTCACTACGAGGTAAGTTCACGGCCAAACGTGGTGTAACGTTGTTCTGCCGGTTTCAGTTGTCTAGAAAAGTATTCGAGAGGTTGTAATTCGCCTTGGTGCTGCTGTTGCAACACTGCACCTACAGCTATGCCCGATGCATCAACGACCAGTGAAAACTGGGCATCGGTAGCGGCAATGAAAAATATCGGGCTGATAGATGGGGTGTTTGTTTTCAAACCACAGACGGAAAGTTCCGTATCAACATCTATCAACCGATGTCTGCGCATGTCCACTAAACGATTAAAGTGGTGGAGAAAGTCGGGACCCGGAATGGGGTAAGGTAAATCCGCTACCGTAAAGACCCACGTAAAGTCTCTGCGTAATTCCAAGTCCAAAAAACGAGAAATTTCACTGTACGTGGTAATTGGAGAATGATTTACGGCTTGCAGTGAAATGGGCGACACTGGTGGTTTCTCTTTGAGAAGTTTCAGTTGCTAAATACTGCAAGCGGCTCCCATGTCAACCAAGCAACGTGCCTTGGAAATGGAGTCCAAAAGAAAAAGTGCACGATAGGTTAGCTTTTGTGAAGACTGTCTCGTGCTCAGGTCTCCAGCTTTTAGTTTCCCTGGTTCAAAAATGAACAAGGGCTCTTACATTGATGCGCTTGTGTGCCAAATCGACTGTAATAAAAGTTTTTCTTTTTTGTGTTAGAAGGTGAAAAGAGTTCTTTGCTTTCAAAATAAAATGTTGAGATTGTCTTGTTGGCTTTTTTATGTGTAGGGGAGAAAAAGTTTCTTCTTTTCGACAATTGATTTGAAGTCGAGTGTTGAAAACCTCCCTTGGCGAGAGAAAAAAATGTTGGTTGCCGAATAGCACGTGACGTCTCAAAGTCTGGTAGACAAACTTGACAGAAAAAACTTCGATGTTGGAAAAAAAAAATGTTTGATACTTTTTTTGATAAAAGTATTTTTAAACGTTTTTCTGTCAGGAATTCCTTCTGTAAAAGAAAAAAAATATTTTGAGGAAGAAGTTTGTCACTTTTTTTTTAGCGTGTGAAAGGAAAAAAAGAATGCGTTTCAATAGTTTTCCTTTGTTTCTTCTTTTCTTTTTGCGTTAAAAAGAAATGTCTTAAATTTTGTCTTCCTTAGTTTCGAAAGAAAAACAAAATGTATTTTGGAAGTTTTCTTTCTTTCGTTTTTTCTTTTCTTCTTTCAAACGCAGAGTTTTCTTGGTCGTCACTGAGGTTGTCTTCTGTTTAAAACCTCGTTGATGTTTTTGTACTTTGTTGTTCAACGCAATTTCGTGCCAGTTTTGTTCATCACAAGGTCTGTGTTGAATCACGTGGAGTCACCATTTGTAATTGAAGGGGGGGTGTTGGTCCCTTCCTTACATTTATCGCACGAAATGAATTGAATGAACAACAACCGAGTAACTGGCAACAAAAAAGTGTTTATTCAACAGAGGGTTGGAACCGTGTCCCAGTGAAGAAAAGAGGCTGCCGGATCGTCAGCAAATATATTCCAAGTTGAGATGGCTGCTGCTGGAACGATGCATGGGGAAAGGCAGGAGAGAGATGTTTCTTTGTTGCTGGCTGATTTCGCTCTGCTGAATTCTTCAACTGACCAGGTAGTAGAAAATAGTCTATGAGGGGAACGTTGACATCAATTCGCCCTGCAAGCCGATTGGTCAGCGTATGACCAATTTGCCCACAGGGGACGAGAAGAAATAGATCCTATTTCAGTCTGCTACAACCTTGCTACTCAGATTCATGGTTAGTTGTAAAAAGAAACAGTTAACCGCTCTACAAAACTCGAGAATCTGTGGCAGATCAATAGATCGATGAGACGAGCGGGCATTGAGGAAAAGGCTAGCCTGTTTAGCTACCCCTTTTCTTTCTAGGTTCGTTCGGCTTACTCTCTCTTACTCTCTCACTTTCTTTCTTTCTTATCTTTGTTTGACCCTTCTTTGCCTCTGGTGGCGAAATCTCGCCTAATCACGGTGGCCTGGGGTTTCTCACCAATGGGCGGCCGACAGGTCAGCTCGGCCGTACGTGATCTTAAATTTATAAAAGAGCAGACAAGTCTCTTTCTCTCTCTCTTTTCCTTCAGCGTTTTTGAGAAGAACGCACCAAGAACTCTCGGCGATCCCCCCCCCCCACCAGCTCGAACGAGCTGTGTGGAGGAGGATGGGGAGAAAAAGGTAATCTTATTCACATCTTTCAATTCGATGAACTTATATTCACATCCTTCAATTTGACGAACATTTCTTCACACATGATCAATTACAAATTAGCCACACAAAAGACATTCACATGCTCGCATATATACACTTACAAGTATGAATCTAAGAACTCTTTAAAATGTTTCAAATATTAAATAAATTGTTTTGTTGATAAAAATGTTATTCCTTTCCTTTTTTTATTAACCATTATAAAAGGCCTATTCGTATATGTGTATAGCTTCATAATTCCTTCGCTTTCTTTAAGGTAAGTTTAAATAATGTTTTCTTCCTTCATCTTGTTTGTCTTAAACTAATTTTATTTAATCCCCACGTGGTCCGATGGTGGAAGCCTAATGGTGTGATAACATGCAGTTATAAAGGCATCTATCACACTACCTATGGTTGGGGGATTCATAATCGCAAAACCATTTGTCCGAAATCCTTCGCGACTGTGGTTAAAATCCAAAAACCCTTTGTTCTTCTTTTGAATCTCC
This sequence comes from Sepiola atlantica, assembly GCA_963556195.1. Lineage (NCBI taxonomy): Eukaryota > Metazoa > Mollusca > Cephalopoda > Sepiida > Sepiolidae > Sepiola > Sepiola atlantica. The sequence goes on from OY744525.1 coordinate 149,474,715, forward strand.
CGCCATAAACACACTTCCACCCCGGCCATAAATCTTTTACTACAATAAACAGAACGAAAAAAGGGTGAAAAAACAAATGTGCAACAAATAAATGTTAGAAAAGCAAGTTAAGTTACTCATCTACCTACCTTGATACTCATATTCATGGTTAACTGTAAAAAAAAAAAAAAATAGTTAACCGCCCTACAAAGCTAAAAGGGCAGAGAGATGGGTGATCATTTTATGTTTAATTTATAGACGAAACTGATCAGCTGCTCTTAATTGTTGTCTTCTTTCAACCAACTTTATCAGACAATTGTTTCCTTAAAGAAAAATAAAATCTCATTCTTTGGATGGCGAGTAAGTGATTTAGCGCATTGTGTGTTACTTTGCAATTTACCCCCAAAATATCTAGCTGATTTTAACTATTTTTAAGCCGTTTCTAAACAAAATACTAACTCAACTTGCATCACTGCCCTATAATTCCCATTTATTAATGTTGTCTATTCAAAGAACAATGGAGATTATTATTACTTTTGTTTTATTTTGTACTTAATTATCTCCCTTGTTGACTTTTGATTGAATTATCTCCGTTGTTGACTCTTACATTTCTTATGTCGATAAAGAAGAAATTTAGATTTAAAATCTTATTTTATCAATTTCATTTTGCAAAGAAAACAAATAAGACGAAATAATTATATAAAGGTAAGTTCAATCACTACCGATTTTTTTCATTCTGTTTATTTTACGACTGAATTTTAACTTCGAGTTTTAAAAAGTCTTTCTAGTGTAAGAACAGAATAGTTAACAAATTTTAAGAATAGGTTTAAATGAAACCATTTATTTTAACTTTGTATACTATTCTCATTTTACGACTGAATTTTACGTCCGAGTTTTAAAAACAACAACTTTTCGTTGTTAATGTTTAAATTTGATGTAATGAAAATAGAATTCAACTGAATTCGATTTAATTTGTTTTTATTGTGTTTAATTCTCGCATTTCCGAACATGTAGAAAAACTGAGTAAACTTAATTAAATATATTTTCGGTATTATTCTATCATTGTACCCATTGCTAGTTCAGCTAAAAAGAAAAAAATGAAAAAAACTACTTTGGTAAACGTTAGTATCGGCGACATGAATTATTTGAAAAGAAATACAGTAGGCAATTAGTAAAAAAATATTGTTTAGTTATATGCAATTTAATTTACTTACTCATTTGTGACCTATTTGTGTTAAAGGGTTTAATATTTAAAATAAGGTACGAGCAATTTAATTTACCATAAGTTGAGAGTAAAACTTCTTTTAAATATTAAAAACATACAAATCTTTGAACGAATAATGGTTACACATGAGTCGCCAATAGTAACGTTTACAGCTACAATAGATATCGCTTTGAGGACATGTATAAAAGAACTGCCCCTTTTTCTAATTTCGTGGCAATCAATTGGGGAGGTTTAGGAGAAATTTTCTGGATATTATTGTAGATGAAGACCCTCAGTTAAATCACCCCCACACACAACACAAATGTGATTTTATTTGGTTAAGACAATTTAGTGATAACACCCTGAAAAACTTTTGGGAAGAAAAATATATTTTAGAATGAGAGATCAGTTTCTGATATAATTTTAACATAAAAGGATCACTCACTTTTCAACCAGATATCATTTGAGCCAGTTGTAACCGTTTTAATTAAATCTTAGATGTAAACATGTTCATTTTTCATTTCTGAGGGCAGTTCACACCAAAACTTATGTATGGGGAGTGTTCTTGGGGACCGTTGCCACGCATTCTTTGGGTTAAGGGATGTTTTGGTGGGAGGAGCTGTTGTCACCAAGACAGAATTAGTTGTAGTGTTTACAAAGGCGAGGATGTTTATGAGGGTCCTCATCTACAAAAGAGAGGGGGTTGGAGTAGGGTTAAGGTCGTCATCTACAAATTTAATGTTTTCTGTTGAATTATACATTTTAAAATAATTGTTGTATTCTTTTTGTTTTGTTTTTCTTTCCATCTGTGTTTGTCTTGTGTTTTTATTTTGCTGAAAATGTACATTAAAACAAGTTTTTTGGCTAGGAACAAAGTGTAGTATCTGTTCTGATTTTACATTTAGTATATTCTGTCTTCTGAGGGAGAAATCCTTATAGACTAAAATATTTTAATCTTTTGTTCCAATCCGGATTGATTCTTTTTGGAGAGCTGGATTTTTCCGACATTAAAAACCGACGTTGTGTCTGAATTTTGCCCTTGTGGGGAGGCAAGTAAATAGTAAAACATGTTATAAATAAAATAATCATTTTTGGGTGAATGAATATAATCAATGGCGCTTGCTCCACTCTGTCATTCTTTCAGAATTACTACCCATCCAGCACAAAATTGCATTCGTTTGTCCATCCATTCACTAGTATGCTTCTCAGATGGCGAGATGATGCCACACCCTCAGCTTTCTCTGCTAAACTCTAAGGGCCATGTATCGCATCTTCTATAACTGATTGGTTATATTTTGGTATTGAGAGCTTCATATTCTGCAAAGAAATGACCTCTGACCTAAAACAACAGTGAAAAAGTTCAGCCCTGACACTCAAAATGTGCTTGAGGCCAACCAAGGTTTATTGTTGCTTTTTGAAGGGTAAGACCATAAATGTTTTCTCCCTCAAAAGCCACATTAAATCTAGGCCCTTCTGAAATTTATGATCAATTATTAAATATTTCCCATCTGTGGTAGTTATTATCAGCTCACTCTATGTTCAGTTTATGTTGCATGTTGGGCAGTTTAATGTTATACATATATTTTCCTTTTTTTCTATCTCTGATTGTCTTGTTTGTGAGTGTGTAAAAGAGAGTCAAACTATGCAGAGGTGTTCTTAGATAAGATTGGTAAAATAGCGTAGTTAGTGTTTCTTACCAGGATTATGATGACACTCTTCCTGTACAGGTCTTGACTGGCATTACTAGTTAATCAAAACACTAAGTAAAAAAGAGTATCTGGTCTCAGACACATTTCTTCTCATCTATTTAGTATTTTTCCTGAGATTTGTTACCTCAGAAATATTTGTCCTCATCTGTGTAGCATTCGTCCTAAAATGCTGTAATCTCAGATATATGTATTCTTATTAGTGTAGCATTCATCAGAGGACTGTTAGCTCAGACATATGTGTTCTTATCTGTGTAGTATTCATGTTAAAATCTGTTAGCTCAGACATATGTGTTCTTATCTGTGTAGTATTCATCTTTAGAATCTGTTAGCTTAGACATATGTGTTCTTATCTGTGTAGTATTCATGTTAAAATCTGTTAGCTCAGACATGTATGTTCTCATCTGTGTAATATTCTCACTTTACACCTTCCTTAGTTTTAGGGTAATATTTTTGCTAATTATTTGTGATGATAAAAAGCTACTAAAATTAGAATCTGTAATATTTTTGCTAATTATTTGTGATGATAAAAAGCTACTAAAATTAGAATCTGTAACATTTTTACTAATTATTTGTGATGATAAAAAGCTACTAAAATTAGAATCTGTAATATTTTTGCTAATTATTTGTGATGATAAAAAGCTACTAAAATTAGAATCTGTAACATTTTTACTAATTATTTGTGATGATAAAAAGCTACTAAAATTAGAATCTGTAATATTTTTGCTAATTATTTGTGATGATAAAAAGCTACTAAAATTAGAATCTGTAACATTTTTACTAATTATTTGTGATGATAAAAAGCAACTAAAATTAGAATCTGTTTTGAACATGTGTGATTTTTTAACAAATTCTGTATATTAAATCCAATTTCTATATGGTTTAAAGTGAAAAGTTATAGCCTGTAAGGGAATGCTTGGAACAACTTAAGTTCTACTAAATTTAATTTAATCTCACTACATTTATTTTAGTATACAATATCGTTGATATTTTATTTTTTATGTTTATGAAAACGATCATATTTCAACAAATCTGCACCTGTAAGTTTAATTATGAAAAGGAAGTTATATTGTCAATTTAAAAAGTTAGATTAATAGTATGGAAATTTTTGAGCAGATCACCAAATTGTGTTTACAATTTAAATTTACCTACATCACTTACCACATATCTCACAATTACCTATTTTCAAAGATTTTTTCAGGAGGAAATTTTTCTGTAATATTTGGATATAATTGATATATCTATTTTCATTACTGCATGAATTGTTAAATAAACTTTCTTATTCATTCACAGGTAACAGCCACAGTGGGGGAAAATGAAAGTATCCCATACACATATATAGAATAGAAGTGTTGGTCTTGTGAAATGTGTGAATTCGCGAGAATAAATCAAATTTCAAAACCAACACAGTGGAGAGAAAACTCATGTTTGTGAAATTTGTATCTCATCATTTATGTAACATCTTCTTTAAAATACATTAATTAACATCCTCCACAAGTAAGACTTTGAGTACCTACTAAATATGGGAGATTTTGAATGCCTACTAGACAGGGAAGAATTTTAATGCTTACTAGACACTATCCTCGAGTCTCTTTGGTCTCTCTATACAGAGTTTTGTTAAGACAACCTGGCATGAGGATTCTTCCCCCAGAAAATATACCCTGACCAAATATTAAAAATAACATAGTATTCGAAGCCCAAATGAGATAACATCAGCATGGATTCACACTAGTTTATACATGGACTGGGCACCTTCTCATAGTGATTTTACCTTACGTAAGTGCACTAAGCTTGATACTCCACCAGACCAGATAAATTTTTGTCCTGAAATCCGGCAAGACCAAGAGACTATCATAAAAGATTTATTATAATATAGTAAACTGGTCGATTGGAGAGAAGAAAATTAATGAAGTTTAAAATTGTGGAGAAACTTGATTCTTGTAAAATTTGTGGGAAATCAATTTCAAATAAGTTATGTAAAAATATGCATGTCCATCCACACTGTGTAGAAATGTTATTCTTGTGAAAATTGTGGTAATTTAAAAGTATATTTATGATGTTAAACTGCACATGTGAACCCATACTCTGGAGCATCCTTATTGCTGTAAAAGTTGTTATATAAAAATACACATGCGTACCCACACTGAAGAGAAACCTTTTTCTTGTGAAATTTGTGGTAAATCATTTACTACAAAAACTGAAGTACAAATACACATGCATACCCACACTGGAGAGAAACCTTATTCTTGTGAAATTTGTAGTAAATCATTTACTCAAGGTAATCATGTAAAAGTACACATGCGTACACACACTGGAGAGAAACCTTATTCTTGTGAAATTTGTGGGAAATCGTTTACTACAAGTTATCATGTAAAACAGCACACACGAACCCACACTGGGGAGAAACCTTATACTTGTGAAATTTGTAGTAAATCATTTACTACAAGTCATAATGTAAAAATACACATGCGTACACACACTGGGGAGAAACCTTATTCTTGTGAAATGTGTGGGAAATCATTTCCTGCAAAACGTGAAGTAAAAATACACATGCATATTCACACTGGTGAGAAACCCTGTTCATGTGAAATTTGTGGTAAATCTTTTACTAAAAGTTATCATTTAAAAATACACATGCGAATCCACACTGGTGAGAAACCTTATTCTTGTGAAATTTGTGGGAAATCATTTCCTACAAAACGTGAAGTAAAACTACACATGCATATTCACACTGGTGAGAAACCCTATTCATGTGAAATTTGTGGTAAATCTTTTACTAAAAGTCATCATGTACAAATACACATGCGAATCCACACTGGGGAGAAACCTTATTCTTGTGAAATTTGTGGAAAATCATTTGCTCAATTTAATCATGTAAAAATACACATGCGAATCCACACTGGTGAGAAACCATATTCTTGTGAAATTTGTGGTAAATCATTTACTGCAAAACGTGATGTAAAAATATACATGAGTACTCACACTGGGGAGAAACCTTATTCTTGTGGAATTTGTTGTAAACAATTTACAACAATTAATAGTTTAAAAGTACATATGCGCACCCACACTATGTAATAGCAGGTGAATCAAATTTGACATAGACAAATGTACTAAGTGCACACACAATGCTGAGTAAAGAATCCGTGCAGAAATGATCCATTTAGACCTGGATAATAACATCAGAAATTTGAAAAGTTGAATAAATATAAGTACCTTGGCATTGAGGAAAAAGATAGCATCTTACATGCCAAGATCAGGGAAAAAAATAGGCTACGAATACATACGACGTGTGAATAAGATATGTAAAACAGCTCAGAAATAAAAAATAAGATTACTGCGATCAACCAGTTTGCTTTGCCGGTAATCATGTAAAGTTTTTACATCATAGATTGGCCTCAACAAAGCATCAACAGGCTGGATGTAAAAACGAAAAATAAATTTAAACTCTACCGAGCCTTATACAGAAATCAATATTTGCCAAAGCTGTAATTACCTATAGGAGTAGGAGGACTGGGACTTTCATAGATATACCATTAACATAGAGATACTATTGTTAGTAATACTGAGTTTCAATAAGTTTATTGTTCTCATATGGTTTCAACTGACCAACACAGATCTTGCAACACTGATCAAGCAACGATATAATACTGAGTTTCAATAAGTTTATTGTTCTCATATGGTTTCAACTGACCAACACAGATCTTGCAACACTGATCAAGCAACGATATAATACTGAGTTTCAATAAGTTTATTGTTCTCATATGGTGTCAACTGATCAACACAGATCTTGCAACACTGATCAAGCCACGATATAATACTGAGTTTCAATAAGTTTATTATTCTCATATGGTTTCAACTGATCAACACAGATCTTGGAACACTGATCAAGCAACGATATAATACTGAGTTTCAATAAGTTTATTGTTCTCATATGGTTTCAACTGATCAACACAGATCTTGCAACACTGATCAAGCAACGATATAATACTGAGTTTCAATACCTTTATTGTTCTCATATGGTTTCAACTGATCAACACAGATCTGGCAACACTGATCAAGCAACGATATAATACTGAGTTTCAATACGTTTATTGTTCTCATATGGTTTCAACTGATCAACACAGATCTTACAACACTGATCAAGCAACGATATAATACTGAGTTTCAATACGTTTATTGTTCTCATATGGTTTCAACTGATCAACACAGATCTTGCAACACTGATCAAGCAACGATATAATACTGAGATTCAATACGTTTATTGTTCTCATATGGTTTCAACTGATCAACACAGATCTTGCAACACTGATCAAGCAACGATATAATACTGAGTTTCAATAAGTTTATTGTTCTCATATTGTGTCAACTGATCAACACAGATCTCACAACACTGATCAAGCAACGATATAATACTGAGTTTCAATAAGTTAATTGTTCTCATATGGTTTCAACTGATCAACACAGATCTTGCAACACTGATCAAGCAACGATATAATACTGAGTTTCAATAAGTTTATTGTTCTCATATGGTTTCAACTGATCAACACAGATCTTGCAACACTGATCAAGCAACGATATAATACTTAGTTTCAATAACTTAATTGTTCTCATATGGTTTCAACTGATCAACACAGATCTTGCAACACTGATCAATCAACGATATAATACTGAGTTTCAATAAGTTTATTGTTCTCATATGGTTTCAACTGACCAACACAGATCTTGCAACACTGATCAAGCAACGATATAATACTGAGTTTCAATAAGTTTATTGTTCTCATATGGTGTCAACTGATCAACACAGATCTTGCAACACTGATCAAGCCACGATATAATACTGAGTTTCAATAAGTTTATTATTCTCATATGGTTTCAACTGATCAACACAGATCTTGCAACACTGATCAAGCAACGATATAGTACGGAGTTTCAATAAGTTTATTGTTCTCATATGGTTTCAACTGATCAACACAGATCTTGCAACACTGATCAAGCAACGATATAATACTGGGTTTCAATCAGTTTATTGTTCTCATATGGTTGCAACTGATCAACACAGATCTTGCAACACTGATCAAGCAACGATATAATACTGAGTTTCAATAAGTTTATTATTCTCATATGGTTTCAACTGATCAACACAGATCTTGCAACACTGATCAAGCAACGATATAATACTGAGTTTCAATAAGTTTATTGTTCTCATATGTTTTCAACTGATCAACACAGATCTTGCAACACTGATCAAGCAACGATATAATACTGAGTTTCAATACGTTTATTGTTCTCATATGGTTTCAACTGATCAACACAGATCTTGCAACACTGATCAAGCAACGATATAATACTTAGTTTTAATAACTTAATTGTTCTCATATGGTTTCAACTGATCAACACAGATCTTGCAACACTGATCAATCAACGATATAATACTGAGTTTCAATAAGTTTATTGTTCTCATATGGTTTCAACTGACAAACACAGATCTTGCAACACTGATCAAGCAACGATATAATACTGAGTTTCAATACTTTATTATTCTCATATGGTGTCAACTGATCAACACAGATCTTGCAACACTGATCAAGCAACGATATACTACTGAGTTTCAATTAGTTTATTATTCTCATATGGTTTCAACTGATCAACACAGATCTTGCAACAGTGATCAAGCAACGATATAATACGGAGTTTCAATAAGTTTATTGTTCTCATATGGTTTCAACTGATCAACACAGATCTTGCAACACTGATCAATCAACGATATAATACTGGGTTTCAATAAGTTTATTGTTCTCATATGGTTGCAACTGATCAACACAGATCTTGCAACACTGATCAAGCAACGATATGATACTGAGTTTCAATACGTTTATTGTTCTCATATGGTTTCAACTGATCAACACAGATCTTGCAACACTGATCAAGCAACGATATAATACTGAGTTTCAATAAGTTTATTGTTCTCATATGGTTTCAACTGATCGACACAGATCTTGCAACACTGATCAAGCAACGATATAATACTGAGTTTAAATAACTTAATTGTTCTCATATGGTTTCAACTGATCAACACAGATCTTGCACCACTGATCAAGCAACGATAAAATACTGAGTTTCAATAAGTTTATTGTTCTCATATGGTTGCAACTGATCAACACAGATCTTGCAACACTGATCAAGCAACGATATAATACTGAGTTTCAATAAGTTTATTATTCTCATATGGTTTCAACTGATCAACACAGATCTTGAAACACTGATCAAGCAACGATATAATACTGAGTTTCAATAAGTTTATTGTTCTCATATGGTTTCAACTCATCAACACAGATCTTGCAACACTGATCAAGCAACGATATAATACTGAGTTTCAATAAGTTTATTGTTCTCATATTGTGTCAACTGATCAACACAGATCTCGCAACACTGATCAAGCAACGATATAATACTGAGTTTCAATAAGTTTATTGTTCTCATATGGTTTCAACTGCTAAACACAGATCTTGCAACATTGATCAAGCAACGATATAATACTGAGTTTCAATAAGTTTATTGTTCTCATATGGTTTCAACTGATCAACACAGATCTTGCAACACTGATCAAGCAACGATATAATACTGAGTTTCAATAAGTTTATTATTCTCATATGGTTTCAACTGATCAACACAGATCTTGCAACACTGATCAAGCAACGATATAATACTGAGTTCCAATAAGTTTATTGTTCTCATATGGTTTTAACGAATAAACACAGATCTTGCAACACTGATCAAGCAACGATATAATACTGAGTTTCAATAAGTTTATTGTTCTCATATGGTTTCAACTGATCAACACAGATCTTGCAACACTGATCAAGCAACAATATAATACTGAGCTTCAATACCTTTATTGTTCTCATATGGTTTCCACTGATCAACACAGATCTGGCAACACTGATCAAGCAACGATATAATACTGAGTTTCAATACGTTTATTGTTATCATATGGTTTCAACTGATCAACACAGATCTTACAACACTGATCAAGCAACGATATAATACTGAGTTTCAATACGTTTATTGTTCTCATATGGTTTCAACTGATCAACACAGATCTTGCAACACTGATCAAGCAACGATATAATACTGAGATTCAATACGTTTATTGTTCTCATATGGTTTCAACTGATCAACACAGATCTTGCAACACTGATCAAGCAACGATATAATACTGAGTTACAATAAGTTTATTGTTCTCATATGGTTTCAACTGATCAACACAAATCTTGCAACACTGATCAAGCAACGATATAATACTGAGTTTCAATAAGTTTATTGTTCTCATATGGCTTCAACTGATCAACACAAATATTGCAACACTGATCAAGCAACGATATAATACTGAGTTTCAATAAGTTAATTGTTCTCATATGGTTTGAACTGATCAACACAGATCTGGCAACACTGATCAAGCAACGATATAATACTGAGTTTCAATAAGTTTATTGTTCTCATATGGTTTCAACTGATCAACACAGATAATGCAACACTGATCAAGCAACGATATAATACTGAGTTTCAATAAGTTTATTGTTCTCATATTGTGTCAACTGATCAACACAGATCTCACAACACTGATCAAGCAACGATATAATACTGAGTTTCAATAAGTTAATTGTTCTCATATGGTTTCAACTGATCAACACAGATCTTGCAACACTGATCAAGCAACGATATAATACTGAGTTTCAATAAGTTTATTGTTCTCATATGGTTTCAACTGATCAACACAGATCTTGCAACACTGATCAAGCAACGATATAATACTTAGTTTCAATAACTTAATTGTTCTCATATGGTTTCAACTGATCAACACAGATCTTGCAACACTGATCAATCAACGATATAATACTGAGTTTCAATAAGTTTATTGTTCTCATATGGTTTCAACTGACCAACACAGATCTTGCAACACTGATCAAGCAACGATATAATACTGAGTTTCAATAAGTTTATTGTTCTCATATGGTGTCAACTGATCAACACAGATCTTGCAACACTGATCAAGCCACGATATAATACTGAGTTTCAATAAGTTTATTATTCTCATATGGTTTCAACTGATCAACACAGATCTTGCAACACTGATCAAGCAACGATATAGTACGGAGTTTCAATAAGTTTATTGTTCTCATATGGTTCCAACTGATCAACACAGATCTTGCAACACTGATCAAGCAACGATATAATACTGGGTTTCAATCAGTTTATTGTTCTCATATGGTTGCAACTGATCAACACAGATCTTGCAACACTGATCAAGCAACGATATAATACTGAGTTTCAATAAGTTTATTATTCTCATATGGTTTCAACTGATCAACACAGATCTTGCAACACTGATCAAGCAACGATATAATACTGAGTTTCAATAAGTTTATTGTTCTCATATGTTTTCAACTGATCAACACAGATCTTGCAACACTGATCAAGCAACGATATAATACTGAGTTTCAATACGTTTATTGTTCTCATATGGTTTCAACTGATCAACACAGATCTTGCAACACTGATCAAGCAACGATATAATACTTAGTTTTAATAACTTAATTGTTCTCATATGGTTTCAACTGATCAACACAGATCTTGCAACACTGATCAATCAACGATATAATACTGAGTTTCAATAAGTTTATTGTTCTCATATGGTTTCAACTGACAAACACAGATCTTGCAACACTGATCAAGCAACGATATAATACTGAGTTTCAATACTTTATTATTCTCATATGGTGTCAACTGATCAACACAGATCTTGCAACACTGATCAAGCAACGATATACTACTGAGTTTCAATTAGTTTATTATTCTCATATGGTTTCAACTGATCAACACAGATCTTGCAACAGTGATCAAGCAACGATATAATACGGAGTTTCAATAAGTTTATTGTTCTCATATGGTTTCAACTGATCAACACAGATCTTGCAACACTGATCAAGCAACGATATAATACTGGGTTTCAATAAGTTTATTGTTCTCATATGGTTGCAACTGATCAACACAGATCTTGCAACACTGATCAAGCAACGATATGATACTGAGTTTCAATACGTTTATTGTTCTCATATGGTTTCAACTGATCAACACAGATCTTGCAACACTGATCAAGCAACGATATAATACTGAGTTTCAATAAGTTTATTGTTCTCATATGGTTTCAACTGATCGACACAGATCTTGCAACACTGATCAAGCAACGATATAATACTGAGTTTAAATAACTTAATTGTTCTCATATGGTTTCAACTGATCAACACAGATCTTGCACCACTGATCAAGCAACGATAAAATACTGAGTTTCAATAAGTTTATTGTTCTCATATGGTTGCAACTGATCAACACAGATCTTGCAACACTGATCAAGCAACGATATAATACTGAGTTTCAATAAGTTTATTATTCTCATATGGTTTCAACTGATCAACACAGATCTTGAAACACTGATCAAGCAACGATATAATACTGAGTTTCAATAAGTTTATTGTTCTCATATGGTTTCAACTCATCAACACAGATCTTGCAACACTGATCAAGCAACGATATAATACTGAGTTTCAATAAGTTTATTGTTCTCATATTGTGTCAACTGATCAACACAGATCTCGCAACACTGATCAAGCAACGATATAATACTGAGTTTCAATAAGTTTATTGTTCTCATATGGTTTCAACTGCTAAACACAGATCTTGCAACATTGATCAAGCAACGATATAATACTGAGTTTCAATAAGTTTATTGTTCTCATATGGTTTCAACTGATCAACACAGATCTTGCAACACTGATCAAGCAACGATATAATACTGAGTTTCAATAAGTTTATTATTCTGATATGGTTTCAACTGATCAACACAGATCTTGCAACACTGATCAAGCAACGATATAATACTGAGTTCCAATAAGTTTATTGTTCTCATATGGTTTTAACGAATAAACACAGATCTTGCAACACTGATCAAGCAACGATATAATACTGAGTTTCAATAAGTTTATTGTTCTCATATGGTTTCAACTGATCAACACAGATCTTGCAACACTGATCAAGCAACAATATAATACTGAGCTTCAATACCTTTATTGTTCTCATATGGTTTCCACTGATCAACACAGATCTGGCAACACTGATCAAGCAACGATATAATACTGAGTTTCAATACGTTTATTGTTATCATATGGTTTCAACTGATCAACACAGATCTTACAACACTGATCAAGCAACGATATAATACTGAGTTTCAATACGTTTATTGTTCTCATATGGTTTCAACTGATCAACACAGATCTTGCAACACTGATCAAGCAACGATATAATACTGAGATTCAATACGTTTATTGTTCTCATATGGTTTCAACTGATCAACACAGATCTTGCAACACTGATCAAGCAACGATATAATACTGAGTTACAATAAGTTTATTGTTCTCATATGGTTTCAACTGATCAACACAAATCTTGCAACACTGATCAAGCAACGATATAATACTGAGTTTCAATAAGTTTATTGTTCTCATATGGCTTCAACTGATCAACACAAATATTGCAACACTGATCAAGCAACGATATAATACTGAGTTTCAATAAGTTAATTGTTCTCATATGGTTTGAACTGATCAACACAGATCTGGCAACACTGATCAAGCAACGATATAATACTGAGTTTCAATAAGTTTATTGTTCTCATATGGTTTCAACTGATCAACACAGATAATGCAACACTGATCAAGCAACAATATAATACTGAGTTTGAATAAGTTTATTGTTCTCATATGGTTTCAACTGATCAACACAGATCTTGCAACACTGATCAAGCAACGATATAATACTGAGTTTCAATAAGTTTATTGTTCTCATATGGTTTCAACTGATCAACACAGATCTTGCTACACTCATCAAGCAACGATATAATACTGAGTTTCAATAAGTTTATTGTTCTCATATGGTTTCAACTGATCAACACAGATCTTGCAACACTGATCAAGTAACGATATAATACTGAGTTTCAATAAGTTTATAGTTCTCATATGGTTTCAACTGATCAACACAGATCTTCCAACACTGATCAAGCAACGATATAATACTGAGTTTCAATAAGTTTATTGTTCTCATATGGTTTCAACTGATCAACACAGATCTTGCAACACTGATCAAGCAGCGATATAATACTGAGTTTCAATAAGTTTATTGTTCTCATATGGTTTCAACTGATCAACACAGATCTTGCAACACTGATCAAGCCACGATATAATACTGAGTTTAAATAAGTTTATTATTCTCATATGGTTTCAACTGATCAACACAGATCTTGCAACACTGATCAAGCAACGATATAATACGGAGTTTCAATAAGTTTATTGTTCTCATATGGTTTCAACTGATCAAAACAGATCTTGCAACACTGATCAAGCAACGATATAATACTGGGTTTCAATCAGTTTATTGTTCTCATATGGTTGCAACTGATCAACACAGATCTTGCAACACTGATCAAGCAACGATATAATACTGAGTTTCAATAAGTTTATTATTCTCATATTGTTTCAACTGATCAACACAGATCTTCCAACACTGATCAAGCAACGATATAATACTGAGTTTCAATAAGTTTATTGTTCTCATATGTTTTCAACTGATCAACACAGATCTTGCAACACTGATCAAGCAACGATATAATACTGAGTTTCAATACGTTTATTGTTCTCATATGGTTTCAACTGATCAACACAGATCTTGCAACACTGATCAAGCAACGATATAATACTTAGTTTTAATAACTTAATGGTTCTCATATGGTTTCAACTGATCAACACAGATCTTGCAACACTGATCAATCAACGATATAATACTGAGTTTCAATAAGTTTATTGTTCTCATATGGTTTCAACTGACCAACACAGATCTTGCAACACTGATCAAGCAACGATATAATACTGAGTTTCAATACGTTTATTGTTCTCATATGGTGTCAACTGATCAACACAGATCTTGCGACACTGATCAAGCAACGATATACTACTGAGTTTCAATAAGTTTATTATTCTCATATGGTTTCAACTGATCAACACAGATCTTGCAACACTGATCAAGCAACGATATAATACGGAGTTTCAATAAGTTTATTGTTCTCATATGGTTTCAACTGATCAACACAGATCTTGCAACACTGATCAAGCAACGATATAATACTGGGTTTCAATAAGTTTATTGTTCTCATATGGGTGCAACTGATCAACACAGATCTTGCAACACTGATCAAGCAACGATATAATACTGAGTTTCAATAAGTTTATTATTCTCATATGGTTTCAACTGATAAACACAGATCTTGCAACACTGATCAAGCAACGATATAATACTGAGTTTCAATAAGTTTATTGTTCTCATATGTTTTCAACTGATCAACACAGATCTTGCAACACTGATTAAGCAACGATATAATACTGAGTTTCAATACGTTTATTGTTCTCATATGGTTTCAACTGATCAACACAGATCTTGCAACACTGATCAATCAACGATATAATACTGAGTTTCAATAAGTTTATTGTTCTCATATGGTTTCAACTCATCAACACAGATCTTGCAACACTGATCAAGCAACGATATGATACTGAGTTTCAATAAGTTTATTGTTCTCATATGGTTTCAACTGATCAACACAGATCTTGCAACACTGATCAAGCAACGATATAATACTGAGTTTCAATAAGTTTATTGTTCTCATATGGTTTCAACTGATCAACACAGATCTTGCAACACTGATCAAGCAACGATATAATACTGAGTTTCAATAAGTTTATTGTTCTCATATGGCTTCAACTGATCAACACAGATCTTGCAACACTGATCAAGCAACGATATAATACTGAGTTTCAATAAGTACATTGTTCTCATATGGTTTGAACTGATCAACACAGATCTGGCAACACTGATCAAGCAACGATATAATACTGAGTTTCAATAAGTTTATTGTTCTCATATGGTTTCAACTGATCGACACAGATCTTGCAACACTGATCAAGCAACGATATAATACTGAGTTTAAATAACTTAATTGTTCTCATATGGTTTCAACTGATCAACACAGATCTTGCACCACTGATCAAGCAACGATAAAATACTGAGTTTCAATAAGTTTATTGTTCTCATATGGTTGCAACTGATCAACACAGATCTTGCAACACTGATCAAGCAACGATATAATACTGAGTTTCAATAAGTTTATTATTCTCATATGGTTTCAACTGATCAACACAGATCTTGCAACACTGATCAAGCAACGATATAATACTGAGTTTCAATAAGTTTATTGTTCTCATATGGTTTCAACTGATCAACACAGATCTTGCAACACTGATCAAGCAACGATATAATACTGAGTTTCAATACCTTTATTGTTCTCATATGGTTTCAACTGATCAACACAGATCTGGCAACACTTATCAAGCAACGATATAATACTGAGTTTCAATACGTTTATTGTTCTCATATGGTTTCAACTGATCAACACAGATCTTACAACACTGATCAAGCAACGATATAATACTGAGTTTCAATACGTTTATTGTTCTCATATGGTTTCAACTGATCAACACAGATCTTGCAACACTGATCAAGCAACGATATAATACTGACATTCAATACGTTTATTGTTCTCATATGGTTTCAACTGATCAACACAGATCTTGCAACACTGATCAAGCAACGATATAATACTGAGTTTCAATAAGTTTATTGTTCTCATATTGTTTCAACTGATCAACACAAATCTTGCAACACTGATCAAGCAACGATATAATACTGAGCTTCAATAAGTTTATTGTTCTCATATGGCTTCAACTGATCAACACAAATATTGCAACACTGATCAAGCAACGATATAATACTGAGTTTCAATAAGTTAATTGTTCTCATATGGTTTGAACTGATCAACACAGATCTGGCAACACTGATCAAGCAACGATATAATACTGAGTTTCAATAAGTTTATTGTTCTCATATGGTTTCAACTGATCAACACAGATCTTGCACCACTGATCAAGCAACGATATAATACTGAGTTTCAATAAGTTTATTATTCTCATATGGTTTCAACTGATCCACACAGATCTTGCAACACTGATCAAGCAACGATATAATACTGAGTTTCAATAAGTTTATTATTCTCATATGGTTTGAACTGATTAACACAGATCTTGCAACACTGATCAAGCAACGATATAATACTGAGTTTCAATAAAATTATTGTTCTCATATGGTTTCAACTCATCAACACAGATCTTGCAACACTGATCAAGCAACGATATAATACTGAGTTTCAATAAGTTTATTGTTCTCATATTGTGTCAACTGATCAACACAGATCTCGCAACACTGATCAAGCAACGATATAATACTGAGTTTCAATAAGTTTTTTGTTCTCATATGGTTTCAACTGATCAACACAGATCTTGCAACACTGATCAAGCAACGATATAATACTGAGTTTCAATAAGTTTATTATTCTCATATGGTTTCAACTGATCAACACAGATCTTGCAACACTGATCAAGCAACGATATAATACTGGGTTTCAATAAGTTTATTGTTCTCATATGTTTTCAACTGATCAACACAGATCTTGCAACACTGATCAAGCAACGATATAATACGAAGTTTCAATACGTTTCTTGTTCTCATATGGTTTCAACTTATCAACACAGATCTTGCAACACTGATCAAGCAACGATATAATACTGAGTTTCAATAAGTTTATTGTTCTCATATGGTTTAAACTGGTCAACACAGATCTTGCAACACTGATAAAGCAACGATATAATACTGAGTTTCAATACGTTTATTGTTCTCATATGGTTTCAACTGATCAACACAGATCTTGCAACACTGATCAAGCAACGATATAATACTGAGTTTCAATAAGTTTATTGTTCTCATATGGTTTAAACTGGTCAACACAGATCTTGCAACACTGATAAAGCAACGAGATAATACTGAGTTTCAATAAGTTTATTGTTCTCATATAGTTTCAACTGATCCCCACAGATCTTGCAACACTGATCAAGCAACGATATAATACTGAGTTTCAATACGTTTATTGTTCTCATAGGGTTTCAACTGATCAACACAGATCTTGCAACACTGATCAAGCAACGATATAATACTGAGTTTCAATACGTTTATTGTTCTCATATGGTTTCAACTGATCAACACAGATAATGCAACACTGATCAAGCAACAATATAATACTGAGTTTCAATAAGTTTATTGTTCTCATATGGTTTCAACTGATCAACACAGATCTTGCAACACTGATCAAGCAACGATATAATACTGAGTTTCAATAAGTTTATTGTTCTCATATGGTTTCAACTGATCAACACAGATCTTGCAACACTTATCAAGCAGCGATATAATACTGAGTTTCAATAAGTTTATTGTTCTCATATGGTTTCAACTGATCAACACAGATCTTGGAACACTGATCAAGCCACGATATAATACTGAGTTTCAATAAGTTTATTATTCTCATATGGTTTCAACTGATCAACACAGATCTTGCAACACTGATCAAGCAACGATATAATACGGAGTTTCAATAAGTTTATTGTTCTCATATGGTTTCAACTGATCAACACAGATCTTGCAACACTGATCAAGCAACGATATAATACTGGGTGTCAATCAGTTTATTGTTCTCATATGGTTGCAACTGATCAACACAGATCTTGCAACACTGATCAAGCAACGATATAATACTGAGTTTCAATAAGTTTATTATTCTCATATTGTTTCAACTGATCAACACAGATCTTGCAACACTGATCAAGCAACGATATAATACTGAGTTTCAATAAGTTTATTGTTCTCATATGTTTTCAACTGATCAACACAGATCTTGCAACACTGATCAAGCAACGATATAATACTGAGTTTCAATACGTTTATTGTTCTCATATGGTTTCAACTGATCAACACAGATCTTGCAACACTGATCAAGCAACGATATAATACTTAGTTTTAATAACTTAATGGTTCTCATATGGTTTCAACTGATCAACACAGATCTTGCAACACTGATCAATCAACGATATAATACTGAGTTTCAATAAGTTTATTGTTCTCATATGGTTTCAACTGACCAACACAGATCTTGCAACACTGATCAAGCAACGATATAATACTGAGTTTCAATACGTTTATTGTTCTCATATGGTGTCAACTGATCAACACAGATCTTGCAACACTGATCAAGCAACGATATACTACTGAGTTTCAATAAGTTTATTATTCTCATATAGTTTCAACTGATCAACACAGATCTTGCAACACTGATCAAGCAACGATATAATACGGAGTTTCAATAAGTTTATTGTTCTCATATGGTTTCAACTGATCAACACAGATCTTGCAACACTGATCAAGCAACGATATAATACTGGGTTTCAATAAGTTTATTGTTCTCATATGGTTGCAACTGCTCAACACAGATCTTGCAACACTGATCAAGCAACGATATAATACTGACTTTCAATGAGTTTATTGTTCTCATATGGTTTCAACTGATAAACACAGATCTTGCAACACTGATCAAGCAACGATATAATGCTGAGTTTCAATAAGTTTATTGTTCTCATATGTTTTCAACTGATCAACACAGATCTTGCAACACTTATCAAGCAACGATATTATACTGAGTTTCAATACGTTTATTGTTCTCATATGGTTTCAACTGATCAACACAGATCTTGCAATCCTGATCAATCAACGATATAATACTGAGTTTCAATAAGTTTATTGTTCTCATATGGTTTCAACTCATCAACACAGATCTTGCAAGACTGATCAAGCAACGATATGATACTGAGTTTCAATAAGTTTATTGTTCTCATATGGTTTCAACTCATCAACACAGATCTTGCAACACTGATCAAGCAACGATATAATACTGAGTTTCAATAAGTTTATTGTTCTCATATTGTGTCAACTGATCAACACAGATCTCACAACACTGATCAAGCAACGATATAATACTGAGTTTCAATAAGTTTATTGTTCTCATATGGTTTCAACTGATAAACACAGATCTTGCAACATTGATCAAGCAACGATATAATACTGAGTTTCAATAAGTTTATTGTTCTCATATGGTTTATACTGATCAACACAGATCTTGCAACACTGATCAAGCAACGATATAATACTGAGTTCCAATAAGTTTGTTGTTCTCATATGGTTTCAACTGATAAACACAGATCTTGCAACACTGCTCAAGCAACGATATAATACTGAGTTTCAATAAGTTTATTGTTCTCATATGGTTTCAACTGATCAACACAGATCTTGCAACACTGATCAAGCAACGATATAATACTGAGTTTCAATACCTTTATTGTTCTCATATGGTTTCAACTGATCAACACAGATCTGGCAACACTGATCAAGCAACGATATAATACTGAGTTTCAATAAGTTTATTGTTCTCATATGGTTTCAACTGATCAACACAGATCTTACAACACTGATCAAGCAACGATATAATACTGAGTTTCAATACGTTTATTGTTCTCATATGGTTTCAACTGATCAACACAGATCTTGCAACACTGATCAAGCAACGATATAATACTGAGATTCAATACGTTTATTGTTCTCATATGGTTTCAACTGATCAACACAGATCTTGCAACACTGATCAAGCAACGATATAATACTGAGTTTCAATAAGTTTATTGTTCTCATATTGTTTCAACTGATCAACACAAATCTTGCAACACTGATCAAGCAACGATATAATACTGAGCTTCAATTAGTTTATTGTTCTCATATGGCTTTAACTGATCAACACAAATATTGCAACACTGATCAAGCAACGATATAATACTGAGTTTCAATAAGTTAATTGTTCTCATATGGTTTGAACTGATCAACACAGATCTGGCAACACTGATCAAGCAACGATATAATACTGAGTTTCAATAAGTTTATTGTTCTCATATGGTTTCAACTGATCAACACCTATCTTGCAACACTGATCAAGCAACGATATAATACTGAGTTTAAATAACTTAATTGTTCTCATATGGTTTCAACTGATCAACACAGATCTTGCACCACTGATCAAGCAACGATATAATACTGAGTTTCAATAAGTTTATTGTTCTCATATGGTTTCAACTGATCAACACAGATCTTGCAACACTGATCAAGCAACGATATAATACTGAGTTTCAATAAGTTTATTATTCTCATATGGTTTCAACTGATCAACACAGATCTTGCAACACTGATCAAGCAACGATATAATACTGAGTTTCAATAAGTTTATTGTTCTCATATGGTTTCAACTCATCAACACAGATCTTGCAACACTGATCAAGCAACGATATAATACTGAGTTTCAATAAGTTTATTGTTCTCATATTGTGTCAACTGATCAACACAGATCTCGCAACACTGATCAAGCAACGATATAATACTGAGTTTCAATAAGTTTATTGTTCTCATATGGTTTCAACTGATAAACACAGATCTTGCAACATTGAGCAAGCAACGATATAATACTGAGTTTCAATAAGTTTATTGTTCTCATATGGTTTCAACTGATCAACACAGATCTTGCAACACAGATCAAGCAACGATATAATACTGAGTTTCAATAAGTTTATTATTCTCATATGGTTTCAACTGATCAACACAGATCTTGCCACACTGATCAAGCAACGATATAATACTGAGTTTCAATAAGTTTATTGTTCTCATATGGTTTCAACTGATCAACACAGATCTTGCAACACTGATCAAGCAACGATATAATACTGAGTTTCAATAAGTTTATTGTTCTCATATGGTTTCAACTGATCAACACAGATCTTGCAACACTGATCAAGCAACGATATAATACTGAGTTTCAATACCTTTATTGTTCTCATATGGTTTCAACTGATCAACACAGATCTGGCAACACTGATCAAGCAACGATATAATACTGAGTTTCAATACGTTTATTGTTCTCATATGGGTTCAACTGATCAACACAGATCTTACAACACTGATCAAGCAACGTTATAATACTGGGTTTCAATACGTTTATTGTTCTCATATGGTTTCAACTGATCAACACAGATCTTGCAACACTGATCAAGCAACGATATAATACTGAGATTCAATACGTTTATTATTCTCATATGGTTTCAACTGATCAACACAGATCTTGCAACACTGATCAAGCAACGATATAATACTGAGTTTCAATAAGTTTATTGTTCTCATATGGTTTCAACTGATCAACACAAATCTTGCAACACTGATCAAGCAACGATATAATACTGAGTTTCAATAAGTTTATTGTTCTCATATGGCTTCAACTGATCAACACAGATCTTGCAACACTGATCAAGCAACGATATAATACTGAGTTTCAATAAGTTAATTGTTCTCATATGGTTTACACTGATCAACACAGATCTGGCAACACTGATCAAGCAACGATATAATACTGAGTTTCAATAAGTTTATTGTTCTCATATGGTTTCAACTGATCAGCACAGATCTTGCAACACTGATCAAGCAACGATATAATACTTAGTTTCAATAACTTAATTGTTCTCATATGGTTTCAACTGATCAACACAGATCTTGCAACACTGATCAATCAACGATATAATACTGAGTTTCAATAAGTTTATTGTTCTCATATGGTTTCAACTGACCAACACAGATCTTGCAACACTGATCAAGCAACGATATAATACTGAGTTTCAATAAGTTTATTGTTCTCATATGGTGTCAACTGATCAACACAGATCTTGCAACACTGATCAAGCAACGATATAATACTGAGTTTCAATAAGTTTATTATTCTCATATGGTTTCAACTGATAAACACAGATCTTGCAACACTGATCAAGCAACGATATAATACGGAGTTTCAATAAGTTTATTGTTCTCATATGTTTTCAACTGATCAACACAGATCTTGCAACACTGATCAAGCAACGATATAATACTGAGTTTCAATAAGTTTATTGTTCTCATATGGTTGCAACTGATCAACACAGATCTGGAAACACTGATCAAGCAACGATATAATACTGAGTTTCAATAAGTTTATTATTCTCATATGGTTTCAACTGATCAACACAGATCTTGCAACACTGATCAAGCAACGATATAATACTGAGTTTCAATAAGTTTATTGTTCTCATATGGCTTCAACTGATCAACACAGATCTTGCAACACTGACCAAGCAACGATATAATACTGAGTTTCTATAAGTTAATTGTTCTCATATGGTTTCAACTGATCAACACAGATCTGGCAACACTGATCAAGCAACGATATAATACTGAGTTTCAATAAGTTCATTGTTCTCATATGGTTTCAACTGATCAACACCCATCTTGCAACACTGATCAAGCAACGATATAATACTGAGTTTAAATAACTTAATTGTTCTCATATGGTTTCAACTGATCAACACAGATCTTGCACCACTGATCAAGCAACGATATAATACTGAGTTTCAATAAGTTTATTGTTCTCATATGGTTTCAACTGATCAACACAGATCTTGCAACACTGATCAAGCAACGATATAATACTGGGTTTCAATAAGTTTATTGTTCTCATATGTTTTCAACTGATCAACACAGATCTTGCAACACTGATCAAGCAACGATATAATACGAAGTTTCAATACGTTTCTATTTCTCATATGGTTTCAACTGATCATACAGATCTTGCAACACTGATCAAGCAACGATATAATACTAAGTTTCAATAAGTTTATTGTTCTCATATGGTTTCAACTGATCAACACAGATCTTGCAACACTGATCAAGCAACGATATAATACTGAGTTTCAATAAGTTTATTATTCTCATATGTTTTCAACTGATCAACATAGATCTTGCAACACTGATCGAGCAACGATATAATACTGAGTTTCAATACGTTTATTGTTCTCATATGGTTTAAACTGATCAACACAGATCTTGCAACACTGATCAAGCAACGATATAATACTGAGTTTCAATAAGTTTATTGTTCTCATATGGTTTCAACTGATCAACACAGATCTTGCAACACTGATCAAGCAACGATATAATACTGAGTTTCAATACGTTTATTGTTCTCATATGGTTTCAACTGATCAACACAGATCTTGAAACACTGATCAAGCAACGATATAATACTGAGTTTCAATAAGTTTATTGTTCTCATATGGTTTAAACTGGTCAACACAGATCTTGCAACACTGATAAAGCAACGATATAATACTGAGTTTCAATAAGTTTATTGTTCTCATATGGTTTCAACTGATAAACACAAATCTTGCAACATTGAGCAAGCAACGATATAATACTGAGTTTCAATAAGTTTATTGTTCTCATATGGTTTCAACTGATCAACACAGATCTTGCAACACTGATCAAGCAACGATATAATACTGAGTTTCAATAAGTTTATTATTCTCATATGGTTTCAACTGATCAACACAGATCTTGCCACACTGATCAAGCAACGATATAATACTGAGTTACAATAAGTTTATTGTTCTCATATGGTTTCAACTGATCAACACAGATCTTGCAACACTGATCAAGCAACGATATAATACTGAGTTTCAATAAGTTTATTGTTCTCATATGGTTTCAACTGATCAACACAGATCTTGCAACACTGATCAAGCAACGATATAATACTGAGTTTCAATACCTTTATTGTTCTCATATGGTTTCAACTGATCAACACAGATCTGGCAACACTGATCAAGCAACGATATAATACTGAGTTTCAATACGTTTATTGTTCTCATATGGTTTCAACTGATCAACACAGATCTTACAACACTGATCAAGCAACGTTATAATACTGGGTTTCAATACGTTTATTGTTCTCATATGGTTTCTACTGATCAACACAGATCTTGCAACACTGATCAAGCAACGATATAATACTGAGATTCAATACGTTTATTATTCTCATATGGTTTCAACTGATCAACACAGATCTTGCAACACTGATCAAGCAACGATAAAATACTGAGTTTCAATAAGTTTATTGTTCTCATATGGTTTCAACTGATCAACACAAATCTTGCAACACTGATCAAGCAACGATATAATACTGAGTTTCAATAAGTTTATTGTTCTCATATGGCTTCAACTGATCAACACAGATCTTGCAACACTGATCAAGCAACGATATAATACTGAGTTTCAATAAGTTAATTGTTCTCATATGGTTTACACTGATCAACACAGATCTGGCAACACTGATCAAGCAACGATATAATACTGAGTTTCAATAAGTTTATTGTTCTCATATGGTTTCAACTGATCAGCACAGATCTTGCAACACTGATCAAGCAACGATATAATACTTAGTTTCAATAACTTAATTGTTCTCATATGGTTTCAACTGATCAACACAGATCTTGCAACACTGATCAATCAACGATATAATACTGAGTTTCAATAAGTTTATTGTTCTCATATGGTTTCAACTGACCAACACAGATCTTGCAACACTGATCAAGCAACGATATAATACTGAGTTTCAATAAGTTTATTGTTCTCATATGGTGTCAACTGATCAACACAGATCTTGCAACACTGATCAAGCAACGATATAATACTGAGTTTCAATAAGTTTATTATTCTCATATGGTTTCAACTGATAAACACAGATCTTGCAACACTGATCAAGCAACGATATAATACGGAGTTTCAATAAGTTTATTGTTCTCATATGTTTTCAACTGATCAACACAGATCTTGCAACACTGATCAAGCAACGATATAATACTGGGTTTCAATAAGTTTATTGTTCTCATATGGTTGCAACTGATCAACACAGATCTGGCAATACTGATCAAGCAACGATATAATACTGAGTTTCAATAAGTTTATTATTCTCATATGGTTTCAACTGATCAACACAGATCTTGCAACACTGATCAAGCAACGATATAATACTGAGTTTCAATAAGTTTATTGTTCTCATATGGCTTCAACTGATCAACACAGATCTTGCAACACTGACCAAGCAACGATATAATACTGAGTTTCTATAAGTTAATTGTTCTCATATGGTTTCAACTGATCAACACAGATCTGGCAACACTGATCAAGCAACGATATAATACTGAGTTTCAATAAGTTCATTGTTCTCATATGGTTTCAACTGATCAACACCCATCTTGCAACACTGATCAAGCAACGATATAATACTGAGTTTAAATAACTTAATTGTTCTACTATGGTTTCAACTGATCAACACAGATCTTGCACCACTGATCAAGCAACGATATAATACTGAGTTTCAATAAGTTTATTGTTCTCATATGTTTTCAACTGATCAACACAGATCTTGCAACACTGATCAAGCAACGATATAATACGAAGTTTCAATACGTTTCTTGTTCTCATATGGTTTCAACTGATCATACAGATCTTGCAACACTGATAGAGCAACGATATAATACTAAGTTTCAATAAGTTTATTGTTCTCATATGGTTTCAACTGATCAACACAGATCTTGCAACACTGATCAAGCAACGATATAATACTGAGTTTCAATAAGTTTATTATTCTCATATGTTTTCAACTGATCAACATAGATCTTGCAACACTGATCAAGCAACGATATAATACTGAGTTTCAATACGTTTATTGTTCTCATATGGTTTAAACTGATCAACACAGATCTTGCAACACTGATCAAGCAACGATATAATACTGAGTTTCAATAAGTTTATTGTTCTCATATGGTTTCAACTGATCAACACAGATCTTGCAACACTGATCAAGCAACGATATAATACTGAGTTTCAATACGTTTATTGTTCTCATATGGTTTCAACTGATCAACACAGATCTTGAAACACTGATCAAGCAACGATATAATACTGAGTTTCAATAAGTTTATTGTTCTCATATGGTTTAAACTGGTCAACACAGATCTTGCAACACTGATAAAGCAACGAGATAATACTGAGTTTCAATAAGTTTATTGTTCTCATATAGTTTCAACTGATCCCCACAGATCTTGCAACACTGATCAAGCAACGATATAATACTGAGTTTCAATAAGTAAATTGTTCTCATATGGTTTCAACTAGTCAACACAGATCTTGCAACACTGATCAAGCAACGATATAACACTGAGTTTCAATACGTTTATTGTTCTCATATGGTTTCAACTGATCAACACAGATAATGCAACACTGATCAAGCAACAATATAATACTGAGTTTCAATAAGTTTATTGTTCTCATATGGTTTCAACTGATCAACACAGATCTTGCAACACTGATCAAGCAACGATATAATACTGAGTTTCAATAAGTTTATTGTACTCATATGGTTTCAACTGATCAACACAGATCTTGCTACACTCATCAAGCAACGATATAATACTGAGTTTCAATAAGTTTATTGTTCTCATATGGTTTCAACTGATCAACACAGATCTTGCAACACTGATCAAGTAACGATATAATACTGAGTTTCAATAGGTTTATAGTTCTCATATGGTTTCAACTGATCAACACAGATCTTGCAACACTGATAAAGCAACGATATAATACTGAGTTTCAATAAGTTTATTGTTCTCATATGGTTTCAACTGATCAACACAGATCTTGCAACACTGATCAAGCAGCGATATAATACTGAGTTTCAATAAGTTTATAGTTCTCATATGGTTTCAACTGATCAACACAGATCTTGCAACACTGATCAAGCAACGATATAATACTGAGTTTCAATAAGTTTATTGTTCTCATATGGTTTCAACGGATCAACACAGATCTTGCAACACTGATCCAGCAACGATATAATACTGAGTTTCAATACGTTTATTGTTCTCATATGGTTTCAACTGATCAACACAGATCTTGCAACACTGATCAAGCAACGATATAATACTGAGTTTCAATAAGTTTATTGTTCTCATATGGTTTCAACTGATCAACACAGATCTTGCAACACTGATCAAGCAACGATATAATACTGAGTTTCAATAAGTTTATTGTTCTCATATGGTTTCAACTGATCAACACAAATCTTGCAACACTGATCAAGCAACGATATAATACTGAGTTTCAATAAGTTTATTGTTCTCATCTGGCTTCAACTGATCAACACAGATCTTGCAACACTGATCAAGCAACGATATAATACTGAGTTTCAATAAGTTAATTGTTCTCGTATGGTTTCAACTGATCAACACAGATCTGGCAACACTGATCAAGCAACGATATAATACTGAGTTTCAATAGGTTTATAGTTCTCATATGGTTTAAACTGATCAACGCAGATCTTGCAACACTGATCAAGCAACGATATAATACTGAGTTTCAATAAGTTAATAGTTCTCATATGGTTTCAACTGATCAACACCCATCTTGCAACACTGATCAAGCAACGATATAATACTGAGTTTAAATAACTTAATTGTTCTCATATGGTTTCAACTGATCAACACAGATCTTGCACCACTGATCAAGCAACGATATAATACTGAGTTTCAATAAGTTTATTGTTCTCATATGGTTTCAACTGATCAATACAGATCTTGCAACACTGATCAAGAAACGATATAATACTGAGTTTCAATAAGTTTATTGTTCTCATATGTTTTCAACTGATCAACACAGATTTTGCAAAACTGATCAAGCAACGATATAATACTGAGTTTCAATACGTTTATTGTTCTCATATGCTTTCAACTGATCAACACAGATCTTGCAACACTGATCAAGCAACGATATAATACTAAGTTTCAATAAGTTTATTGTTCTCATATGGTTTCAACTGATCAACACAGATCTTGCAACACTGATCAAGCAACGATATAATACTGAGTTTCAATAAGTTTATAATTCTCATATGTTTTCAACTGATCAACATAGATCTTGCAACACTGATCAAGGAACGATATAATACTGAGTTTCAATACGTTTATTGTTCTCATATGGTTTCAACTGATCAACACAGATCTTGCAACACTGATCAAGCAACGATATAATACTGAGTTTCAATAAGTTTATTGTTCTCATATGGTTTCAACTAATCAACACAGATCTTGCAACACTGATCAAGCAACGATATAATACAGAGTTTCAATACGTTTATTGTTCTCATATGGTTTCAACTGATCAACACAGATCTTGCAACACTGATCAAGCAACGATATAATACTGAGTTTAAATAAGTTTATTGTTCTCATATGGTTCTAACTGATCAACACAGATCTTGCAACACTGATCAAGCAACGAGATAATACTGAGTTTCAATAAGTTTATAGTTCTCATATGGTTTCAACTGATCAACACAGATCTTGCTACACTCATCAAGCAACGATATAATACTGAGTTTCAATAAGTTTATTGTTCTCATATGGTTTCAACTGATCAACACAGATCTTGCAACACTGATCAAGCAACGATATAATACGGAGTTTCAATAAGTTTATTGTTCTCATATGGTTTCAACTGATCAACACAGATCTTGCAACACTGATCAAGCAACGATATAATACTGGGTTTCAATAAGTTTATTGTTCTCATTTGGTTGCAACTGATCAACACAGATCTTGCAACACTGATCAAGCAACGATATAATACTGAGTTTCAATAAGTTTATTATTCTCATATGGTTTCAACTGATCAACACAGGTCTTGCAACACTGATCAAGCAACGATATTATACTGAGTTTCAATAAGTTTATTGTTCTCATATGTTTTCAACTGATCAACACAGATCTTACAACACTGATCAAGCAACGATATAATACTGAGTTTCAATACGTTTATTGTTCTCATATGGTTTCAACTGATCAACACAGATCTTGCAACACTGATCAAGCAACGATATAATACTGAGTTTCAATAAGTTTATTGTTCTCATATGGTTTCAACTGATCAACACAGATCTTGCAACACTGATCAAGCAACGATATGATACTGAGTTTCAATACGTTTATTGTTCTCATATGGTTTCAACTGATCAACACAGATCTTGCAACACTGATCAAGCAACGATATAATACTGAGTTTCAATAAGTTTATTGTTCTCAGATTGTTTCAACTGATCAACACAAATCTTGCAACACTGATCAAGCAACGATATAATACTGAGTTTCAATAAGTTTATTGTTCTCATATGGCTTCAACTGATCAACACAGATCTTGCAACACTGATCAAGCAACGATATGATACTGAGTTTCAATAAGTTAATTGTTCTCATATGGTTTCAACTGATCAACACAGATCTGGCAACACTGATCAAGCAACGATATAATACTGAGTTTCAATAAGTTTATAGTTCTCATATGGTTTAAACTGATCAACGCAGATCTTGCAACACTGATCAAGCAACGATATAATACTGAGTTTCAATAAGTTAATTGTTCTCATATGGTTTCAACTGATCAACACCCATCTTGCAACACTGATCAAGCAACGATATAATACTGAGTTTAAATAACTTAATTGTTCTCATATGGTTTCAACTGATCAACACAGATCTTGCAACACTGATCAAGAAACGATATAATACTGAGTTTCAATAAGTTTACTGTTCTCATATTGTTTCAACTGATCAACACAGATCTTGCAACACTGATCAAGCAACGATATAATACTGAGTTTCAATAAGTTTATTGTTCTCATATGTTTTCAACTGATCAACACCGATCTTGCAAAACTGATCATGCAACGATATAATACTGAGTTTCAATACGTTTATTGTTCTCATATGGTTTCAACTGATCAACACAGATCTTGTAACACTGATCAAGCAACGATATAATACTAAGTTTTAATAAGTTTATTGTTCTCATATGGTTTCAACTGATCAACACAGATCTTGCAACACTGATCAAGCAACGATATAATACTGAGTTTCAATAAGTTTATAATTCTCATATGTTTTCAACTGATCAACATAGATCTTGCAACACTGATAAAGCAACGATATAATACTGAGTTTCAATACGTTTATTGTTCTCATATGGTTTCAACTGATCAACACAGATCTTGCAACACTGATCAAGCGACGATATAATACTGAGTTTCAATAAGTTTATTGTTCTCATATAGTTTCAACTGATAACCACAGATCTTGCAACACTGATCAAGCAACGATATAATACTGAGTTTCAATAAGTTTATTGTTCTCATATGGTTCTAACTGATCAACATAGATCTTGCAACACTGATAAAGTAACGAGATAATACTGAGTTTCAATAAGTTTATTGTTCTCATATAGTTTCAACTGATCCCCACAGATCTTGCAACACTGATGAAGCAACGATATAATACTGAGTTTCAATACGTTTATTGTTCTCATATGGTTTCAACTGATCAACACAGATCTTGCAACACTGATCAAGCAACGATATAATACTGAGTTTCAATAAGTTTATTGTTCTCATATGGTTTCAACTGATCAACACAGATCTTGCAACACTGATCAAGCAACGATATAATACTGAGTTTCAATTAGTTTATTGTTCTCATATGGTTTAACTGATCAACACAGATCTTGTAACACTCATCAAGCAACGATATAATACTGAGTTTCAATAAGTTTATTGTTCTCATATGGTTCTAACTGATCCCCACAGATCTTGCAACACTGATCAAGCAACGATATAATACTGAGTTTCAATAAGTTTATAGTTCTCATATGGTTTCAACTGATCAACACAGATCTTGCAACACTGATAAAGCAACGATATAATACTGAGTTTCAATAAGTTTATTGTCCTCATATGGTTTCAACTGATCAACACAGATCTTGCAACACTGATCAAGCAGCGATATAATACTGAGTTTCAATAAGTTAATTGTTCTCATATGGTTTGAACTGATCAACACAGATCTGGCAACACTGATCAAGCAACGATATAATACTGAGTTTCAATACGTTTATTGTTCTCATATGGTTTCAACTGATCAACACAGATCTGGCAACACTGATCAAGCAACGATATAATACGAAGTTTCAATACGTTTCTTGTTCTCATATGGTTGCAACTGATCATACAGATCTTGCAACACTGATCAAGCAACGATATAATACTAAGTTTCAATAAGTTTATTGTTCTCATATGGTTTCAACTGATCAACACAGATCTTGCAACACTGATCAAGCAACGATATAATACTGAGTTTCAATAAGTTTATAATTCTCATATGTTTTCAACTGATCAACATAGATCTTGCAACACTGATCAAGCAACGATATAATACTGAGTTTCAATACGTTTATTGTTCTCATATGGTTTAAACTGATCAACACAGATCTTGCAACACTGATCAAGCAACGATATAATACTGAGTTTCAATAAGTTTATTGTTCTCATATGGTTTCAACTGATCAACACAGATCTTGCAACACTGATCAAGCAACGATATAATACTGAGTTTCAATACGTTTATTGTTCTCATATGGTTTCAACTGATCAACACAGATCTTGCAACACTGATCAAGCAACGATATAATACTAAGTTTCAATAAGTTTATTGTTCTCATATGGTTTAAACTGGTCAACACAGATCT
Organism: Sepiola atlantica; assembly: GCA_963556195.1. Lineage (NCBI taxonomy): Eukaryota > Metazoa > Mollusca > Cephalopoda > Sepiida > Sepiolidae > Sepiola > Sepiola atlantica. Next base: position 149,507,226 of record OY744525.1, read on the forward strand.
TGCAACACTGATAAAGCAACGAGATAATACTGAGTTTCAATAAGTTTATTGTTCTCATATAGTTTCAACTGATCCCCACAGATCTTGCAACACTGATCAAGCAACGATATAATACTGAGTTTCAATACCTTTATTGTTCTCATATGGTTTCAACTGATCAACACAGATCTTGCAACACTGATCAAGCAACGATATAATACTGAGTTTCAATACGTTTATTGTTCTCATATGGTTTCAACTGATCAACACAGATCTTGCAACACTGATCAAGCAACAATATAATACTGAGTTTCAATAAGTTTATTGTTCTCATATGGTGTCAACTGATCAACACAGATCTTGCAACACTGATCAAGCAACGATATAATACTGAGTTTCAATAAGTTTATTGTACTCATATGGTTTCAACTGATCAACACAGATCTTGCGACACTCATCAAGCAACGATATAATACTGAGTTTCAATAAGTTTATTGTTCTCATATGGTTTCAACTGATCAACACAGATCTTGCAACACTGATCAAGTAACGATATAATACTGAGTTTCAATAAGTTTATAGTTCTCATATGGTTTCAACTGATCAACACAGATCTTGCAACACTGATAAAGCAACGATATAATACTGAGTTTCAATAAGTTTATTGTTCTCATATGGTTTCAACTGATCAACACAGATCTTGCAACACTGATCAAGCAGCGATATAATACTGAGTTTCAATAAGTTTATAGTTCTCATATGGTTTCAACTGATCAACACAGATCTTGCAACACTGATCAAGCAACGATATAATACTGAGTTTCAATAAGTTTATTGTTCTCATATGCTTTCAACTGATCAACACAGATCTTGCAACACTGATCAAGCAACGATATAATACTGAGTTTCAATAAGTTTATTGTTCTCATATGGTTTCAACTGATCAACACAGATCTTGCAACACTGATCAAGCAACGATATAATACTGAGTTTCAATAAGTTTATTGTTCTCACGTGGTTTCAACTGATCAACACAAATCTTGCAACACTGATCAAGCAACGATATAATACTGAGTTTCAATAAGTTTATTGTTCTCATATGGCTTCAACTGATCAACACAGACCTTGCAACACTGATCAAGCAACGATATAATACTGAGTTTCAATAAGTTCATTGTTCTCGTATGGTTTCAACTGATCAACACAGATCTGGCAACACTGATCAAGCAACGATATAATACTGAGTTTCAATAGGTTTATAGTTCTCATATGGTTTAAACTGATCAACGCAGATCTTGCAACACTGATAAAGCAACGATATAATACTGAGTTTCAATAAGTTAATTGTTCTCATAAGGTTTCAACTGATCAACACCCATCTTGCAACACTGATCAAGCAACGATATAATACTGAGTTTAAATAACTTAATTGTTCTCATATGGTTTCAACTGATCAACACAGATCTTGCACCACTGATCAAGCAACGATATAATACTGAGTTTCAATAAGTTTATTGTTCTCATATGGTTTCAACTGATCAACACAGATCTTGCAACACTGATCAAGCAACGATATAATACTGAGTTTCAATAAGTTTATTGTTCTCATATGTTTTCAACTGATCAACACAGATTTTGCAAAACTGATCAAGCAACGATATAATACTGAGTTTCAATACGTTTATTGTTCTCATATGGTTTCAACTGATCAACACAGATCTTGCAACACTGATCAAGCAACGATATAATACTAAGTTTCAATAAGTTTATTGTTCTCATATGGTTTCAACTGATCAACACAGCTCTTGCAACACTGATCAAGAAACGATATATTACTGAGTTTCAATAAGTTTATAATTCTCATATGTTTTCAACTGATCAACATAGATCTTGCAACACTGATCAAGGAACGATATAATACTGAGTTTCAATACGTTTATTGTTCTCATATGGTTTCAACTGATCAACACAGATCTTGCAACACTGATCAAGCAACGATATAATACTGAGTTTCAATAAGTTTATTGTTCTCATATGGTTTCAACTAATCAACACAGATCTTGCAACACTGATCAAGCAACGATATAATACAGAGTTTCAATACGTTTATTGTTCTCATATGGTTTCAACTGATCAACACAGATCTTGCAACACTGATCAAGCAACGATATAATACTGAGTTTCAATAAGTTTATTGTTCTCATATGGTTCTAACTGATAACACAGATCTTGCAACACTGATCAAGCAACGAGATAATACTGAGTTTCAATAATTTTATAGTTCTCATATGGTTTCAACTGATCAACACAGATCTTGCTACACTCATCAAGCAACGATATAATACTGAGTTTCAATAAGTTTATTGTTCTCATATGGTTTCAACTGATCAACACAGATCTTGCAACACTGATCAAGCAACGATATAATACGGAGTTTCAATAAGTTTATTGTTCTCATATGGTTTCAACTGATCAACACAGATCTTGCAACACTGATCAAGCAACGATATAATACGGGTTTCAATAAGTTTATTGTTCTCATTTGGTTGCAACTGATCAACACAGATCTTGCAACACTGATCAAGCAACGATATAATACTGAGTTTCAATAAGTTTATTATTCTCATATGGTTTCAACTGATCAACACAGGTCTTGCAACACTGATCAAGCAACGATATAATACTGAGTTTCAATAAGTTTATTGTTCTCATATGTTTTCAACTGATCAACACAGATCTTGCAACACTGATCAAGCAACGATATGATACTGAGTGTCAATACGTTTATTGTTCTCATATGGTTTCAACTGATCAACACAGATCTTGCAACACTGATCAAGCAACGATATAATACTGAGTTTCAATAAGTTTATTGTTCTCATATTGTTTCAACTGATCAACACAAATCTTGCAACACTGATCAAGCAACGATATAATACTGAGTTTCAATAAGTTTATTGTTCTCATATGGCTTCAACTGATCAACACAGATCTTGCAACACTGATCAAGCAACGATATAATACTGAGTTTCAATAAGTTAATTGTTCTCATATGGTTTCAACTGATCAACACAGATCTGGCAACACTGATCAAGCAACGATATAATACTGAGTTTCAATAAGTTTATAGTTCTCATATGGTTTAAACTGATCAACGCAGATCTTGCAACACTGATCAAGCAACGATATAATACTGAGTTTCAATAAGTTAATTGTTCTCATATGGTTTCAACTGATCAACACCCATCTTGCAACACTGATCAAGCAACGATATAATACTGAGTTTAAATAACTTAATTGTTCTCATATGGTTTCAACTGATCAACACAGATCTTGCACCACTGATCAAGAAACGATATAATACTGAGTTTCAATAAGTTTATTGTTCTCATATGGTTCCAACTGATCAACACAGATCTTGAAACACTGATCAAGCAACGATATAATACTGAGTTTCAATAAGTTTATTGTTCTCATATGTTTTCAACTGATCAACACAGATCTTGCAAAACTGATCAAGCAACGATATAATACTGAGTTTCAATACGTTTATTGTTCTCATATGGTTTCAACTGATCAACACAGATCTTGCAACACTGATCAAGCAACGATATAATACTAAGTTTTAATAAGTTTATTGTTCTCATATGGTTTCAACTGATCAACACAGATCTTGCAACACTGATCAAGCAACGATATAATACTGAGTTTCAATAAGTTTATAATTCTCATATGTTTTCAACTGATCAACATAGATCTTGAAACACTGATCAAGCAACGATATAATACTGAGTTTCAATACGTTTATTGTTCTCATATGGTTTCAACTGATCAACACAGATCTTGCAACACTGATCAAGCAACGATATAATACTGAGTTTCAATAAGTTTATTGTTCTCATATGGTTTCAACTAATCAACACAGATCTTGCAACACTGATCAAGCAACGATATAATACTGAGTTTCAATACGTTTATTGTTCTCATATAGTTTCAACTGATCAACACAGATCTTGCAACACTGATCAAGCAACGATATAATACTGAGTTTCAATAAGTTTATTGTTCTCATATGGTTTCAACTGATCAACACAGATCTTGCAACACTGATCAAGCAACGAGATAATACTGAGTTTCAATAAGTTTATTGTTCTCATATAGTTTCAACTGATCCCCACAGATCTTGCAACACTGATCAAGCAACGATATAATACTGAGTTTCAATAAGTTTATTGTTCTCATATGGTTTCAACTGATCAACACAGATCTTGCAACACTGATCAAGCAACGATATAATACTGAGTTTCAATAAGTTTATTGTTCTCATATGGTTTCAACTGATCAACACAGATCTTGCAACACTGATCAAGCAACAATTTAATACTGAGTTTCAATAAGTTTATTGTTCTCATATGGTTTCAACTGATCAACACAGATCTTGCAACACTGATCAAGCAACGATATAATACTGAGTTTCAATAAGTTTATTGTTCTCATATGGTTTAAACTGATCAACACAGATCTTGCTACACTCATCAAGCAACGATATAATACTGAGTTTCAATAAGTTTATTGTTCTCATATGGTTTCAACTGATCCCCACAGATCTTGCAACACTGATCAAGCAACGATATAATACTGAGTTTCAATAAGTTTATAGTTCTCATATGGTTTCAACTGATCAACACAGATCTTGCAACACTGATCAAGCAACGATATAATACTGAGTTTTAATACGTTTATTGTTCTCATATAGTTTCAACTGATCAACACAGATCTTGCAACACTGATCAAGCAACGATATAATACTGAGTTTCAATAAGTTTATTGTTCTCATATGGTTCTAACTGATCAACACAGATCTTGCAACACTGATCAAGCAACGAGATAATACTGAGTTTCAATAAGTTTATTGTTCTCATATAGTTTCAACTGATCCCCACAGATCTTGCAACACTGATCAAGCAACGATATAATACTGAGTTTCAATAAGTTTATTGTTCTCATATGGTTTCAACTAATCAACACGGATCTTGCAACACTGATCAAGCAACGATATAATACAGAGTTTCAATACGTTTATTGTTCTCATATGGTTTCAACTGATCAACACAGATCTTGCAACACTGATCAAGCAACGATATAATACTGAGTTTCAATAAGTTTATTGTTCTCATATGGTTCTAACTGATAACACAGATCTTGCAACACTGATCAAGCAACGAGATAATACTGAGTTTCAATAATTTTATAGTTCTCATATGGTTTCAACTGATCAACACAGATCTTGCTACACTCATCAAGCAACGATATAATACTGAGTTTCAATAAGTTTATTGTTCTCATATGGTTTCAACTGATCAACACAGATCTTGCAACACTGATCAAGCAACGATATAATACGGAGTTTCAATAAGTTTATTGTTCTCATATGGTTTCAACTGATCAACACAGATCTTGCAACACTGATCAAGCAACGATATAATACGGGTTTCAATAAGTTTATTGTTCTCATTTGGTTGCAACTGATCAACACAGATCTTGCAACACTGATCAAGCAACGATATAATACTGAGTTTCAATAAGTTTATTATTCTCATATGGTTTCAACTGATCAACACAGGTCTTGCAACACTGATCAAGCAACGATATAATACTGAGTTTCAATAAGTTTATTGTTCTCATATGTTTTCAACTGATCAACACAGATCTTACAACACTGATCAAGCAACGATATAATACTGAGTTTCAATACGTTTATTGTTCTCATATGGTTTCAATGATCAACACAGATCTTGCAACACTGATCAAGCAACGATATAATACTGAGTTTCAATAAGTTTATTGTTCTCATATGGTTTCAACTGATCAACACAGATCTTGCAACACTGATCAAGCAACGATATGATACTGAGTGTCAATACGTTTATTGTTCTCATATGGTTTCAACTGATCAACACAGATCTTGCAACACTGATCAAGCAACGATATAATACTGAGTTTCAATAAGTTTATTGTTCTCATATTGTTTCAACTGATCAACACAAATCTTGCAACACTGATCAAGCAACGATATAATACTGAGTTTCAATAAGTTTATTGTTCTCATATGGCTTCAACTGATCAACACAGATCTTGCAACACTGATCAAGCAACGATATAATACTGAGTTTCAATAAGTTAATTGTTCTCATATGGTTTCAACTGATCAACACAGATCTGGCAACACTGATCAAGCAACGATATAATACTGAGTTTCAATAAGTTTATAGTTCTCATATGGTTTAAACTGATCAACGCAGATCTTGCAACACTGATCAAGCAACGATATAATACTGAGTTTCAATAAGTTAATTGTTCTCATATGGTTTCAACTGATCAACACCCATCTTGCAACACTGATCAAGCAACGATATAATACTGAGTTTAAATAACTTAATTGTTCTCATATGGTTTCAACTGATCAACACAGATCTTGCACCACTGATCAAGAAACGATATAATACTGAGTTTCAATAAGTTTATTGTTCTCATATGGTTTCAACTGATCAACACAGATCTTGAAACACTGATCAAGCAACGATATAATACTGAGTTTCAATAAGTTTATTGTTCTCATATGTTTTCAACTGATCAACACAGATCTTGCAAAACTGATCAAGCAACGATATAATACTGAGTTTCAATACGTTTATTGTTCTCATATGGTTTCAACTGATCAACACAGATCTTGCAACACTGATCAAGCAACGATATAATACTAAGTTTTAATAAGTTTATTGTTCTCATATGGTTTCAACTGATCAGCACAGATCTTGCAACACTGATCAAGCAACGATATAATACTGAGTTTCAATAAGTTTATAATTCTCATATGTTTTCAACTGATCAACATAGATCTTGAAACACTGATCAAGCAACGATATAATACTGAGTTTCAATACGTTTATTGTTCTCATATGGTTTCAACTGATCAACACAGATCTTGCAACACTGATCAAGCAACGATATAATACTGAGTTTCAATAAGTTTATTGTTCTCATATGGTTTCAACTAATCAACACAGATCTTGCAACACTGATCAAGCAACGATATAATACTGAGTTTCAATACGTTTATTGTTCTCATATAGTTTCAACTGATCAACACAGATCTTGCAACACTGATCAAGCAACGATATAATACTGAGTTTCAATAAGTTTATTGTTCTCATATGGTTTCAACTGATCAACACAGATCTTGCAACACTGATCAAGCAACGAGATAATACTGAGTTTCAATAAGTTTATTGTTCTCATATAGTTTCAACTGATCCCCACAGATCTTGCAACACTGATCAAGCAACGATATAATATAGAGTTTCAATAAGTTTATTGTTCTCATATGGTTTCAACTGATCAACACAGATCTTGCAACACTGACCAAGCAACGATATAATACTGAGTTTCAATAAGTTTATTGTTCTCATATGGTTTCAACTGATCAACACAGATCTTGCAACACTGATCAAGCAACAATTTAATACTGAGTTTCAATAAGTTTATTGTTCTCATATGGTTTCAACTGATCAACACAGATCTTGCAACACTGATCAAGCAACGATATAATACTGAGTTTCAATAAGTTTATTGTTCTCATATGGTTTAAACTGATCAACACAGATCTTGCTACACTCATCAAGCAACGATATAATACTGAGTTTCAATAAGTTTATTGTTCTCATATGGTTTCAACTGATCCCCACAGATCTTGCAACACTGATCAAGCAACGATATAATACTGAGTTTCAATAAGTTTATAGTTCTCATATGGTTTCAACTGATCAACACAGATCTTGCAACACTGATCAAGCAACGATATAATACTGAGTTTTAATACGTTTATTGTTCTCATATAGTTTCAACTGATCAACACAGATCTTGCAACACTGATCAAGCAACGATATAATACTGAGTTTCAATAAGTTTATTGTTCTCATATGGTTCTAACTGATCAACACAGATCTTGCAACACTGATCAAGCAACGAGATAATACTGAGTTTCAATAAGTTTATTGTTCTCATATAGTTTCAACTGATCCCCACAGATCTTGCAACACTGATCAAGCAACGATATAATACTGAGTTTCAATAAGTTTATTGTTGTCATATGGTTTCAACTGATCAACACAGATCTTGCAACACTGATCAAGCAACGATATAATACTGAGTTTCAATAAGTTTATTGTTCTCATATGGTTTCAACTGATCAACACAGATCTTGCAACACTGATCAAGCAACAATTTAATACTGAGTTTCAATAAGTTTATTGTTCTCATATGGTTTCAACTGATCAACACAAATCTTGCACCACTGATCAAGCAACGATATAATACTGAGTTTCAATAAGTTTATTGTTCTCATATGGTTTCAACTGATCAACACAGATCTTGCTACACTCATCAAGCAACGATATAATACTGAGTTTCAATAAGTTTATTGTTCTCATATGGTTTCAACTGATCCCCACAGATCTTGCAACACTGATCAAGCAACGATATAATACTGAGTTTCAATAAGTTTATAGTTCTCATATGGTTTCAACTGATCAACACAGATCTTGCAACACTGATAAAGCAAGGATATAATACTGAGTTTCAATAAGTTTATTGTTCTCATATGGTTTCAACTGATCAACACAGATCTTGCAACACTGATCAAGCAGCGATATAATACTGAGTTTCAATAAGTTAATTGTTCTCATATGGTTTGAACTGATCAACACAGATCTGGCAACACTGATCAAGCAACGATATAATACTGAGTTTCAATAAGTTTATAGTTCTCATATGGTTTAAACTGATCAACACAGATCTTGCAACACTGATCAAGCAACGATATAATACTGAGTTTCAATAAGTTAATTGTTCTCATATGGTTTCAACTGATCAACACCCATCTTGCAACACTGATCAAGCAACGATATAATACTGAGTTTAAATAACTTAATTGTTCTCATATGGTTTCAACTGATCAACACAGATCTTGCACCACTGATCAAGCAACGATATAATACTGAGTTTCAATAAGTTTATTGTTCTCATATGGTTTCAACTGATCAACACAGATCTTGCAACACTGATCAAGCAACGATATAATACTGAGTTTCAATAAGTTTATTGTTCTCATATGTTTTCAACTGATCAACACAGATCTTGCAACACTGATCAAGCAACGATATAATACTGAGTTTCAATACGTTTATTGTTCTCATATGGTTTCAACTGATCAACACAGATCTTGCAACACTTATCAAGCAACGATATAATACTAAGTTTCAATAAGTTTATTGTTCTTATATGGTTTCAACTGATCAACACAGATCTTGCAACATTGATCAAGCAACGATATAATACTGAGTTTACATAAGTTTATAATTCTCATATGTTTTCAACTGATCAACATAGATTTTGCAACACTGATCAAGCAACGATATAATACTGAGTTTCAATACGTTTATTGTTTTCATATGGTTTCAACTGATCAACACAGATCTTGCAACACTGATCAAGCAACGATATAATACTGAGTTTCAATAAGTTTATTGTTCTCATATGGTTTCAACTAATCAACACAGATCTTGCAACACTAATCAAGCAACGATATAATACTGAGTTTCAATACGTTTATTGTTCTCATATGGTTTCAACTGATCAACACAGATCTTGCAACACTGATCAAGCAACGATATAATACTGAGTTTCAATAAGTTTATTGTTCTCATATGGTTTTAACTGATCAACACAGATCTTGCAACACTGATCAAGCAACGAGATAATACTGAGTTTCAACAAGTTTATTGTTCTCATATAGTTTACACTGATCCCCACAGATCTTGCTACACTGATCAAGCAACGATATAATACTGAGTTTCAATACGTTTATTGTTCTTATATGGTTTAAACTGATCACCACAGATCTTGAAACACTGATCAAGCAACGATATAATACTGAGTTTCAATAAGTGTATTGTTCTCATATGGTTTCAACTGATCAACACAGATCTTGCAACACTGATCAAGCAACGATATAATACTGAGTTTCAATAAGTTTATTGTTCTCATATGGTTTCAACTGATCAACACAGATCTTGAAACACTGATCAAGCAACGATATAATACTGAGTTTCAATAAGTTTATTGTTCTCATATGGTTTCAACTGATCAACACAGATCTTGCAACACTGATCAAGCAACGATATAATACTGAGTTTCAATAAGTTTATTGTTCTCATATGGTTTCAACTGATCAACACAGATCTTGTAACACTGATCAAACACCGATATAATACTGAGTTTCAATAACTTTATTGTTCTCATATGGTTTCAACTGATCCCCACATATCTTGAAACACTGATCAAGCAACGATATAATACTGAGTTTCAATAACTTTATAGTTCTCATATGGTTTCAACTGATCCCCACAGATCTTGCAACACTGATCAAGCAACGATATAATACTGAGTTTCAATAAGTTTATTGTTCTCATATGGTTTCAACTGATCAACACAGATCTAGCAACACTGATCAAGCAACGATATAATACTGAGTTTCAATAAGTTTATTGTTCTCATATGGTTTCAACTAATCAACACAGATCTTGCAACACTGATCAAGCAACGATATAATACTGAGTTTCAATAAGTTTATTGTTCTCATATGGTTTCAACTGATCAACACAGATCTTGCAACACTGATCAAGCAACGATATAATACTGAGTTTCAATAAGTTTATTGTTCTCATATGGTTTCAACTGATCAACACAGATCTTGCAACCCTGATCAAGCAACGAGATAATACTGAGTTTCAATAACTTTATTGTTCTCATATGGTTTCAACTGATCAACACAGATCTTCCAACACTGATCAAGCAACGATATAATACTGAGTTTCAATAAGTTTATTATTTTCATATGGTTTCAACTGATCAACACAGATCTTGCAACACTGATCAAGCAACGATATAATACTGAGTTTCAACAAGTTTATTGTTCTCATATGGTTCAACTGATCAACACAGATCTTGCAACACTGATCAAGCAACGATATAATACTGAGTTTCAATGAGTTTATTGTTCTCATATGGTTTCAACTGATCAACACAGATCTTGCAACACTGATCAAGCAACGATATAATACTGAGTTTCAATTAGTTTATTGTTCTCATATGGTTTCAACTGATCAACACAGATCTTGCAACACTGATCAAGCAACGATATAATACTGAGTTTCAATGAGTTTATTGTTCTCATATGGTTTCAACTGATCAACACAGATCTTGCAACACTGATAAAGCAACGATATAATACTGAGTTTCAATAAGTTTATTGTTTTCATATGGTTTCAACTGATCAACACAGATCTTGCAACACTGATCAAGCAACGATATAATACTGAGTTTCAATAAGTTTATTGTTCTCATATGGTTTAAACTGATCAACACAGATCTTGCAACACTGATAAAGCAACGATATAATACTGAGTTTCAATAAGTTTATTGTTCTCATATGGTTTCAACTGATCAACACAGATCTTGCAACACTGATCAAGCAACGATATAATACTGAGTTTCAATAAGTTTATTGTTCTCATATGGTTTCAACTGATCAACACAGATCTTGCAACACTGATCAAGCAACAATATAATACTGAGTTTCAATAAGTTTATTGTTCTCATATGGTTTCAACTGATCAACACAGATCTTGCAACACTGATCAAGCAACGATATAATACTGAGTTTCAATAAGTTTATAGTTCTCATATGGTTTCAACTGATCGCCACAGATCTTGCAACACTGATCAAGCAACGATATAATACTGAGTTTCAATAGCTTTGTTGTTCTCATATGGTTTCAATTGATCAACACAGATCTTGCAACACTGGTCAAGCAACGATATAATACTGAGTTTCAATAACTTTATTGTTCTCATATGGTTTCAACTAATCAACACAGATCCTGCAACACTGATCAAGACAAGGATATAATTCTGAGTTTCAATAAGTTTATAGTTCTCATATGGTTTCAACTGATCAACACAGATCTTGCAACACTGATCAAACAACGATATAATACTTAGTTTCAATAACTTTATTGTTCTTATATGGTTTCAACTGATCCCCACAGATCTTGCAACACTGATCAAGCAACGATATAATACTGAGTTTCAATAACTTTATAGTTGTCATATGGTTTCAACTGATCCCCACAGATCTTGCAACACTGATCAAGCAACGATATAATACTGAGTTTCAATAAGTTTATTGTTCTCATATGGTTGCAACTGATCAACACAGATCTTGCAACACTGATCAAGCAACGATATAATACTGAGTTTCAATAAGTTTATTGTTCTCATATGGTTTCAACTGATCAACACAGATCTTGCAACACTGATCAAGCAACGATATAATACTGAGTTTCAATGAGTTAATTGTTCTCATATGGTTTCAACTGATCAACACAGATCTTGCAACACTGATCTAGCAACGATATAATACTGAGTTTCAATAAGTTTATTGTTCTCATACGGTTTCAACTGATCAACACAGATCTTGCAACACTGATCAAGCAACGATATAATACTGAGTTTAAATAAGTTTATTCTTCTCATATGGTTTCAACTGATCAACACAGATCTTGCAACACTGATCAAGCAACGATATAATACGGGTTTCAATAAGTTTATTGTTCTCATATGGTTGCAACTGATCAACACAGATCTTGCAACACTGATCAAGCAACGATATAATACTGAGTTTCAATAAGTTTATTATTCTCATATGGTTTCAACTGATCAACACAGATCCTGTAAACACTGATCAAGCAACGATATAATACTGAGTTTCAATAAGTTTATTGTTCTCATATGGTTTCAACTCATCAACACAGATCTTGCAACACTGATCAAGCAACGATATAATACTGAGTTTAAATAAGTTTATTGTTCTCATATGGTTTCAACTGATCAACACAGATCTTGCAACACTGATCAAGCAACGATATAATACTGAGTTTCAATAAGTTTATTGTTCTCATATGGTTTCAACTGATCGACACAGATCTTGCAACACTGATCAAGCAACGATATAATACTGAGTTTCAATAAGTTTATTGTTCTCATATGGTTTCAACTGATCAACACAGATCTTGCAACACTGATAAAGCAACGATATAATACTGAGTTTCAATAAGTTTATTGTTCTCATATGGTTTCAACTGATCAACACAGATCATGCAACACTGATCAAGCAACGATATAATACTGAGTTTCAATAAGTTTATTGTTCTCATATGGTTTCAACTGATCAACACAGATCTTGCAACACTGATCAAGCAACGATATAATACTGAGTTTCAATAAGTTTATTGTTCTCATATGGTTTCAACTGATCAACACAGATCTTGCAACACTGATCAAGCAACGATATAATACTGAGTTTCAATAAGTTTATAGTTCTCATATGGTTTCAACTGATCCCCACAGATCTTGCAACACTGATCAAGCAACGATATAATACTGAGTTTCAATAACTTTATTGTTCTCATATGGTTTCAATTGATCAACACAGATCTTGCAACACTGATCAAGCAACGATATAATTCTGAGTTTCAATAAGTTTATAGTTCTCATATGGTTTCAACTGATCAACACAGATCTTGCAACACTGATCAAACACCGATATAATACTGAGTTTCAATAACTTTATTGTGCTCATATGGTTTCAACTGATCTCCACAGATCTGGCAACACTGATCAAGCAACGATATAATACTGAGTTTCAATAACTGTATAGTTCTCATATGGTTTCAACTGATCCCCACAGATCTTGCAACACTGATCAAGCAACGATATAATACTGAGTTTCAATAAGTTTATTGTTCTCATATTGTTTCAACTGATCAACACAGATCTAGCAACACTGATCAAGCAACGATATAATACTGAGTTTCAATAAGTTTATTGTTCTCATATGGTTTCAACTAATCAACACAGATCTTGCAACACTGATCAAGCAACGATATAATACTGAGTTTCAATAAGTTTATTGTTCTCATATGGTTTCAACTGATCAACACAGATCTTGCAACACTGATCAAGCAACGATATAATACTGAGTTTCAATAAGTTTATTGTTCTCATATGGTTTCAACTGATCAACACAGATCTTGCAACACTGATCAAGCAACGATATAATACTGAGTTTCAATAACTTTATTGTTCTCATATGGTTTCAACTGATCAACACAGATCTTCCAACACTGATCAAGCAACGATATAATACTGAGTTTCATTCAGTTTATTATTTTCATATGGTTTCAACTGATCAACACAGATCTTGCAACACTGATCAAGCAACGATATAATACTGAGTTTCAACAAGTTTATAGTTCTCATATGGTTCAACTGATCAACACAGATCTTGCAACACTGATCAAACAACGATATAATACTGAGTTTCAATGAGTTTATTGTTCTCATATGGTTTCAACTGATCAACACAGATCTTGCAACACTGATCAAGCAACGATATAATACTGAGTTTCAATAAGTTTATTGTTCTCATATGGTTTGAATTGATCAACACAGATCTTGCAACACTGATCAAGCAACGATATAATACTGAGTTTCAATAAGTTTATTGTTCTCATATGGTTTCAACTGATCAACACAGATCTTGCAACACTGATAAAGCAACGATATAATACTGAGTTTCAATAAGTTTATTGTTTTCATATGGTTTCAACTGATCAACACAGATCTTGCAACACTGATCAAGCAACGATATAATACTGAGTTTCAATAAGTTTATGGTTCTCATATGGTTTCAACTGATCAACACAGATCTTGCAACACTGATAAAGCAACGATATAATACTGAGTTTCAATAACTTTATTGTTCTCATATGGTTTCAACTGATCCCCACAGATCTTGCAACACTGATCAAGCAACGATATAATACTGAGTTTCAATAAGTTTATTGTTCTCATATGGTTTCAACTGATCAACACAGATCTTGCAACACTGATCAAGCAACGATATAATACTGAGTTTCAATAAGTTTATTGTTCTCATATAGTTTTAAACTGATCAACACAGATCTTTCAACAATGATCAAGCAACGATATAATACTGAGTTTCAATAAGTTTATAGTTCTCATATGGTTTCAACTGATCCCCACAGATCTTGCAACACTGATCAAGCAACGATATAATACTGAGTTTCAATAAGTTTATTGTTCTCATATTGTTTCAACTGATCAACACAGATCTAGCAACACTGATCAAGCAACGATATAATACTGAGTTTCAATAAGTTTATTGTTCTCATATGGTTTCAACTAATCAACACAGATCTTGCAACACTGATCAAGCAACGATATAATACTGAGTTTCAATAAGTTTATTGTTCTCATATGGTTTCAACTGATCAACACAGATCTTGCAACACTGATCAAGCAACGATATAATACTGAGTTTCAATAAGTTTATTGTTTTCATATGGTTTCAACTGATCATTACAGATCTTGCAACACTGATCAAGCAACGATATAATACTGAGTTTCAATCAGTTTATTATTTTCATATGGTTTCAACTGATCAACACAGATCTTGCAACACTGATCAAGCAACGATATAATACTGAGTTTCAACAAGTTTATTGTTCTCATATGGTTCAACTGATAAACACAGATCTTGCAACACTGATCAAACAACGATATAATACTGAGTTTCAATGAGTTTATTGTTCTCATATGGTTTCAACTGATCAACACAGATCTTGCAACACTGATCAAGCAACGATATAATACTGAGTTTCAATAAGTTTATTGTTCTCATATGGTTTCAATTGATCAACACAGATCTTGCAACACTGATCAAGCAACGATATAATACTGAGTTTCAATAAGTTTATTGTTCTCATATGGTTTCAACTGATCAACACAGATCTTGCAACACTGATAAAGCAACGATATAATACTGAGTTTCAATAAGTTTATTGTTTTCATATGGTTTCAACTGATCAACACAGATCTTGCAACACTGATCAAGCAACGATATAATACTGAGTTTCAATAAGTTTATGGTTCTCATATGGTTTCAACTGATCATACAGATCTTGCAACACTGATAAAGCAACGATATAATACTGAGTTTCAATAAGTTTATTGTTCTCATATGGTTTCAACTGATCAACACAGATCTTGCAACACTGATCAAGCAACGATATAATACTGAGTTTCAATAAGTTTATTGTTCTCATATGGTTTCAACTGATCAACACAGATCTTGCAACACTGATCAAGCAACGATATAATACTGAGTTTCAATAAGTTTATTGTTCTCATATGGTTTAAACTGATCAACACAGATCTTTCAACAATGATCAAGCAACGATATAATACTGAGTTTCAATAAGTTTATAGTTCTCATATGGTTTCAACTGATCCCTACAGATCTTGCAACACTGATCAAGCAACGATATAATACTGAGTTTCTATAGCTTTATTGTTCTCATATGGTTTCAATTGATCAACACAGATCTTGCAACACTGATCAAGCAACGATATAATACTGAGTTTCAATAACTTTATTGTTCTCATATGGTTTCAACTGATCAACACAGATCTTGCAACACTGATCAAGCAACGATATAATTGAGTTTCAATAAGTTTATAGTTCTCATATGGTTTCAACTGATCAACACAGATCTTGCAACACTGATCAAACAACGATATAATACTGAGTTTCAATAACTTTATTGTTCTCATATGGTTTCAACTGATCCCCACAGATCTTGCAACGCTGATCAAGCAACGATATAATACTGAGTTTCAATAACTTTATAGTTCTCATATGGTTTCAACTGATCAACACAGATCTTGCAACACTGATCAAACAACGATATAATACTGAGTTTCGATAACTTTATTGTTCTCATATGGTTTCAACTGATCAACACAGATCTTGCAACGCTGATCAAGCAACGATATAATACTGAGTTTCAATAACTTTATAGTTCTCATATGGTTTCAACTGATCAACACAGATCTTGCAACACTGATCAAGCAACGATATAATACTGAGTTTCAATAAGTTTATTGTTCTCATATGGTTCAACTGATCAACACAGAACTTGCAACACTGATCAAGCAACGATATAATACTGAGTTTCAATGAGTTAATTGTTCTCATATGGTTTCGACTGATCAACACAGATCTTGCAACACTGATCAAGCAACGATATAATACTGAGTTTCAATAAGTTTATTGTTCTCATACGGTTTCAACTGATCAACACAGATCTTGCAACACTGATAAAGCAACGATGTAATACTGAGTTTCAATAAGTTTATTATTCTCATATGGTTTCAACTGATCAACACAGATCTTGCAACACTGATCAAGCAACGATATAATACTGAGTTTCAATAAGTTTATTGTTCTCATATGGTTGCAACTGATCAACACAGATCTTGCAACACTGATCAAGCAACGAGATAATACTGAGTTTCAATAAGTTTATTATTCTCATATGGTTTCAACTGATCAACACAGATCTTGAAACACTGATCAAGCAACGATATAATACTGAGTTTCAATAAGTTTATTGTTCTCATATGGTTTCAACTCATCAACACAGATCTTGCAACACTGATCAAGCAACGATATAATACTGAGTTTCAATAAGTTTATTGTTCTCATATGGTTCTAACTGATCAACACAGATCTTGCAACACTGATCAAGCAACGATATAATACTGAGTTTCAATAAGTTTATTGTTCTCATATGGTTTCAACTGATCGACACAGATCTTGCAACACTGATCAAGCAACGATATAATACTGAGTTTCAATAAGTTTATTGTTCTCATATGGTTTCAACTGATCAACACAGATCTTGCAACACTGATAAAGCAACGATATAATACTGAGTTTCAATAAGTTAATTGTTCTCATATGGTTTCAACTGATCAACACAGATCTTGCAACACTGATCAAGCAACGATATAATACTGAGTTTCAATAAGTTTATTGTTCTCATATGGTTTCAACTGATCAACACAGATCTTGCAACACTGATCAAGCAACGATATAATACTGAGTTTC
Source organism: Sepiola atlantica (assembly GCA_963556195.1). Lineage (NCBI taxonomy): Eukaryota > Metazoa > Mollusca > Cephalopoda > Sepiida > Sepiolidae > Sepiola > Sepiola atlantica. The sequence continues at coordinate 149,525,359 of OY744525.1, forward strand.
AATAAGTTTATTGTTCTCATATGGTTTCAACTGATCAACACAGATCTTGCAACACTGATCAAGCAACGATATAATACTGAGTTTCAATAAGTTTATAGTTCTCATATGGTTTCAACTGATCCCCACAGATCTTGCAACACTGATCAAGCAACGATATAATACTGAGTTTCAATAGCTTTATTGTTCTCATATGGTTTCAATTGATCAACACAGATCTTGCAACACTGATCAAGCAACGATATAATACTGAGTTTCAACCCCTTTGTTGTTCTCATATGGTTTCAACTGATCAACACAGATCTTGCAACACTGATCAAGCAACGATATAATTCTGAGTTTCAATAAGTTTATAGTTCTCATATGGTTTCAACTGATCAACACAGATCTTGCAACACTGATCAAACACCGATATAATACTGAGTTTCAATAACTTTATTGTGCTCATATGGTTTCAACTGATCCCCACAGATCTGGCAACACTGATCAAGCAACGATATAATACTGAGTTTCAATTACTTTATAGTTCTCATATGGTTTCAACTGATCCCCACAGATCTTGCAACACTGATCAAGCAACGATATAATACTGAGTTTCAATAAGTTTATTGTTCTCATATTGTTTCAACTGATCAACACAGATCTAGCAACACTGATCAAGCAACGATATAATACTGAGTTTCAATAAGTTTATTGTTCTCATATGGTTTCAACTGATCAACACAGATCTTGCAACACTGATCAAGCAACGATATAATACTGAGTTTCAATAAGTTTATTGTTCTCATATGGTTTCAACTGATCAACACAGATCTTGCAACACTGATCAAGCAACGATATAATACTGAGTTTCAATAAGTTTATTGTTCTCATATGGTTTCAACTGATCAACACAGATCTTGCAACACTGATCAAGCAACGATATAATACTGAGTTTCAATAACTTTATTGTTCTCATATGGTTTCAACTGATAAACACAGATCTTCCAACACTGATCAAGCAACGATATAATACTGAGTTTCAATAAGTTTATTATTTTCATATGGTTTCAACTGATCAACACAGATCTTGCAACACTGATCAAGCAACGATATAATACTGTGTTTCAACAAGTTTATTGTTCTTATATGGTTCAACTGATCAACACAGATCTTGCAACACTGATCAAACAACGATATAATACTGAGTTTCAATGAGTTTATTGTTCTCATATGGTTTCAACTGATCAACACAGATCTTGCAACACTGATCAAGCAACGATATAATACTGAGTTTCAATAAGTTTATTGTTCTCATATGGTTTCAATTGATCAACACAGATCTTGCAACACTGATCAAGCAACGATATAATACTGAGTTTCAATATGTTTATTGTTCTCATATGGTTTCAACTGATCAACACAGATCTTGCAACACTGATAAAGCAACGATATAATACTGAGTTTCAATAAGTTTATTGTTTTCATATGGTTTCAACTGATCAACACAGATCTTGCAACACTGATCAAGCAACGATATAATACTGAGTTTCAATAAGTTTATGGTTCTCATATGGTTTCAACTGATCAACACAGATCTTGCAACACTGATAAAGCAACGATATAATACTGAGTTTCAATAACTTTATTGTTCTCATATGGTTTCAACTGATCAACACAGATCTTGCAACACTGATCAAGCAACGATATAATACTGAGTTTCAATAAGTTTATTGTTCTCATATGGTTTCAACTGATCAACACAGATCTTGCAACACTGATCAAGCAACGATATAATACTGAGTTTCAATAAGTTTATTTTTCTCATATGGTTTCAACTGATCAACACAGATCTTGCAACAATGATCAAGCAACGATATAATACTGAGTTTCAATAAGTTTATAGTTCTCATATGGTTTCAACTGATCCCTACAGATCTTGCAACACTGATCAAGCAACGATATAATACTGAGTTTCAATAGCTTTATTGTTCTCATATGGTTTCAATTGATCAACACAGATCTTGCAAAACTGATCAAGCAACGATATAATACTGAGTTTCAATAACTTTATTGTTCTCATATGGTTTCAACTGATCAACACAGATCTTGCAACACTGATCAAGCAACGATATAATTCTGAGTTTCAATAAGTTTATAGTTCTCATATGGTTTCAACTGATCAACACAGATCTTGCAACACTGATCAAACAACGATATAATACTGAGTTTCAATAACTTTATTGTTCTCATATGGTTTCAACTGATCCCCACAGATCTTGCAACGCTGATCAAGCAACGATATAATACTGAGTTTCAATAACTTTATAGTTCTCATATGGTTTCAACTGATCAACACAGATCTTGCAACACGTATCAAACAACGATATAATACTGAGTTTCAATAACTTTATTGTTCTCATATGGTTTCAACTGATCCCCACAGATCTTGCAACGCTGATCAAGCAACGATATAATACTGAGTTTCAATAACTTTATAGTTCTCATATGGTTTCAACTGATCAACACAGATCTTGCAACACTGATCAAGCAACGATATAATACTGAGTTTCAATAAGTTTATTGTTCTCATATGGTTCAACTGATCAACACAGAACTTGCAACACTGATCAAGCAACGATATAATACTGAGTTTCAATGAGTTAATTGTTCTCATATGGTTTCGACTGATCAACACAGATCTTGCAACACTGATCAAGCAACGATATAATACTGAGTTTCAATAAGTTTATTGTTCTCATACGGTTTCAACTGATCAACACAGATCTTGCAACACTGATCAAGCAACGATATAATACTGAGTTTCAATAAGTTTATTATTCTCATATGGTTTCAACTGATCAACACAGATCTTGCAACACTGATCAAGCCACGATATAATACTGAGTTTCAATAAGTTTATTGTTCTCATATGGTTGCAACTGATCAACACAGATCTTGCAACACTGATCAAGCAACGATATAATACTGAGTTTCAATAAGTTTATTGTTCTCATATGGTTTCAACTCATCAAAACAGATCTTGCAACACTGATCAAGCAACGATATAATACTGAGTTTCAATAAGTTTATTGTTCTCATATGGTTTCAACTGATCAACACAGATCTTGCAACACTGATCAAGCAACGATATAATACTGAGTTTCAATAAGTTTATTGTTCTCGTATGGTTTCAACTGATCAACACAGATCTTGCAACACTGATCAAGCAACGATATAATACTGAGTTTCAATAAGTTTATTGTTCTCATATGGTTTCAACTGATCAACACAGATCTTGCAACACTGATCAAGCAACGATATAATACTGAGTTTCAATAAGTTTATTGTTCTCATATGGTTTCAACTGATCAACACAGATCTTGCAACACTGATCAAGCAACGATATAATACTGAGTTTCAATAAGTTTATTGTTCTCATATGGTTTCAACTGATCAAACAGATCTTGCAACACTGATCAAGCAACGATATAATACTGAGTTTCAATAAGTTTATTTTTTTCATATGGTTTCAACTGATCAACACAGATCTTGCAACACTGATCAAGCAACGATATAATACTGAGTTTCAATAAGTTTATAGGTCTCATATGGTTTCAACTGATCCCCACAGATCTTGCAACACTGATCAAGCAACGATATAATACTAAGTTTCAATAACTTTATTGTGCTCATATGGTTTCAACTGATCCCCACAGATCTTGCAACACTGATCAAGCAACGATATAATACTGAGTTTCAATAACTTTATAGTTCTCATATGGTTTCAACTGATCCCCACAGATCTTGCAACACTGATCAAGCAACGATATAATACTGAGTTTCAATAAGTTTATTGTTCTTATATGGTTTCAACTGATCAACACAGATCTTGCAACACTGATCAAGCAACGATATAATACTGAGTTTCAATAAGTTTATTGTTCTCATATGGTTTCAACTGATCAACACAGATCTTGCAACACTGATCAAGAAACGATATAATACTGAGTTTCAATAAGTTTATTGTTCTCATATGGTTTCAACTGATCAACACAGATCTTGCAACACTGATCAATCAACGATATAATACTGAGTTTCAATAAGTTTATTGTTCTCATATGGTTTCAACTGATCAACACAGATCTTGCAACACTGATCAAACAACGATATAATACTGAGTTTCAATAACTTTATTGGTCTCATATGGTTTCAACTGATCAACACAGATCTTGCAACACTGATCAAGCAACGATATAATACTGAGTTTCAATAAGTTTATTATTTTCATATGGTTTCAACTGATCAACACAGATCTTGCAACACTGATCAAGCAACGATATAATACTGAGTTTCAATAAGTTTATTGTTCTCATATGGTTCAACTGATCAACACAGATCTTGCAACACTGATCAAGCAACGATATAATACTGAGTTTCAATGAGTTTATTGTTCTCATATGGTTTCAACTGATCAACCCAGATCTTGCAACACTGATCAAGCAACGATATAATACTGAGTTTCAATAAGTTTATTGTTCTCATATGGTTTCAACTAATCAACACAGATCTTGCTACACTGATCAAGCAACGATATAATACTGAGTTTCAATAACTTTATTGTTCTCATATGGTTTCAACTGATCCCCACAGATCTTGCAACATTGATCAAACACCGATATAATACTGAGTTTCAATAACTTTATAGTTCTCATATGGTTTCAACTGATCCCCACAGATCTTGCAACACTGATCAAGCAACGATATAATACTGAGTTTCAATAAGTTTATTGTTCTCATATGGTTTCAACTGATTAACACAGATCTTGCAACACTGATCAAGCAACGATATAATACTGAGTTTCAATAAGTTTATTGTTCTCATATGGTTTCAACTGATCAACACAGATCTTGCAACACTGATCAAGCAACGATATAATACTGAGTTTCAATAAGTTTATTGTTCTCATATGGTTTCAACTGATCAACACAGATCTTGCAACACTGATCAAGCAACGATATAATACTGAGTTTCAATAAGTTTATTGTTCTCATATGGTTTCAACTGATCAACACAGATCTTGCAACACTGATCAAGCAACGATATAATACTGAGTTTCAATAACTTTATTGTTCTCATATGGTTTCAACTGATCAACACAGATCTTCCAACACTGATCAAGCAACGATATAATACTGAGTTTCAATAAGTTTATTATTTTCATATGGTTTCAACTAATCAACACAGACCTTGCAACACTGATCAAGCAACGATATAATACTGAGTTTCAATACGTTTATTGTTCTCATATGTTTTCAACTGATCAACACAGATCTTGCAACACTGATCATGCAACGATATAATACTGAGTTTCAATAAGTTTATTGTTCTCATATGGTTTCAACTGATCCATACAGATCTTGCAACACTGATCAAGCAACGATATGATACTGAGTTTCAATACGTTTATTGTTCTCATATGGTTTCAACTGATTAACACAGATCTTGCAACACTGATCAAGCAACGATATAATACTGAGTTTCAATAAGTTTATTGTTCTCATATGGTTTCAACTGATCAACACAGATCTTGCAACACTGATCAAGCAACGATATAATACTTAGTTTCAATAAGTTAATTGTTCTCATATGGTTTCAACTGATCAACACAGATCTTGCAACACTGATCAAGCAGCGATATAATACTGAGTTTCAATAAGTTTATTGTTCTCATATGTTTTCAACTGATCAACACAGATCTTGCAACACTGATCAAGCAACGATATAATACTGAGTTTCAATACGTTTATTGTTCTTATATTGTTTCAACTGATCAACACAGATCTTGCAACACTGATCAAGCAACGATATAATACTGAGTTTCAATAAGTTCATTGTTCTCATATGGTTTCAACTGATCAACACAGATCTTGCAACACTGATCAAGCAACGATATAATACTGAGTTTCAATAAGTTTATAATTCTCATATGTTTTCAACTGATCAACATAGATCTTGCAACACTGATCAAGCAACGATATAATACTGAGTTTCAATACGTTTATTGTTCTCATATGGTTTCAACTGATCAACACAGATCTTGCAACACTGATCAAGCAACGATATAATACGTAGTTTCAGTACGTTTATTGTTCTCATATGTTTTCAACTGATCAACACAGATCTTGCAACACTGATCAAGCAACGATATAATACTGAGTTTCAATAAGTTTTTTGTTCTCATGTTTTCAACTGATCAACACAGATCTTGCAACACTGATCAAGCAACGATATAATACTGAGTTTCAATACGTTTATTGTTCTCATATGGTTTCAACTGATCAACACAGATCTAGCAACACTGATCAAGCAACGATATAATACTGAGTTTCAATAAGTTTATTGTTCTCATACGGTTTATACTGATCAACACAGATCTTGCAACACTGATCAAGCAACGATATAATACTGAGTGTCAATACGTTTATTGTTCTCATATGGTTTCAACTGATCAACACAGATCTTGCAACACGGATCAAGCAACGATATAATACTGAGTTTCAATAAGTTAATTGTTCTCATATGGTTTCAACTGATCAACACAGATCTTGCAACACTGATCAAGCAACGATATAATACTGAGTTTCAATAAGTTTATTGTTCTCATATGGTTTCAACTGATCAACACAGATCTTGCAACACTGATCAAGCAACGATATAATACTGAGTTTCAATACGTTTATTGTTCTCATATAGTTTCAACTGATCAACACAGATCTTGCAACACTGATCAATCAACGATATAATACTGAGTTTCAATAAGTTTATTGTTCTCATATGTTTTCAACTGATCAACACAGATCTTGCAACACTGATCAAGCAACGATATAATACTGAGTTTCAATAAGTTTATTGTTCTCATATGTTTTCAACTGATCAACACAGATCTTGCAACACTGATCAAGCAACGATATAATACTGAGTTTCAATACGTTTATTGTTCTCATATGGTTTCAACTGATCAACACAGATCTTGCAACACTGATCAAGCAACGATATAATACTGAGTTTCAATAAGTTTATTGTTCTCATACGGTTTCAACTGATCAACACAGATCTTGCAACACTGATCAAGCAACGATATAATACTGAGTGTCAATACGTTTATTGTTCTCATATGGTTTCAACTGATCAACACAGATCTTGCAACACTGATCAAGCAACGATATAATACTGAGTTTCAATAAGTTTATTGTTCTCATATGGTTTCTACTGATCCCCACAGATCTTGCAACACTGATCAAGCAACGATATAATATTGAGTTTCAATAACTTTATAGTTCTCATATGGTTTCAACTGATCCCCACAGATCTTGAAACACTGATCAAGCAACGATATAATACTGAGTTTCAATACGTTTATGGTTCTCATATGGTTTAAACTGATCAATACAGATCTTGCAACACTGATCAAGCAACGATATAATACTGAGTTTCAATAACTTTATTGTTCTCATATGGCTTCAACTGATCAACACAGATCTTGCAACACTGATCAAGCAACGATATAATACTGAGTTTCAATAAGTTTATTGTTCTCATATGGTTCTAACTGATCAACACAGATCTTGCAACACTGATCAAGCAACGATATAATACTGAGTTTCAATAAGTTTATTGTTCTCATATAGTTTCAACTGATCAACACAGATCTTGCAACACTGATCAAGCAACGATATAATACTGAGTTTCAATAAGTTTATTGTTCTCATATGGTTTCAACTGATCAACACAGATCTTGCAACACTGATCAAGCAACGATATAATACTGAGTTTCAATAAGTTTATTGTTCTCATATGGTTTCAACTGATCAACACAGATCTTGCAACACTGATCAAGCAACGATATAATACTGAGTTTCAATAAGTTTATTGTTCTCATATGGTTTCAACTGATCAACACAGATCTTGCAACACTGATCAAGCAACGATATAATACTGAGTTTCAATAAGTTTATTGTTCTCATATGGTTTCAACTGATCAACACAGATCTTGCAACACTGATCAAGCAACGATATAATACTGAGTTTCAATAAGTTAATTGTTCTCATACGGTTTCAACTGATCAACACAGATCTTGCAACACTGATCAAGCAACGATATAATACTGAGTTTCAATAAGTTTATTGTTCTCATATGACTTCAACTGATCAACACAGATCTTGCAACACTGATCAAGCAACGATATAATACTGAGTTTCAATAAGTTTATTGTTCTCATATGGTTTCAACTGATCAACACAGATCTTGCAACACTGATCAAGCAACGATATAATACTGAGTTTTAATAAGTTTATTGTTCTCATATGGTTTCAACTGATCAACACAGATCTTGCAACACTGATCAAGCAACGATATAATACTGAGTTTCAATAAGTCTATAGTTCTCATATGGTATCAACTGATCCCCACAGATCTTGCAACACTGATTAAGCAACGATATAATACTGAGTTTCAATAGCTTTATTGTTCTCATATGGTTTCAACTGAACAACACAGATCTTGCAACACTGATCAAGCAACGATATAATACTGAGTTTCAATAACTTTATTGTTCTCATATGGTTTCAACTGATCAACACAGATCTTGCAACACTGATCAAGCAACAATATAATTCTGAGTTTCAATAAGTTTATAGTTTTCGTATGGTTTCAACTGATCAACACAGATCTTGCAACACTGATCAAGCAACGATATAATACTGAGTTTCAATAACTTTATTGTTCTCATATGGTTTCAACTGATCCCCAAAGATCTTGCAACACTGATCAAGCAACGATATAATACTGAGTTTCAATAACTTTATAGTTCTCATATGGTTTCAACTGATCAACACAGATCTTGGAACACTGATCAAGCAACGATATAATACTGAGTTTCAATAAGTTTATAGTTCTCATATGGTTTCAACTGATCAACACAAATCTTGCTACACTCATACAAGCAACGATATAATACTGAGTTTCAATAAGTTTATAGTTCTCATATGGTTTCGACTGATCAACACAGATCTTGCTACACTCATCAAGCAACGATATAATACTGAGTTTCAATAAGTTTATAGTTCTCATATGGTTTCAACTGATCAACACAGATCTTGCAACACTGATCAAGCAACGATATAATACTGAGTTTCAATAAGTTTATAGTTCTCATATGGTTTCAACTGATCTAACAGATCTTGCAACACTGATCAAGCAACGATATAATACTGAGTTTCAATAACTTTATAGTTCTCATATGGTTTCAACTGATCCCCACAGATCTTGCAACACTGATCAAGCAACGATATAATACTGAGTTTCAATAACTTTATAGTTCTCATATGGTTTCAACTGATCCCCACAGATCTTGCAACACTGATCAAGCAACGATATAATACTGAGTTTCAATAACTTTATAGTTCTCATATGGTTTCAACTGATCAACACAGATCTTGCAACACTGATCAAGCAACGATATAATACTGAGTTTCAATAACTTTATTGTTCTCATATGGTTTCAACTGATCAACACAGATCTTGCAACACTGATAAAGCAACGATATAATACTGAGTTTCAATAAGTTTATTGTTCTCATATGGGTTCAACTGATCAACACAGATCTTGCAACACTGATCAAGCAACGATATAATACTGAGTTTCATATAGTTTATTGTTCTCATATGGTTTCAACTGATCAACACAGATCTTGCAACACTGATCAAGCAACGATATAATACTGAGTTTCAATAAGTTTATTGTTCTCATATGGTTTCAACTGATCAACACAGATCTTGCAACACTGATCAAGCAACGATATAATACTGAGTTTCAATAAGTTTATTGTTCTCATATGGTTTCAACTGATCAACACAGATCTTGCAACACTGATCAAGCAACGATATAATACTGAGTTTTAATAAGTTTATTGTTCTCATATGGTTTCAACTGATCAACACAGATCTTGCAACACTGATCAAGCAACGATATAATACTGAGTTTCAATAAGTCTATAGTTCTCATATGGTATCAACTGATCCCCACAGATCTTGCAACACTGATTAAGCAACGATATAATACTGAGTTTCAATAGCTTTATTGTTCTCATATGGTTTCAACTGATCAACACAGATCTTGCAACACTGATCAAGCAACGATATAATACTGAGTTTCAATAACTTTATTGTTCTCATATGGTTTCAACTGATCAACACAGATCTTGCAACACTGATCAAGCAACGATATAATTCTGAGTTTCAATAAGTTTATAGTTCTCATATGGTTTCAACTGATCAACACAGATCTTGCAACACTGATCAAGCAACGATATAATACTGAGTTTCAATAACTTTATTGTTCTCATATGGTTTCAACTGATCCCCAAAGATCTTGCAACACTGATCAAGCAACGATATAATACTGAGTTTCAATAACTTTATAGTTCTCATATGGTTTCAACTGATCAACACAGATCTTGCAACACTGATCAAGCAACGATATAATACTGAGTTTCAATAACTTTATTGTTCTCATATGGTTTCAACTGATCAACACAGATCTTGCAACACTGATCAAGCAACGATATAATACTGAGTTTCAATAAGTTTATTGTTCTCATATTGTTTCAACTGATCAACACAGATCTTGCAACACTGATCAAGCAACGATATAATACTGAGTTTCAATAACTTTATTGTTCTCATATGGTTTCAACTGATCAACACAGATCTTGCAACACTGATCAAGCAACGATATAATACTGAGTTTCAATAGCTTTATTGTTCTCATATGGTTTCAACTGATCAACACAGATCTTGCAACACTGATCAAGCAACGATATAATACTGAGTTTCAATAACTTTATTGTTCTCATATGGTTTCAACTGATCAACACAGATCTTGCAACACTGATCAAGCAACGATATAATTCTGAGTTTCAATAAGTTTATAGTTCTCATATGGTTTCAACTGATCAACACAGATCTTGCAACACTGATCAAGCAACGATATAATACTGAGTTTCAATAACTTTATTGTTCTCATATGGTTGCAACTGATCCCCAAAGATCTTGCAACACTGATCAAGCAACGATATAATATTGAGTTTCAATAACTTTATAGTTCTCATATGGTTTCAACTGATCAACACAGATCTTGCAACACTGATCAAGCAACGATATAATACTGAGTTTCAATAAGTTTATTGTTCTCATATGGTTTCAACTGATCAACACATATCTTGCAACACTGATCAAGCAACGATATAATACTGAGTTTCAATAAGTTTATTGTTCTCATATTGTTTCAACTGATCAACACAGATCTTGCAACACTGATCAAGCAACGATATAATACTGAGTTTCAATAAGTTTATTGTTCTCATATGGTTTCAACTGATCAACACAGATCTTGCAACACTGATCAAGCAACGATATAATACTGAGTTTCAATAAGTTTATTGTTCTCATATGGTTTCAACTGATCAACACAGATCTTGCAACACTGATCAAGCAACGATATAATACTGAGTTTCAATAACATTATTGTTCTCATATGGTTTCAACTGATCAACACAGATCTTCCAACACTGATCAAGCAACGATATAATACTGAGTTTCAATAAGTTTATTATTCTCATATGGTTTCAACTGATCAACACAGATCTTGCAACACTGATCAAGCAACGATATAATACTGAGGTTCAATAAGTTTATTGTTCTCATATGGTTCAACTGATCCCCACAGATCTTGCAACACTGATCAAGCAACGATATAATACTGAGTTTCAATGAGTTTATTGTTCTCATATGGTTTCAACTGATCAACACAGATCTTGCAACACTGATCAAGCAACGATATAATACTGAGGTTCAATAAGTTTATTGTTCTCATACGGTTTCAACTGATCAACACAGATCTTGCAACACTGATCAAGCAACGATATAATACTGAGTTTCATATAGTTTATTGTTCTCATATGGTTTCAACTGATCAACACAGATCTTGCAACACTGATCAAGCAACGATATAATACTGAGTTTCAATAAGTTTATTGTTCTCATATGGTTTCAACTGATAAACACAGATCTGGCAACACTGATCAAGCAACGATATAATACGTAGTTTCATATAGTTTATTGTTCTCATATGGTTTCAACTGATCAACACAGATCTTGCAACACTGATCAAGCAACGATATAATACTGAGTTTCAATAAGTTTATTGTTCTCATATGGTTTCAACTGATCAACACAGATCTTCCAACACTGATCAAGCAACGATATAATACTGAGTTTTAATACGTTTATTTATGCCTAAACTTGCAACTTCTAAATGTCTGTTAGACAAATAATTTATGTTTCAGACTGTGCAAATATTCATCCGAGAAAGAAAGTAGTGTTTAAAAATGCGTTTATATTGATTAAACAAGAACAAATCAGGGATGCAATTCATGAAGTATTTATTTTGTATTTCTTACCAATAATTAACGCCAATATTTATATTGGTGGAGTTATGATTTACGCCACCTTTTAAGAAGTCTACCTTGGGTGAGGTCAACACACGGCTGCACAGAATGATGATAATCTCGAATTGATGTTTGGTCGAATTGTAATGTTTGCCCGATATTTTCACGAAACAGTATCAGTAAAACTTCAAATTAAATTATTTTATGAACAGGTCGATAAATAACCGACTCAAGAATATCGGCCAAATTGATCTCCACCTGAAGCAAAGTGATACTATCCTCTACCTCGACACTCCTAAATGATTTTGATGTGGGAACTCTAGTGGATATGCCCTTTATGAAAGCCAACATCATCTATATACGGTCATCCAAGAATCAGGTAACTCTTGGTAATTCAATAACCATTCAATATTTACCAAATTACACCTCGTCACGTTCAACACACTTGTGACACATATGCATTAATCAACATTGGTTTGGCCAGGATCACACATAAAACTCAGCATCTCTTAGGTACAACATCCAGATTCTACCCTTGCCAAGGAGCCTAAGATTAAGAAATTTACATCGTCGGACCACATCAGTGAACCACAATAGGTACATAAAAGCAACCACTTGTGCCAAGTTCACCTAAGCACAGAATAGTTACACATGCAACATCCGTAAACCTCTGACGTATATTCCTAATGTAAAAATCTTCTTTCTATCTATGGTCTAAACAAAGCCCGTTAACAAATAATCAGTTCCTACATCGGATCTGGAAGATTTAACAGCAAAAACGCACTTTATAAGTCCAACCATGTCGCCAATTCATTTTCTAAATGGAAGAGCAAAAAAACACCTACGAATCGGCATAAGTTGGTGAGCTTGTGTACTTATACTGCGAGCAGGATGAGTCGAGAATGCAAATTGATGGGTCAAAAAGTTTCTAGCAAGTAGATTTGTGCCAACTTCTATGAAATGAAGAAGACAGAATTCCTTTGTTCTAAAATTCATTTTTCATCAGGTGAGCGAGAGAACGATGAAAGTGGTGCTATTGCCGGTTCGATGTTGCTGAACGATGACGGTGCAACTATGACCGGAATAGAATCGATAGGTTGAGATGCGCAAAGATGTGCAATCTAAGAGTAGAGACAAGCACATATCTGCAGGAATAACAATCCGAGTCCAGCACCACCGCCATCATGTAAGACATACCATCGACACACGATGCACCACTCGCAATGTAGTTACAATTGTGGTACTAAGACACTGAACATAGTCTTCATCTTAACCTCGTTGATAATCAGAGAAATTGTTCATTCAATTGTAATAGGAAAACACATCATTCAAAGACATGAGAAAGGAAGATTTGAAAAAGTTTAAAAAGAGATCTTGACAAAAGTTACGGAAAGTCAAAATACATGCAAAAAACTCACATAAAAATCGTGACAAAAATTCAGCCTCTCACTCTTATTCGCAAAACTTGAAATGACTCTTTGACCCGTCTCTCCCAACCAAACTCAGGTGTTTGCCGATATATGAAAATAAAGAAATTGAAAGTACAGATGAATGTTATGGTTATTATTATTATTATTATTAGTAGTAGTAGTAGTAGTAGTAGTAGTAGTAGTAGTAGTATTGGTTTGTTTGTTATGCCTCCTTGGGAATATCCCCTTTAACTATCTTCTCAATTCAACTGTTAAAAAACGATGCATCACTCACCATGTCACGAAAGACCCCGAATAGAACAAGCATATACCAGAGATGTGGATACATGAAATAATAATATATAGTGAGAATCTCATTGATCCGTTCATGTACATAAGATGAAGAAGCATTTGTTTGAGTTTCATCACCATATTAGGACTGACTGACCTGTGCTCGAACGCTGTTGACATGTAACCCCACTCCACTTTGGTCTTTGAAAGTCTCATTTGAATATTTGCTACCACCACCGAGATCTGCACTTACAGTTGGCTCTATTTAGGTTAGCACACTAGGTTTCCATTCTTGCTACGGTGCTTTCTTACTCGCCGGGACCCGTCGATTAGGCTGGTTAGTTTTTGTAAACTTAATAACGGCTTCTGACTTTCATGGCTACTGTCCAGCTGTTTATATTGACTGACACCCTATCGAAAATCTCATGGACATCGTGTAAGGAACTATAGCCGGTCGTTTTGTTCATCTCACATCGCCAGTTCTGCTTCCAAAATGTGGCCCACTTGACATTTGAATTAGTAATCAGCGCTGTCACTGGCAGCGACACGAAAATGTGGGTTGCTTCCTTTGTTCAGGTGAATCAGTCCCTTCCACCCGTTCCAAGTTCAAGTGTAAGTCTAACCCATGAACAGCCAGAGGACCTCCCTCCAATGGTTCGCTTAAACGGATGAACTTACGATGATCGAGCACCAGCTATCCTAGACATTCTGATTGGTTTGATTTTCCACCCCTACACCTGGTTCCGATGATTAGTTTGCACATCAGAGGTGTTTCAAACCTTCACTAGAGTTTCCTCTGGCTTCAACCTTACCAGGTTTCGATCGCCACCATTCGGATCCCTGGTTGCTTGCTATGTCAGAGTTTGTGGCTGTATACACGTAGAATAATCTAACTAATGTGGTGCGTTGGAGTGAAGTGCCAACTTTGACGAAAATAGCAATAGAGGAGGGAAACGACCATATGCCAAGGACAATCAACCCCGTGAAAGGAAAATGAGTCACAGCTAAGAGGAGGGTCACGTGAGGAATCTGAAAGTGCAATTTCCCTAAGAGGCACCGGACAACTTCAGCTCTGCACCTCTCCGTATCCCCGCCATGAAAACACTGTCTCGATTTTGGGTTTGTCCGAGGGTTGCTATGACTAATTAACAACCAGGAATCCTCGTTCCATGTTTCAAGATGGGTAGGTTGGATTGCTAATTCCTGTTACTGATTCAAGGTTGGCAAAAAAAGCATAACCGATCGTCCACATTGGATGGAATCACCCCCAATAGAACTAAAACCTGAACACCAGCAAAGTGCATGATGGAGTCGGCGGCATGTAACCTCTGATAGGATTAGAGACGAACTGCATGTTCGGTGGCAGCGAAACCCAGTTGTGGGAGACCTGCACAGATCCTTATAAACAATCGCATCGAGTTATGGCAAACAAGCACAAATCGATCAATGAGTGGGCAGAAATATCGATCACTGACGAGAGTACTTTGCTGGATATAAGTCGTCCAGCAGCCGTTCGAATGAATTGTGTTGAAAGATGTAATCAGCGGCAGAAAACTAGAGGGAAAACAGTATCACAACTATGTCAGTGGCTGCTGCTTCTTCCTTTGAAATGGCGGCAGAATCTACACACCAGAATATGCAAACCTCATGCCTACACGTTATCAGACAAGGAATCACTGCCACACAAGTATTGAGTGGGACAGCAAATGGCAGTAGAAGCAGAACCTAATTTGTTTCCTACTGTACATGTTTTATCAAACGTTTTGTATAACAAACCCCAAAACAGATGCTAGAAGACACCCACACCAATATCAAACGCTAGAAACGGTGCTACACAAAAATACAATCACCTACTCTTTTCGGTCAGCTATTTTTTTCCTTTTACCAGATCTGAAGCAACTGCGAGTGGCATTCCTGCATGTAAGCACAGATCAGGCTTTGTTGTCTGTAGGCATGGTGTAGTTTGTCGTTGACCACCACTTGGACACTCCAGCAAACCGACGCAACCTTTTCAAATGATGCGTGTTTTATCAAGCATTTGCTGTAACAACCCCTAGAACTGGTGCTGGTAATCGCTGATCCCCATTTGTCTTATGTTGGAAAGGGACCCCTAAAAATGTTGAACACACCAGGACTTACTCACTGTTTGTCTAGTAAACATAGACATGGAGAAGTGCGTTGCTTACCCCATCTTTCGACTGTGCTGTGCAGGCGCTGGGATGTCCCTACTTTTTTACTTGCTGGCTCTTTTTGGACTGGCTATCATGCGTAGATGTGGCAAAGTGTGTCCCTGATTACAGACTCCCTGATTACATACTGTCCAGCTGACAATTCAAAGTTGTCCCATTATGGGGTGTAAGAGCTCTGGCTCCCATGATTCCCTAGCGGGGCTGTGTGTACTCTAACGCCAGACTGATACTAGTAATTGTTCCATGCCAGAATAAAAGCCACCAAAAAAAGTTGAATCACTTTTACTGTCGTTTTCAGTTCGTTGTTTCACCTTTTACCGGCTGCAACTAACCATGTGCAGACGGTTGATTTTTGGTTGCCTGCTGCCTACGATGTCCGTAAGTGAGAAGTGCTCCTCTAACCACAGATCATGGTCCCCCTGCCCTGACTCTTGTGGGAGTGCCCCTATTTTTTGTATGGCTGGCTCTTGCTGGGCTGCCTGGTATATGGCTAATTACATGTGTAACCGCTCATTCAATTTCGATTTGCCTTTGTCACGTGGTGTATAACGCCTTTTAACGATGTTAAACCGTTCAATTTCTATTTCCATTTGGCACTTCTGTAAATAAAACAGAGAGACGCCCTCAGATTTTTGTGACGCACTGCATAAAAACTGAAACATTTTTGAAATTAAATCAAAGAATATAAAACGATTTAGTGAAGTTTCCGGACGGTAAATTATTTTCTCTTTTTATGCGAGATAGAAAATAAACAATGACAAACACGCATAGATATTTGTAGTAACAGATACACATACACATACATATATATATACACATATATATACATATATATATATATATATATATATATATACATACATACATATATATATACATACATATATACATATATATATATATATATATATATATATATATATATATATACATACATATATATATACATACATATATATATACATATATATATATACATATATATATACATACACATACATACTTATATGGAATAGTTAGTTCATGTAGTTAGTTATATATATATATATATATACATATATACATATATATACATACATATAATGAATAGTTAGTTTATGGAGTTAGTTTATCAGCATAAAACAGGATAGTTTAAATAACACAAACCCATCTCAAAAGTAAACTGATATTTTGGTTGCTGCAGATATGAACAGTCTTGTGCTTTAAAGATCTCTTCCTATGATATGATCAAACAAGTATGATATTGCAAGTGCTAAGGGGGCTAATCCATGGGATTAACACTTGATCTCTATATGAGATACATAGATATGCGAATATTTCATCAAAGTTCTCCTTTACCTGTCAAATGTTGACTTTGTAAAGAAGTTAAGAACATTCATTTTCCTTTCCTCAATTGACCAGCTTACTATATTATAGTATATCTGTCTTGTGGTCTCTTGGTCTTTCCGGATTCCAGGACAACAATTCATCTAGTTTGGTGGAGTATCCAGCAAAGTGCTGTAATCTGCGGTAACATTACCTTGAGAAGGTGCACCATTCCTAATATGAGCCAGTGTATACTCCGTGTCAACAGCATGTTATGTGGGCATTTAGTTTTAGATGTATATTTTAAAAGATTTGTTTCATAGGCTTTTTAACAAATATTTGGAGGCAATATAGAATGTGTAAATTGTAGGGATGAGTGTAATTCTGGATGTACATAGATATAGTTACATTGCTTTTGAGTAGAACTTAGAACTTGATTCACTTTCAACACCCTAGCAACTCTCGGTTCTTCCTTTTTAGTCCGTCCTCACATACCGTGAGCAAGGTTTCTGACAAAGATTGAAATTCCATCTCAATGTCAATTCCATGTCAATCCATCCATCACATTAACCATTATCCTTCAGTCGCCTTTGGCCCTGATAAGTAATGATACATTTAAAACATAAATGGCGATATTTACATTAGTAAAGTGCTTCTTGGAATGAAGAATTATGTACAGTCATGGATTAAATTGATTACTTCTCCACTATAAATGATATTTGTCAATAAAAGAAAATCATGTTGTTTATAATATAGTATAACATTTCTCTTAAACATGTTTTCACAATTAATTACAATAATGGAATTGCACAATATATATTTTGCTATCTGTCACGAAATATTTTGCTACTATATTTGACCTAACTCAATGAATTTTTTTCTTTTCCACAATGTAAATATATTTATCACTTTTAAATGGTGTGATACACAGTGCAATTACATAATAATTGTAAATGAAGAACACAAAAACATACTAAGATACATTGATTTAAAGATACAATGATACATTCGTTTAATACAATACATGATTACAATGTGTCAAGCAGGCAGAAGTATTGATGGATGCATGACAAGTAAATGAAAGAAACAACTGATTTTGCAGGTATATGTGTGTTTATTACGTAACTCATTCACGGTCTCTTTCTGTTTTTTTGTGAAGCAATGTATGAATGAAACTGATTTAAAATATAGTAGAAATGTTTGTACTTATATTCGAGCTAACAGTAACCCCTACCAATAGGACGACAACGGTAACGTCTTTTTCTGCTAACAAAACAAGGCTGACATAATGAACACATCATCACTTCTTATATCATGCATGGATGAATATGTATATACTTCTCTCTCTCTATATATATATACATATATATCATATATATATATATATATGATAGCTCTCTGTATACATATATATATACATACACAGAGAGAGAGAGAGAGATATTTAATATAATGCTTGAACAGTAACAATAATAAACATAACGTATTTGTCATCCAAAAATGCTTCAATAATAGACATATGTGTTTTCAGTAAAATTTGCTGATCTATCATCAGAAATACAGAAAAAGCAACTAATTTTTAAATCTAACAAATAAAGAATTAAATGAAAGTGTTGTACAACAAATTTATGACATAAGAACACTAAATAGTAATGAATTAGAAAGAATTGCTAATTACCTCATAATTAACTGAATTGTATTGTAACAACACTAAATATTAATGAATTAGAAAGAATTGCTAATTAATTCATAATTAACTGAATTGTATTGTAACAACACTAAATATTAATGAATTAGAAAGAATTGCTAATTACCTCATAATTAACTGAATTGTATTGTAACAACACTAAATATTAATGAATTAGAAAAAATTGCTAATTACCTCATAATTAACTGAATTGTATTGTAACAACACTAAATATTAATGAATTAGAAAGAATTGCTAATTACCTCATAATTAACTGAATTGTATTGTAACAACAACAGATAATGTTACGTAGTTTACTATTTTTTTATAAAAATTATAGTTTTTAAAACATTTTTTTATTTTTTAACATGGACCGTTTTTGCTTACCTTACAAGGTTTACAAAATAAATTATTCTTACTAATAAGTCCTCTATTTCCTCTACAGAATCCTATAAACATACATATATGCCTACATACATATATGCAGACAGACTTTTTGTAACATATTTAGCTATTAATTAATTATTCCTACTAATAATGAGTCCTCTATAGAATCGTATAAACATCCATATATGCCTACATACTGATATGCAGACAGACTTTATGTAAACATATATTTAGCTATTAATTAATTATTCTTACTAATAATGAGTCCTGTTTCCTCTATAGAATCATATAAATATATTTATCTGCAAACATACTGATATGCAGACAGATCTTATGTAAACATATATTTAGCCATTAATTAATTATTCCTACTAATAATGAGTCCACTATTTCCTCTATAGAATCATATAAACATCTATATGCCAACATACTGATATGCAGTCAGACTTTTTGTAAACATATATTTTGCTATTAATTAATTATTCTTACTAATAAGTTTTCTATTTCCTCTATAGAATCAGATAAACATACATATTTTCCAACATACTGATATGAAGCCATACTTTATATAAACATATTTAGCTATTAACTATTTTTAATAATAATGATTCCTTTATTTCGTCTATAGAATCGCATAAACATACATATATGCCAACATACTGATATATATTTCATTATTAAATGTTATTGTGAATATTTGTGCAGTGTTTACTTTTAGGATGAATTACCATCATGTCACGTTGCCCTGACAAACCCGTGTACAAAGAGGCCGAATAAAATCGATGATGCTGTCCAGTAGTTAAATTCAAACTTACTTTTTTTTTCATTTTAATTTAGTTTATCTAAAGAGATCAAGGGGCCTACTCTTGAGGCTAACACTTGATTTCTCTATAAGTAACATTTATATCCGAGGGCCCTCTTAAGGATCGATGTGGTTCCTTTTAGGGCTGCTATCTGTACTCCCCTACAGTTTAGTCTTCCCGGGATTGTTTCTAAGTATTTACTTAGATTTTTTTTTACAAGACCAGTTGCCCCCACTACAACCGGTATGATGTTTATTTCATCGAGGGACCATGTTATTTTTAGATCATTTTTGAGATCTTGGTATTTTGTTATTTTTTCCCGTTCGGCTCTATTGAGACCGTAGTCATTTGGGACGGTTACATCAATGATGAGAGCAGTTTTATCTGGTTTGTTCCAGATGACAATGTCTGGTTTGATGGCCTTGTCTTTTATGTATCTGCCCGCCTGTATGTTGTTATCATTGAACACTGTCACTTTTCCATTCGATGTTATGGGTGATAGTTCATGTTCCCAGATGTTCAGTGATCTTTCTAGTTGCATCTCTCCGCAGATCTTCCAATGTAGGTATTTACATACTTTGTTGTGGCGGGCAGTGTAATGGCCATCAGCCAAAAGGATCTTGCATCCAGACATTAGGTGGCTTGGACTTTCGATGGCAGAGTGGCAGAACCTGCACTGGTCAGTTTTTTGTAGACCCGCCATTTTCTTAAATCCATTAGTAAGTAGGCCTTGGTCTTGTGCTGCTATTAATATCCGTTCCTCATCGAACGGGAAGTTGCCACTCTTGAGCCATTGTAGTGAAGCCTCCTTGTCGATATAGCTCTGGTTGAGTTCTTCAATGAACTTTCCTTCTCTTTTATTATTTCACCATCCTTCTATTTTCTGATGTGAACTGTAAAATGGTGTTTTCATGAAAATTGTGATCTGAAAACTTTACAAGGAAAAGGTGTCTCTCCAGCTTGTGTTCACATATGAAGTTTCAGGGTTGCCTTGTGTGGAAATTATTATCCACACACTTCACAATAAAAGGTTTATCCCCTATCTGTGTCTGCATGTGAACTTTTAATGTTGTCGTCTTCTAAAATGACGAACCACACACTTGACAAAAATAAGGTGTGTGTTCGCATGTAGACTTTCAAAGTTGCTTTGTGTAGAAATGATTATTCACACACATCTCAAGAATAAGGTTTCTCCCTAATGTTTAATTTTACTTCAGTCGAAGTTCTCTGAAATCAAGGGGCCCCTTCCTGGGGCTAACACTTGATCTATATATGAGATACACAGATACCGGAATATTCTATTTAAATTCTCCTTTATTTCTCAAGCATTGAGTTAGTAAAAAAGTTAAGAATAATTTATTCTCTCCCCAACTGACCAGTTAAGTATGTCATAGTATATCTTTCTTTTGGTCTGTTGGTCTTACCGGATTCCAGGTCAAGAATTGATCTAGTCTGGTGGAGTATCCAGCTACGTGGTGTTACTTGAGGTAACATCACTAGAAGATGCACTATTCCTCGTATGAGATCTTATTGTGCTGCGGATACTATGTAATTTTGAATATTTGGTCAGGGTTTACTTGTAGGGGTAAGTATCCTCATGTCAGGTTGTCCTGACAAACCCTTGTACAGAGGATAGTGTCTAGTAGATAATTCAAACCCCAGTGTGTGTTTTCATGTAGACTTTCAAAGTTGACTTGTTTGGAAATAATGATCCACATACTGTACAATAATAAGATTTATTTCTGTTTGTTTTCTTTTACTTAGGTTGAAGTTCTCAGAAATCAATATCTATATGCGATACATAGTTATTCGACTGTTCCATTAAAGTTCTCATTTACCTTTCAATTGTTGAGGTTGTAAACAAGTTACGAACATTACATTTCCTCTCCCCAATTAACGAGTTGATTATGTTATAGTATATATTTATTTTGGTCTATTGGTCTAACCGGTTTGCAGGACAAGAATTCACTTGGTCTGGTAGAATATCCAGGTAAGTGATGTTATTTGAGGTAACATAACTAGATGTGTGTCGTTAAAAGTTGCATTGTGTGGAAATGATGATCCACACAATTCACAAAAATAAGGTTTCTATCTTTCTTTGAAAATTTTCTTATCTTTCTGTTTTTGCTGGGAATAGGGGCGTCCTACCGGATGCCAGACATTCACCTGCTATTTCAGACACTCAAGCTTAGAGATCTTTTTAAGATTTTAACTGTCCCTTTAAGTGCAATTTGTGTGTGTCCTGATGTGAACTTTTAATGTCCGTGTCTCTGTAAACGAACCACAGACTTAACACGAATACGGGTTCTCCCTTTTTTTCGTGAAAATGATGATCCACTCATTTGAGAAGAATAAGGTTTCTCCCTTTGTTTTTCATTTTAATTTAGTTTATCTACAGAGATCAATGGGCCTACTCTTGAGGCTAACACTTAATTTCCCTATGAGTAAAATTTATATCCGAGGGCTCTCTTAAAGATAGATGTTGTTCCTTTTAGGGCTGCTATCTGTACTTCCCTACAGTTTGGTCTTCCCGGGATAGTGTGTGTTCGCATGTGAACTTTCAATTATGCCTTTTGTTAAAATGATGATCCACACACTTCACAAGATTTAAGTTCAACCCCAGTGTGTGTTCATGTGAAGTTTCAAGTCATCCTTTCGTGCAATTGATGATCCACACACTTCACAAGGATAAGGTTAAACCCCTCAATGTATGTTCGCATATGAAGTTTCAATTTTTGCTTTCGTGAAAATGATGATCCACACACTTCACAAGAATAAGGTTTCTCAATTTTTTTTTCATTTAAATTTTTAAATCTAACAAATAAAGAATTAAATGAAAGTGTTGTACAACAAATTTATGACATAAGAACACTAAATAGTAATGAATTAGAAAGAATTGCTAATTACCTCATAATTAACTGAATTGTATTGTAACAACACTAAATTTTAATGAATTAGAAAGAATTGCTAATTACCTCATACTTAACTGAATTGTATTGTAACAACACTAAATATTAATGAATTAGAAAGAATTTCTAATTACCTCATAATTAACTGAATTGTATTGTAACAACACTAAATATTAATGAATTAGAAATAATTGCTAATTACCTCATAATTAACTGAATTGTATTGTAACAACAACAGATAATGTTACGTTGTTTACTATTTTTTGATAAAAATTATAGTTTTTAAAACATTTTTTAATTTTTTAACATGGACCTTTTTTGCTTACCTTACAAGGTTTACAAAATAAATTATTCTTACTAATAAGTCCTCTATTTCCACTACAGAATCCTATAAACATACAGATATGCCTACATACATATATGCAGACAGACTTTTTGTAAACATATTGAGCTATTAATTAATTATTCCTACTAATGAGTCCTCTATAGAATCGTATAAACATCCATATATGCCTACATACTGATATGCAGACAGACTTTATGTAAACATATATTTAGCTATTAATTAATTATTCTTACAAATAATAAGTCCACTATTTCCGCTATAGAATCATATAAATATATTTATCTGCAAACATACTGATATGCAGACAGATCTCATGTAAACATATATTTAGCCATTAATTAATTATTCCTACTAATAATGAGTCCACTATTTCCTCTATAGAATCATATAAACATACATATATGCCAACATACTGATATGCAGTCAGACTTTTTGTAAACATATATTTTGCTATTAATTAATTATTCTTACTAATAGGTTTTCTATTTCCTCTATAGAATCAGATAAGCATACATATTTTCCAACATACTGATATGAAGCCATACTTTATATAAACATATTTAGCTATTAACTATTTTTAATAATAATGATTCCTTTATTTCGTCTATAGAATCGCATAAACATACATATATGCCAACATACTGATATATATTTCATTATTAAATGTTATTGTGAATATTTGTGCAGTGTTTACTTTTAGGATGAATTACCATCATGTCACGTTGCGCTGACAAACCCGTGTACAAAGAGGCCGAATAAAATCGAGGATGGTGTCCAGTAGTTAAATTCAAACTTACTTTTTTTTTTTCATTTTAATTTAGTTTATCTAAAGAGATCAATTGGCCTACTCTTGAGGCTAACACTTGATTTCCCTATGAGTAAAATTTATATCCGAGGGATCTCTTAAGGATAGATGTTGTTCCTTTTAGGGCTGCTATCTGTACTTCCCTACAGTTTAGTCTTCCCGGGATTGTTTCTAAGTATTTTCTTAGATTTTTTCACTAGACCAGTTGCCCCCACTACAACCGGTATGATGTTTATTTACATGTTATTTTAAAATCATTTTTGAGATCTTGGTATTTTGTTATTTTTCCCCGTTCGGCTCTATTGAGGCCATAGTCATTTGGGACGGTTACATGTTCGCATGGGAAGTGCTAATTTATCATGTTGTGAAAATGATGATCAACACCCTTCACAAGAAAAATATTTCTCTCCTATGTGTGTCCGGATGTGAACTTTACATTGTTCTCATTAATGAAAACGATAAACCACAGACTTGACACGAATAAAGCTTCTCCCCAGTGTGTGTTGGCATGTGAATGTTAAAATGATCCTTTCGTGAAAATGGTGATCGACATATTTCACATAAAAAAAGGTTTCTCCAAAGTGTGGGTTCGCATATGAAGTTTCAATCGTTGTTTTCGAGAAAATGATGATCCACACACTTCACAAGAATAAGGTTTCTCCCCAGTGTCTGTTCGCATGTGAAGTTTCCATTTATAATGTTGTGAAAATGATTATTCACACAATTCACAAGAATAAGGTTTCTCCTCAGTGTGTGTTCGCATGTGAATTTTCAATTTATTTTGTTCTGAAAATGATGATCTACACACTTCACAAGAATAAGGTTTCTGCCCTGTGTGTTTTTGCATGTGAATTTTCAAATGATCCCTCCGTGAAAATGATGATTCACATACTTCACAAGAATAAGGTTTCTCCCCAGTATGTGTTCGCATGTGAAGATTTAAACATCCTTTTTGTGAAAATGATGATCCACACACTTCACAAGAATAAGGTTTCTCCCCTGTGTGTGTTCTCATGTGACTTTTTAATTTGTTATTTTGTGAAAATGATGATCCACACACTTCACAAGAATAAGGCTTCTCCCCAGTGTGTGTTCGCATGTGAACTGTCAAATGTCCATTTTGTGAAAATGATGATCCACACACTTCACAAGAATAAGGTTTCTCCCCAGTATGTGTTCGCATGTGAAGTTTCAAACATCCTTTTTGTGAAAATGATGATCCACACACTTCACAAGAATAAGGTGTCTCCCCTGTGTGTGTTCGCATGTGAAGTTTCAACGTATTTTGTTCTGAAAATGATGATCCACATACTTCACAGTAATAAGGTTTCTGTCATGTGTGTGTTCGCATGTGAAGTTTCCATTTATAATGTTGTGAAAATGATGATTCACACAATTCACAAGAATAAGGTTTCTCCCTTTTTTTTTTCATTTTAATTTAGTTTATCTAAAGAGATCAAGGGGCCTACTCTTGAGGCTAACACTTGATTTCCCTATGAGTAAAATTTATATCCGAGGGCTCTCTTAAGGATAGATGTGGTTCCTTTTAGGGCTGCTATCTGTACTTCCCTACAATTTGGTTTTCCGGGGATTGTTTCTAAGTATTTACTTAGATTTTTTTTCACCAGACCAGTTGCCCCCACTACAACCGGTATGATGTTTATTTCATCGAGGGACCATGTTATTTTTAGATCATTTTTGAGATCTTCGCATGTGAAGTTTCAATTTATTTTGTTCTGAAAATGATGATCCACACACTTCACAAGAATAAGGTTTCTGCCCTGTGTGTGTTCGCATGTGAACTGTCAAATTTCCTTTATGGGAAAATGATGATCTACACAGTTCACAAGAAAAAGGTTTCTCCCTTAATGTTTAATTTTACTTCAGTCGAAGTTCTCAAGAAATCAAGGGGCCCCTTCCTGGGGCTAACACTTGATCTCTATATGAGATACATAGATACCCGAATATTCTATTAAAATTCTCCTTTATTTCTCAAACATTGAGTTAGTAAAAAAGTTAAGAATAGTAATAATAATCTCCCCAGTGTGTGTTCGCATGTGAACTGTCAAATGTCCCTTATGGGAAAATGATGATCTACACACTTCACAAGAAAAAGGTTTCTCCCCAGTGTGTGTTCGCATGTGATCTGTCAATCGTCCCTTTTGTAGAAATGATGATCCACACACTCTACAAGAAAATGCTTTATCCCCAGTGTGTGTTTGCATGTTAAATTTTTTAGTCGCCTTCAGTAAAAATGCTGATTCACAAGAAAATGTTTTCTCAAGTGTGTTCACATGTGAACTATAACATTTTATTTTTGTAAAAATCATTATAACACCCCTCAGAAGAATAAGGTTTCTCTTTGCTTTTGTTTAATTTTACATCAGTCGAAGTTCTCAGAGATCAAGGGGCCCCTTCCTGGGGCTAACACTTGATCTCTATATGAGATACATAGATATTAGTATATTCCATTAAAGTTGTATTTTATCTCTCAAACGATGAGTTAGTAAAAATATTAAGAACATTAATTTTACTCTCCCCAATTGACTAGTTAATTATTTCACAGTATAGCTTACTTGTCATCTCATGGTCTTACCGGATACCGAGACAAGAATTCATCTAGTCTGGTGGAGTATCCAGCTAAGTTCGGTTACTTGATGTGAAATCACTAGAAGAAGGTGCACCATTTCTTTTATAAGCAAGTGTACAGCCAATCTGAGGGCATCTTATTTAGGCTTCGAATACTATGCTATTTAGAATATTTGGTCAGGGTTTACTTGTAGGGTGAAGTATGCTCATGTCAGAATTTCATGACAAACCCTTGTACAGAGAGACCGAAGACACTCGAGGATGGTGTTTAGTTGGTAATTCAAACTCTCTCAAGTGTGTGTGTGTGTCTGTGAACTTTTAAATAACATTAATTATCATGAAATTCAACTACATGATAATATTTCTTCCAACTTAACTAACAGAAATTCTCAGAAAGTGTTAGTCTCCTAAACACATATATATATATATATATATATATATATATATATATATATATATATATATATATATATATATATGTATATATACACACAGGTACAATTTTTGTTTTTAGATCTTTATTTCAAAAGAATTGTAAGTTAATTTTTATTAACTCATATGTGGAGTAATTTCTTAAGTGTTTATTTTTGGGAAGAGTGTAATCCTCGATGTACATTCTTACATATGATGAGCTAAGCTGGAAGAATTTCAATCATCATTACAATTTCTATATATGCATCTCATTAACTATCATCCTTGAGTATCCTTTGGCTTTGATAAGTGATGACACATTTAAAAGAATTGCTATATTTACATTAGTAGAGTGCTCCTCCGAATGAAAAATTATGTATAGCCATTAATTAAATTTATTTCTTCTTCTCCACTGCAACGTATATCTGTGAATAGAAAAATCAATTTCTTAATAATATTTCATGAAAGTTATCTTAAACATATTTTCATAATTAATTACAAAACTTGACTTGTTCAATGTTTCGATTTGGGTTATACAATCTTTTGCCGCCATATTTTACCTATCTTAACAGATTTTTAAAAAAATTTTCTATTAAAAAATGTAGACATATTAATCTATAAGAACGCGTAAGACACAGTGTAATTACATGACAAGATGCACTCGTGAATGGAGACCACAAATACACACAAAGATACAACGATACAATCATTTATTAAAATCGATCATTAAATAAAAACATAATTCTCTCAATATTTCATTGAAGGTCAGAACAAATCTCTTTTTGTCATTAATATATGATAGGTGCTGTCAACATATATACACATATATGTATACATTTGTAACATATAAGATTATTTTTAAAAACATATAGAAGAATGTTTTGAAAAACCTGAATGCATTTAAAAAAATAACTTTTCTAAAAACTTGAACACTTTTAGTGATATATGCATTTTTCAAAAGTATAGACATTCTTATTCGCTTTTTAATGTTAAATGCTCTT
Organism: Sepiola atlantica; assembly: GCA_963556195.1. Taxonomy (NCBI): domain Eukaryota; kingdom Metazoa; phylum Mollusca; class Cephalopoda; order Sepiida; family Sepiolidae; genus Sepiola; species Sepiola atlantica. The sequence goes on from OY744525.1 coordinate 149,553,978, forward strand.
TGATTTAGACATATTTGTCGCAGTCAGGTTGAAATTCGTCTTGATGTTATAACGATTGATGTTTATATATAATTTATTTGAAAACTATGTTACATAAAATGCACCGAAAGAATAACCATACATTTGCAAGTGTAATAATTAAATTTAACTTTTCAACTTCTATTTTCAAAAGGATTAATCCTACATTTGCAAGTGTAATAATTAAATTCAACTTTTAAAACCCGATTTTCAAAAGAGGTAAACCTACATTTGCAAGTGTAATAATTAAATTTATCTTTTAAAATCCTATTTTCAAAAAGATTAATCCTACATTTGAAAGTGTAATAATTAAATTAATTTTCTAAAATCCTATTTTAAAAAAAGGTAACCCTACAAAGGCCAATTTCTAAGAAATAACCTGAAGAACTTAGCAGTAATAAAAAAAAATACAAGTTTTCTTTAACCCTAACCTTAACCCTAAGTTAGGGTGACTATAGATTCATGAACGACCAGAAATGCTGGCTCCATGTTTTAAGATGGGTAAGGTGAGTCGCGGATGCCCGTCAATGACGGAATTAGAGATGAACTGGCTAGCCGCATATAACGGATTGTGTCAGATTTTCGCCATCTTTGGAAACAGCTGTGTTTGCAGGTTCAATTGCCCGTGCCCTATGCACCAAGGTTAAGAGATGTTAAAAAGATTATGCCATCTGCAGAAAAACCGACGTATATACCTGCACACTGGGAACCAGGCACCATGACATACCAGGGGGAAAGTTTGCCGGTCATGTAAACATCGTCCCAAAGTGTCCATGCCATAGTTTGCTAAGCCGTAAGAAGAAGCAGAAGCAATAGTATCACATGCAGATATAACGAGAGTAAAAAAGAAGTTGTTGTGTCAGATCGGGGTGGAAGGACAGTGTCTGCGATTGAAAAGCGCTATGAGGACGGACGTTGCCCGTCATCGTCCCCCCTTCCATTGCAGTCTCAATAACTGTGGCCATCACCATATTTGGCATTCCACTTTCTATGCAGCATGTCGCTATTGTTGGCAATACAAATACATAGCTGTTTGTGAAGGTGCACCCTTTAAAGAATTTTGTAGACCAGAACAATATCGAAACCAAAACATAATACAAACAAATAACAAGTGCAAAAATTTACCAAATAAAGTGCGATAAATTATTTTCCTTTACTTTGTCAGCATTATGCAAAATAGACTAAAAAATAGCCAAAAATAACAATACAGACAAACAATGCATGAAGTGCAACACTTTAAAAACACGTGTGAGTTCAAAATCATGTTAAAAACAATAATTACACAAACAAAATAAAAAGCAACTAAAAATACCACTGAAAATAAATCAGTATAAGTTTTTTTTTCCTATTTTCGTTTCATATATTCGAGTTTTATTTCGGCTGTGTGTACTTGTGCAATTTTCTGACCAAGCTATTTTTTTAATATGATTTTCAAGTTAAATTCAATTTTCATGGTATATTTTTTTTATTGAATTGTTAGATGAAAATAAAGAATAGTAAACAAAGCCCTCCCCTCCACAAGTTAAGAATGGCTTTCTAAATAGTAACGTTATAATTTCAACCCGGTCCTTAAACTGCACAAGTACCTGGCTGTTATTTTACTGAGTCAATGAGGACTCATTTATATAAAAATATTAAATAATATTTAAAATATGAATAAGTTTTATCTGAGAAAAATTGTTCTTGAAAACATTTTCTCTGATTGCAAAATATTTATTAAATAAACGGTACTTTTTCAGTTCACTGACCGTGCTGAAATAATGACGTCATTATTTAGAACCCCATTCTTAACATGGGGAGGGGAAGGCTTTGTTATCTTTTCTGTGCTTTAACCTAACAATTTAATAAACAAAAGATTAAACTTGAAAATTTACAAAAATAGTAGAAATACCAAATGTATTATTAAATATTTCACACGCCATTTTGTCAAAAAATTATTTACGAAATTGAGGAAATTTGAGAATTTCATTGTTTCGATTTAATATCAGATTATCGACAAGATAACTTTTTTTAAAATTAATTTTATTTCCTTTTTTTATTATAAAGTGTGTGGGGTCATTTAGGTATTAATATTATTCAAACGATTCTTTAAATCTTAATCTTTGCATAAACGTTAAGAGACTAACGAAATTCTAATCGTATTAAAAGTTGTCATAAAAAGTAATTTCTCAAATTCAATTTGTAAAATAAAGTTTTACACACTTACAAGATAATCCCAGGATTAATCTTTGCTGATTTCTGGACTGCGAAAATATCAGATTAAAAAGGATTAATTGCGATAATCTCTTCGATGTTTGAACCTTGTGAAAAGACGTCGATTAAAAAACAACGAAAATATCATCTTTCTATCCTCATTTATTGAAGAGCGTCAATTTATTCTCGGATTTCCTACTCGTATCATAGCAATCTTCAGTTTTCTCCTTACTGTAATATTTAATAATAATTTTAATATTTAATAATAATTTAATATTTAATAATAATTTTAAAATATAATAGTAGAAATACGGTTGTATAGAAGCAGTTAGCTTCAAATTTTTATCGAATTAATGAACGGTTCTCATTATTTAGTGTATTTTGTAAAATAAACAAGAGTAAACAAAACACGAAACTGATTTATCGTAAGTTTATTCATATAAAAGGAAAATATTATGTCAACTTATTTTTTAGATTTTGGTTTTTCAACAATTTATTTTATTTACAAAAAAAAAGATATTTTAATTTGTTTTGATTAATTTTGAGGTGCGAAAATATCAGATCAAAATATCAGGTCACTTAGGTATTAATATTATTCTAACGATTCTTTAAATCTTAATCATAAATTGCAGAAATACCAAATAAATTATATTTTACCGCCATTTTGGCAAAAATAATTTGATTTTCTAAATATTACTTTTATCTCATTTACATATTAATATACACACTTTACAAAAAAAAGGTTTATCACCAGTGTGTGTTTGCATGTTAAATTGTAAAGTTGCCTTCAGTGAAAATGATGATTCAAAACATAACAAAAAAAAAGGTTTCTCAACAGTGTGTTAACATTTGAACTAGAAAATTATATTTTTGTAAAAATCATGATAAAACCTTTCAGAATAACAAGTTTTCTCTATTTGCTTTAGTTTAATTTTACTTCAGTCGAAGTTCTCAGAAATCACGGACCCCGTTTCTGGGACTAACACTTGATCTCTCTATGAGATACATAGGTATATGAATATGTATCTTCTTTACATATTAATATTATGCAAACAATTACTTTTATTTATTGTTAATTATAGAGGTTGAGGAGGGTCATTTAGGTATTATTATTCAAACGATTCTTTAAATTTTAATAATCATTGCATAAACGTTAAGAGACTAACGAAATTCTAATCGTATTAAAAGTCGTCATAAAAAATAATTTCTCAAATCCAATTTGAAAATAAAGTTTTACACACTTACAAGCTAATCCAATGATTAATCTTTGCTGATTTAAGGAGTTGCAAAAATATCAGATTAAAAAGGATTAACTGTGATAATCTTTTCGATGCTTAGGAGTTCTTCGTATGAAAACGAAAAACAGTTTGGAAAATAGTAAAATACTAAACATAACATAAAATATATTTGGGAAAAAGGATTGTGCCTGTAACTCCCAATTCTTTTAATTTCGTTTTTGTCCACTATACTAATTCGTGCGCGAATATTTTCTGTGAAGCCAGTGTTTGACCAACTTTCATTTAAAGTCGTTTATGTCTGTTGCATCGATGAACCAGTCTGGCAGAGAATTCCCATTGTTCACAAACCGTAGCCTAAACGAATACTTTCTAATGTTTAGCCTGTGATGTTTCTTTTTAAGTTTTAGGTTGTGATCTCTTGTTCCGGTGATCTTGCTGAGGGGTAACTGTCTCTCCTAGTCCATGTTGTCTTTGTCTGTGAGGATCTTGACGTCTGGATAATATCTCAACGTTCTCTTCTAAAGTACATGAACGGGAGCTTCATGTGTCTCAACCTATCTTCGTATGGCAGGTCCCCAAGTGTAGGACAGAATTTGGTGGCTCAACGCTGGACTTTGTCAACTTTGTCAACATCACGGACAAACTGGTGAACTCGTGGTGCATTTCCGTACTCAAGGATGGGCCTCATTATTGAGATATAGAGCTTCTTGATCACGGTCTTGTCTTTGCTAAGAAATGTTCGTTTTATTGTCCCAAGTGTACGGTTTGCTTTCTTTACAGTTTCGTTGACATGGTGATGAAATGACAGTTTGTTGTCTACGTATACACCCAGATCTTTTTCAATATCCGAAGCACCAATTTCTTTGTAATTTCCTTCATTGTCCTTCATGAGATATATATTCCTTTGGTCGTTATGTCCGAAGTGTATAACTCTGCATTTTGAGGTACTGACTTTTAGCTGCCAATATTCTTACCACTTCCTGAGCCTTTCTATATCATTATGCAGTACTGTTTTGTCCTCTTCCGTTGTAGCCTTGCTATAGATCTTTGTGTCATCGGCAAATATGCGTGTCACACTCTCGATTTAAACTGGCAAGTCGTTAATGAAGACAACAGACAACAATGGGCCGAGGACAAACACTGCCCTGTGGTATGCCACTTGTGACATCAGCCCACCTGGAGATATGCCCGTTCACTGACACTCGTTGGGCACGGTTTTGTAGGAAACCTTTGATCCAATCCCTTGCTTGCCCTTTGATGCCATAGCTTTTCCGTTTGCTAAGTAGCCTTTGATAAGGCACGGTATCAAAAGCTTTTTTGGAAGTCTAGGTAGATGGCATCCACCGGATTACAACTGTCCAGCACATCGGTCCACTCGTCGAGACATGGGTTGTGTCATGCATGATCTGCCTGGAATAAATCCATGTTGCTCGCCACAAATAGGCTGTTGTCTACCATGTGCTTCATAATCTGATCTCTAATGATAGATTCCAGTACTTTGCACAAGATGAACGTTAAGTTGATTGGACGATAATTTCCAGGTAGGCTCCGATCTCCTTTCTTGAAGATATGTGTCACTTATCCCTGTTTCCACTGGCTACGTAGCATGCCAGACTCTATTGATTTAGTGTAGATGAGCTTAAGTGGCTTGATGATGCAAGCTGAGATCTCCTTCAAGACTCTCGGATGATGTCCATCAGGTCCTGGGGATTGGTTAATTCTAATTTTCTTTAGCTGTTTATTAATAGCATCCTCTGTAACGCTGATATTTGACAGTTCTACAATTCCACATCTATGATCCAGCTCAGGTATGTTGTCAATATTTTCACGAGTAAAGATACTACAAAAAAGTCGTTGAGAATTTCGGCTTTTGCGTCACTTTCTGAATGTAATACACCATCATTGTCTCTAAGATCACTGACTCCACTCTTCACAGTTGTCCTGGATTTGGCGTATTTCCAAAATGCTTTAGAGTTCAGTTTATCATTGTATGCAAGAGATTCTTCAAGCGTCTTCCTCAATTTTATCATATAACTCCTTAAGCCATTTCGAACTTCGCAATACTGGTCATAGTCACGTAAGTCCTGCGATTCTCTATACTTGTGTCAGATCAATAGATCGATAAGACGAAAGGGCATTGAAGGAAAATGCTAGCCTTCTTAGTTACCCTTTTTCTTTCTAGGTTCGTTCAGCTTATTCTCTCCTCTTGTTTCTCTTCTTTTCATTTCTTTCTCTCTTCTGGAAGAGGGAATCACTTTGTGGTCAGTTGTTCGTAAAAATGAGTAATTACAGATGTGGCCAAAGTGTGAACTTAAGGAAAAGTGTTCACATGTTTTTAACAAATAGGTGCGAAATAAACTTTGATAAAACCAGCGAATTATCGGAAAAGGATTAGTGTTCCTGGCGACACCGAATTACTCGCCTCGCCCTCATGAAGACAGCAACAACAACAAAACCAGCGAATTACTCGCCTCGCTCTCATGAAGTGCGAACCCCAGCATCGACTTTTAAGCACGTCTGCTGTCTTTTCAAACGTTCTTTTCAATTTTCTCGTATAACTCCTGAAGTCATTTCTAACTTGGCAATACTGGTCATAGTTACGTAAGCCCTGTGATTCTGTATACTTGTGGAAGATCAATAGATCGATGAGACGAAAGGGCATTGAAGGAAAATGCTAGCCTTCTTAGTTACCCTTTTTCTTTCTAGGTTCGTTCGGCTTACTCTCTCCTCTTCTTTCTCTTCTTTTCATTTCTTTCTTTCTTCTGGAAGAGGGAATCACTTTGCGGTCAGTTGCTCGTAAAAATAAGTAATTACAGATGTGGCCAAAGTGTGAACTCAAGGAAAAATGTTCACATCTTTTTTAATAAGTAGGTGCGAAATAAACTTTAATAAAACCAGCGAATTATCGAAAAAGGTTTAGTGTTCCTGGCGACATCGAATTACTCGGCTCGCTCTCATGAAGACAGCAACAACAAAAACACCCGACTTGAAGTGCGAACCCCAGCATCCACTTTTAAGCACGCCTGCTGTACACACGCACTCATGCATACTGAACTTTAAAGACAAATTTAACGCTCGTGTCGTTTTCAAACACGTTTCTAACCTTCAACAAACTTTCAAACTTTATTGATATATTTTACAAAATTGTTTCTATATAAAAGTTTTATTTTTACTTCACAGATTCTCCTTTTTATTAACAATATTATATTTTTAAAAGTTAGCACTCGCTAACTGGTGATCCTTGCCAAACACATATGTTGTTATCGAATCGGCCCCAATTTACCTACACAAGATTAATTGTTTAGTGTAGTGCTTGAGTTTTGGGTCTTGCTGTAGTTTAGTTCTTGTTGACATGTTAAACAACAGTAGAGTGGTCACTATTTCCTAATGGCGACTATTTCCGAATGGTGCTAAATAATCAATGTCACGCATAACATTATCTTCATTGGTCAACACTAGATCCACAATCGATGGTCTCTGTGTGCCACGATATCTAGTGGGTTTGTCTACATTTTGCACTAAAATGCAGTCTTTTAAGCAATCCAGAAACTGATCACACTCTGAACCCACTCTGTCTGTCGCTGTGCATATGTCCCAATTTGCACTCGGATAGTTAAAGTCACCAACTATCACTAGGTTCTTTATATTCCGTTCAGATACAGATCTAAGTAATGTCTCTAATTTTCGATTGTTAATACTGTCACTTGTTGGGCTTCGGTAAACACATCCAAACAATCTTATTGTTTTCCAACTTTCACGATTATCCATATCGATTCTTTGAAATCATTAAATGCCTCAATGTCAACGTTGAAATCCTCCACATCGTACAACTGTGAAATGCATATACATATACCCCTTCCATCTTTTTCAAGGTTGTTCATAGGTGGATGATAACCCTCGAGCACAACTTCTGTTTCACTTAGTTGAAATTTGTAATTCTTTGGCTTAACTTCAGTAAGCGCTATAATGTCAGGTTTCATGTCTCCGATACACTGTTCTAAGTCTGTTATCTTGTCGTGATCACATCAATGTTCGTTGAAAGAATCTTAAGATCACCGTTGTTAAAACTATGTACATGGGGGAGGGTATTCTGATGCTTTTTATTTCTTGACTGAGCGTGTAGCTCCTCCTATGAACTGCACCGTCCTTTCTTGCGCATGGACGATTTTCCCTCTGCTAATAAAAATATTTTTTCCCCATTCGCTTTTCTTTCATTTATTTTTTTCCGCAGAAGGTATTGTCCCTCTCTTTGCATTCTAGTCAGATCTGGTCCGATGAACACGTTTTCAAACTCTTTAATGTCTCTCAGTTTCTTGGCACTCTTCAGGATTCTTTTCTTCGCTTCTACACTGTTCACACTTAATTAAGAATACGAGCTCCCTTCTTGTCTTCTATATCCTTGTTTGTTATTCTGACACAGCATGTAATTACTTCACCCTCTTCAATTTTAATCGCAGTAATTACTTTCTCAACTGATGTCTTGTCATCCTTTATCTTGTCTTTTATATCTTTCTTTGTGGACTCACGCAGATTCAGTATGACAATATTATTCAATCTGTACCCACGCTCTTGTTGTTCTGCTATGGCTTCCCTAACTGCGCCACTCTGAGTTCCAATCCATTTTGGTCTTGCACCTCCTTTATCTTCCAGGCACTTGAAACGAGTGTCCAGTTCTTTGAACGAACCAATGTCTGCAAATATTCTAATTATATCTAATGCAGGATACTTCATGTACAAAAAGAGATCCCTCTTGCAACTCCTACAGATACAGTGTTGTCAACTGATATATTTTAAACCCGTTAGATCGGAAGAAAAAATCTCCAGAAAACCGCTACATTTGAAATTTTTGTAGTGTTAAAACATAATGTATTTCTCTCTCTCTCTTTAGATATATAAATATTAATTCAATCAAAACAACCCAGGGATGTAATTCATTAAGAATTTTTGTTCATTTTCTTAAAAACATAAACGCCAATATTAATATTGGTTGAGTTATTTTTTATGTCCCCTTTTAAGAAGTCTACCTTGGATGAGGTCGATAAATCTCCTAAGGATTGCCGTAGATGTTTCATTGAGTTATTTACCATAGTGATGACAATCAAGTTTAATCACAACCTAAAACAATGATCATTAAGTAAGAACGAGATTATAACCTCTTTCGAAGCATGGAAACGAAACCTCCACTATACTCTTTCTGTGGACAACAATTTGTCTCCGTTTCTGATTCATCAGTTGTTCTAGCAAAAAAAATCCCTCATTATATTACACGACCTACAGGACAATGTTGATGCACCGCTTGACAAAAAGATGCTAATCTCGAATTGATTATTTTCATATGGTTTCAACTGATCAACACAGATCTTGCAACACTGATCAAGCAACGATATAATACTGAGTTTCAATAAGTTTATTGTTCTCATATGGTTTCAACCGATCAACACAGATCTTGCAACACTGATCAAGCAACGATATAATACTGAGTTTCAAAAAGTTTATTGTTCTCATATAGTTTCAACTGATCAACACAGATCTTGCAACACTGATCAAGCAACGATATAATACTGAGTTCTAATAAGTTTATTGTTCTCATATGGTTTCAACTGATAAACACAGATCTGGCAACACTGATCAAGCAACGATATAATACAGAGTTTCAATACGTTTATTGTTCTCATATGGTTTCAACTGATCAACACAGATCTTGCAACACTGATCAAGCAACGATATAATACTGAGATTCAATACGTTTATTGTTCTCATATGGTTTCAACTGATCAACACAGATCTTGCAACACTGATCAAGCAACGATATAATACTGAGTTTCAATAAGTTTATTGTTCTCATATGGTTTCAACTGATCAACACAAATCTTGCAACACTGATCAAGCAACGATATAATACTGAGTTTCAATAAGTTTATTGTTCTCATATGGTTTCAACTGATCAACACAGATCTTGCAACACTGATCAAGCAACGATATAATACTGAGTTTCAATAAGTTAATTGTTCTCATATGGTTTCAACTGATCAACACAGATCTGGCAACACTGATCAAGCAACGATATAATACTGAGTTTCAATAAGTTTATTGTTCTCATATGTTTTCAACTGATCAACACAGATCTTGCAACACTGATCAAGCAACGATATAATACTGAGTTTCAATAACTTAATTGTTCTCATATGGTTTCAACTGATCAACACAGATCTTGCAACACTGATCAAGCAACGATATAATACTGAGTCTCAATAAGTTTATTGTTCTCATATGGTTTCAACTGACCAACACAGATCTTGCAACACTGATCAAGCAACGATATAATACTGAGTTTCAATAAGTTTATTGTTCGCATATGGTTGCAACTGATCAACACAGATCTTGCAACACTGATCAAGCAACGATATAATACTGAGTTTCAATAAGTTTATTATTCTCATATGGTTTCAACTGATCAACACAGATCTTGCAACACTGATCAAGCAACGATATAATACTGAGTTTCAATAAGTTTATTGTTCTCATATGGTTTCAACTGATCAACACAGATCTTGCAACACTGATCAAGCAACGATATAATACTGAGTTTCAATAAGTTTATTGTTCTCATATGGTTTCAACTGATCCCCACAGATCTTGCAACACTGATCAAGCAACGATATAATACTGAGTTTCAATAAGTTTATTATTCTCATATGGTTTCAACTGATCAACACAGATCTTGCAACACTGATCAAGCAACGATATAATACTGAGTTTCAATAAGTTTATTGTTCTCATATGTTTTCAACTGATCAACACAGATCTTGCAACACTGATCAAGCAACGATATAATACTGAGTTTCAATACGTTTATTGTTCTCATATGGTTTCAACTGATCAACACAGATCTTGCAACACTGATCAAGCAACGATATAATACTGAGTTTCAATAAGTTTATTGTTCTCATATGGTTTCAACTGATCAACACAGATCTTGCAACACTGATCAAGCAACGATATAATACTGAGTTTCAATACGTCTATTGTTCTCATATGGTTTCAACTGATCAACACAGATCTTGCAACACTGATCAAGCAACGATATAATACTGAGTTTCAATAAGTTTATTGTTCTCATATGGTTTCAACTGATCAACACAAATCTAGCAACGCGGATCAAGCAACGATATAATACTGAGTTTCAATAAGTTTATTGTTCTCATATGGCTTCAACTGATCAACACATATCTTGCAACACTGATCAAGCAACGATATAATACTGTGTTTCAATAAGTTTATTGTTCTCATATGGTTTCAACTGATCAACACAGATCTGGCAACACTGATCAAGGAACGATATAATACTGAGTGTCAATAAGTTTATAGTTCTCATATGGTTTAAACTGATCAACACAGATCTTGCAACACTGATCAAGCAACGATATAATACTGAGTTTCAATAAGTTAATTGTTCTCATATGGTTTCAACTGATCAACACAGATCTTGCAACACTGATCAAGAAACGATATAATACTGAGTTTAAATAACTTAATTGTTCACATATGTTTTCAACTGATCAACACAGATCTTGCAACACTGATCAAGCAACGATATAATACTGAGTTTCAATACGTTTATTGTTCTCATATGGTTTCAACTGATGAACACAGATCTTGCAACACTGATCAAGCAACGATATAACTCTGAGTTTCAATAAGTTTATTGTTCTCATATGGTTTCAACTGATCAACACAGATCATGCAACACTGATCAAGCAACGATATAATACTGAGTTTCAATACGTTTATTGTTCTCATATGGTTTCAACTGATCAACACAGATCTTGCAACACTGATCAAGCAACGATATAATACTAAGTTTCAATAAGTTTATTGTTCTCATATGGTTTCAACTGATCAACACAGATCTTGCAACACTGATCAAGCAACGATATAATACTGAGTTTCAATAAGTTTATTGTTCTCATATGGTTTCAACCGATCAACACAGATCTTGCAACACTGATCAAGCAACGATATAATACTGAGTTTCAATACATTTATTGTTCTCATATGGTTTCAACTGATCAACACAGATCTTGCAACACTGATCAAGCAACGATATAATACTGAGTTTCAATAAGTTTAGTGTTCTCATATAGTTTTAACTGATCAACACAGATCTGGCAACACTGATCAAGCAACGATATAATACTGAGTTTCAATAAGTTTATTGTTCTCATATGGTTTCAACTGATAAACACAGATCTTGCAACACTGATCAAGCAACGATATAATACTGAGTTTCAATAAGTTTATTGTTCTCATATGGTTTCAACTGATCAACACAGATCTTGCAACACTGATCAAGCAACGATATAATACTGAGTTTCAAGAGGTTTATTGTTCTCATATGGTTTCAACTGATCAACACAAATCTTGCAACACTGATCAAGCAACGATATAATACTGAGTTTCAATACGTTTATTGTTCTCATATGGTTTCAACTGATCAACACAGATCTTGCAACACTGATCAAGCAACGATATAATACTGAGTTTCAATAAGTTTATAGTTCTCATATGGTTTCAACTGATCAACACAGATCTTGCAACACTGATCAAGCAACGATATAATACTGAGTTTCAAGAAGTTTATTGTTCTCATATGGTTTCAACTGATCAACACAGATCTTGCAACACTGATCAAGCAACGATATAATACTGAGTTTCAATAAGTTTATTGTTCTCATATGGTTTCAACTGATCAACACAGATCTTGCAACACTGATCAAGCAACGATATAATACTGAGTTTCAATAAGTTTATTGTTCTCATATGGTTTCAACTGATAAACACAGATCTGGCAACACTGATCAAGCAACGATATAATACTGAGTTTCAATACGTTTATTGTTCTCATATGGTTTCAACTGATAAACACAGATCTTGCAACACTGATCAAGCACCGATATAATACTGAGATTCAATACGTTTATTGTTCTCATATGGTTTCAACAGATCAACACAGTTCTTGCAACACTGATCAAGCAACGATATAATACTGAGTTTCAATAAGTTTATTGTTCTCATATGGTTTCAACTGATCAACACAGATCTTGCAACACTGATAAAGCAACGATATAATACTGAGTTTCAATAAGTTTATTGTTCTCATATGGTTTCAACTGATCAACACAGATCTTGCAACACTGATCAAGCAACGATATAATACTGAGTTTCAATAAGTTTATTGTTCTCATATGGTTTCAACTGATCAACACAGATCATGCAACACTGATCAAGCAACGATAGATTACTGAGTTTCAATACGTTTATTGTTCTCATATGGTTTCAACTGATCAACACAGATCTTGCAACACTGATCAAGCAACGATATAATACTAAGTTTCAATAAGTTTATTGTTCTCATATGGTTTCAACTGATCAACACAGATCTTGCAACACTGATCAAGCAACGATATAATACTGAGTTTCAATAAGTTTATTGTTCTCATATGGTTTCAACTGATCAACACAGATCTTGCAACACTGATCAAGCAACGATATAATACTGAGTTTCAAGAAGTTTATTGTTCTCATATGGTTTCAACTGATCAACACAAATCTTGCAACACTGATCAAGCAACGATATAATACTGAGTTTCAATACGTTTATTGTTCTCATATGGTTTCAACTGATCAACACAGATCTTGCAACACTGATCAAGCAACGATATAATACTGAGTTTCAATAAGTTTATAGTTCTCATATGGTTTCAACTGATCAACACAGATCTTGCAACACTGATCAAGCAACGATATAATACTGAGTTTCAAGAAGTTTATTGTTCTCATATGGTTTCAACTGATCAACACAGATCTTGCAACACTGATCAAGCAACGATATAATACTGAGTTTCAATAAGTTTATTGTTCTCATATGGTTTCAACTGATCAACACAGATCTTGCAACACTGATCAAGCAACGATATAATACTGAGTTCCAATAAGTTTATTGTTCTCATATGGTTTCAACTGATAAACACAGATCTGGCAACACTGATCAAGCAACGATATAATACTGAGTTTCAATACGTTTATTGTTCTCATATGGTTTCAACTGATAAACACAGATCTTGCAACACTGATCAAGCAACGATATAATACTGAGATTCAATACGTTTATTGTTCTCATATTGGTTTCAACAGATCAACACAGTTCTTGCAACACTGATCAAGCAACGATATAATACTGAGTTTCAATAAGTTTATTGTTCTCATATGGTTTCAACTGATCAACACAAATCTTGCAACACTGATAAAGCAACGATATAATACTGAGTTTCAATAAGTTTATTGTTCTCATATGGTTTCAACTGATCAACACAGATCTTGCAACACTGATCAAGCAACGATATAATACTGAGTTTCAATAAGTTAATTATTCTCATATGGTTCCAACTGATCAACACAGATCTGGCAACACTGATCAAGCAACGATATAATACTGAGTTTCAATAAGTTTATTGTTCTCATATGGTTTCAACTGATCAACACAGATCTTGCAACACTGATCAAGCAACGATATAATACTGAGTTTCAATAACTTTATTGTTCTCATATGGTTTACACTGATCAACACAGATCTTGCAACACTGATCAAGCAACGATATAATACTGAGTTTCAATAAGTTTATTGTTCTCATATGGTTTCAACTGACCAACACAGATCTTGCAACACTGATCAAGCAACGATATAATACTGAGTTTCAATAAGTTTATTGTTCTCATATGGTTTCAACCGATCGACACAGATCTTGCAACACTGATCAAGCAACGATATAATACTGAGTTTCAATACGTTTATTGTTCTCATATGGTTTCAACTGATCAACACAGACATTGCAACACTGATCAAGCAAAGATATAATACTGAGTTTCAATAAGTTTATTGTTCTCATATGGTTTCAACCGATCAACACAGATCTTGCAACACTGATCAAGCAACGATATAATACTGAGTTTCAATACGTTTATTGTTCTCATATGGTTTCAACTGATCAACACAGATCTTGCAACACTGATCAAGCAACGATATAATACTGAGTTTCAATAAGTTTAGTGTTCTCATATAGTTTTAACTGATCAACACAGATCTGGCAACACTGATCAAGCAACAATATAATACTGAGTTTCAATAAGTTTATTGTTCTCATATGGTTTCAACTGATAAACACAGATCTTGCAACACTGATCAAGCAACGATATAATACTGAGTTTCAATAAGTTTATTGTTCTCATATGGTTTCAACTGATAAACACAGATCTTGCAACACTGATCAAGCAACGATATAATACTGAGTTTCAAGAAGTTTATTGTTCTCATATGGTTTTAACTGATCAACACAAATCTTGCAACACTGATCAAGCAACGATATAATACTGAGTTTCAATACGTTTATTGTTCTCATATGGTTTCAACTGATCAACACAGATCTTGCAACACTGATCAAGCAACGATATAATACTGAGTTTCAATAAGTTTATAGTTCTTATATGGTTTCAACTGATCAACACAGATCTTGCAACACTGATCAAGCAACGATATAATACTGAGTTTCAAGAAGTTTATTGTTCTCATATGGTTTCAACTGATCAACACAGATCTTGCAACACTGATCAAGCAACGATATAATACTGAGTTTCAATAAGTTTATTGTTCTCATATGGTTTCAACTGATCAACACAGATCTTGCAACACTGATCAAGCAACGATATAATACTGAGTTCCAATAAGTTTATTGTTCTCATATGGTTTCAACTGATGAACACAGATCTGGCAACACTGATCAAGCAACGATATAATACTGAGTTTCAATACGTTTATTGTTCTCATATGGTTTCAACTGATAAACACAGATCTTGCAACACTGATCAAGCAACGATATAATACTGAGATTCAATACGTTTATTGTTCTCATATGGTTTCAACAGATCAACACAGTTCTTGCAACACTGATCAAGCAACGATATAATACTGAGTTTCAATAAGTTTATTGTTCTCATATGGTTTCAACTGATCAACACAAATCTTGCAACACTGATCAAGCAACGATATAATACTGAGTTTCAATAAGTTTATTGTTCTCATATGGTTTCAACTGATCAACACAGATCTTGCAACACTGATCAAGCAACGATATAATACTGAGTTTCAATGAGTTAATTATTCTCATATGGTTCCAACTGATCAACACAGATCTGGCAACACTGATCAAGCAACGATATAATACTGAGTTTCAATAAGTTTATTGTTCTCATATGGTTTCAACTGATCAACACAGATCTTGCAACACTGATCAAGCAACGATATAATACTGAGTTTCAATAACTTAATTGTTCTCATATGGTTTCAACTGATCAACACAGATCTTGCAACACTGATCAAGCAACGATATAATACTGAGTTTCAATAAGTTTATTGTTCTCATATGGTTTCAACTGACCAACACAGATCTTGCAACACTGATCAAGCAACGATATAATACTGAGTTTCAATAAGTTTATTGTTCTCATATGGTTTCAACCGATCAACACAGATCTTGCAACACTGATCAAGCAACGATATAATACTGAGTTTCAATACGTTTATTGTTCTCATATGGTTTCAACTGATCAACACAGATCTTGCAACACTGATCAAGCAACGATATAATACTGAGTTTCAATAAGTTTAGTGTTCTCATATAGTTTCAACTGATCAACACAGATCTGGCAACACTGATCAAGCAACAATATAATACTGAGTTTCAATAAGTTTATTGTTCTCATATGGTTTCAACTGATAAACACAGATCTTGCAACACTGATCAAGCAACGATATAATACTGAGTTTCAATAAGTTTATTGTTCTCATGTGGTTTCAACTGATCAACACAGATCTTGCAACACTGATCAAGCAACGATATAATACTGAGTTTCAAGAAGTTTATTGTTCTCATATGGTTTCAACTGTCAACACAAATCTTGCAACACTGATCAAGCAACGATATAATACTGAGTTTCAATACGTTTATAGTTCTCATATGGTTTCAACTGATCAACACAGATCTTGCAACACTGATCAAGCAACGATATAATACTGAGTTTCAAGAAGTTTATTGTTCTCATATGGTTTCAACTGATCAACACAGATTTTGCAACACTGATCAAGCAACGATATAATACTGAGTTTCAATAAGTTTATTGTTCTCATATGGTTTCAACTGATCAACACAGATCTTGCAACACTGATCAAGCAACGATATAATACTGAGTTCCAATAAGTTTATTGTTCTCATATGGTTTCAACTGATAAACACAGATCTGGCAACACTGATCAAGCAACGATATAATACTGAGTTTCAATATGTTTATTGTTCTCATATGGTTTCAACTGATAAACACAGATCTTGCAACACTGATCAAGTAACGATATAATACTGAGATTCAATACGTTTATTGTTCTCATATGGTTTCAACAGATCAACACAGTTCTTGCAACACTGATCAAGCAACGATATAATACTGAGTTTCAATAAGTTTATTGTTCTCATATGGTTTCAACTGATCAACACAAATCTTGCAACACTGATCAAGCAACGATATAATACTGAGTTTCAATAAGTTTATTGTTCTCATATGGTTTCAACTGATCAACACAGATCTTGCAACACTGATCAAGCAACGATATAATACTGAGTTTCAATAAGTTAATTGTTCTCATATGGTTTCAACTGATCAACACAGATCTGGCAACACTGATCAAGCAACGATATAATACTGAGTTTCAATAAGTTTATTGTTCTCATATGGTTTCAACTGATCAACACAGATCTTGCAACACTGATCAAGCAACGATATAATACTGAGTTTCAATAACTTAATTGTTCTCATATGGTTTCAACTGATCAACACAGATCTTGCAACACTGATCAAGCAACGATATAATACTGAGTTTCAATAAGTTTATTGTTCTCATATGGTTGCAACTGATCAACACAGATCTTGCAACACTGATCAAGCAACGATATAATACTGAGTTTCAATAAGTTTATTATTCTCATATGGTTTCAACTGATAACACAGATCTTGCAACACTGATCAAGCAACGATATAATACTGAGTTTCAATAAGTTTATTGTTCTCATATGGTTTCAACTGATCAACACAGATCTTGCAACACTGATCAAGCAACGATATAATACTGAGTTTCAATAAGTTTATTGTTCTCATATGGTTGCAACTGATCCCCACAGATCTTGCAACACTGATCAAGCAACGATATAATACTGAGTTTCAATGAGTTTATTATTCTCATATGGTTTCAACGTATCAACACAGATCTTGCAACACTGATCAAGCAACGATATAATACTGAGTTTCAATAAGTTTATTGTTCTCATATGTTTTCAACTGATCAACACAGATCTTGCAACACTGATCAAGCAACGATATAATACTGAGTTTCAATACGTTTATTGTTCTCATATGGTTTCAACTGATCAACACAGATCTTGCAACACTGATCAAGCAACGATATAATACTGAGTTTCAATAAGTTTATTGTTCTCATATGGTTTCAACTGATCAACACAGATCTTGCAACACTGATCAAGCAACGATATAATACTGAGTTTCAATACGTTTATTGTTCTCATATAGTTTCAACTGATCAACACAGATCTTGCAACACTGATCAAGCAACGATATAATACTGAGTTTCAATAAGTTTATTGTTCTCATATGGTTTCAACTGATCAACACAAATCTTGCAACGCGGATCAAGCAACGATATAATACTGAGTTTCAATAAGTTTATTGTTCTCATATGGCTTCAACTAATCAACACATATCTTGCAACACTGATCAAGCAACGATATAATACTGTGTTTCAATAAGTTTATTGTTCTCATATGGTTTCAACTGATCAACACAGATCTGGCAACACTGATCATGGAACGATATAATACTGAGTGTCAATAAGTTTATAGTTCTCATATGGTTTAAACTGATCAACACAGATCTTGCAACACTGATCAAGCAACGATATAATACTGAGTTTCAATAAGTTAATTGTTCTCATATGGTTTCAACTGATCAACACAGATCTTGCAACACTGATCAAGCAACGATATAATACTGAGTTTAAATAACTTAATTGTTCACATATGTTTTCAACTGATCAACACAGATCTGGCAACACTGATCAAGCAACGATATAATACTGAGTTTCAATACGTTTATTGTTCTCATATGGTTTCAACTGATCAACACAGATCTTGCAACACTGATCAAGCAACGATATAATACTAAGTTTCAATAAGTTTATTGTTCTCATATGGTTTCAACTGATCAACACAGATCTTGCAACACTGATCAAGCAACGATATAATACTGAGTTTCAAGAAGTTTATTGTTCTCATATGGTTTCAACCGATCAACACAGATCTTGCAACACTTATCAAGCAACGATATAATACTGAGTTTCAATACGTTTATTGTTCTCATATGGTTTAAACTGATCAACACAGATCTTGCAACACTGATCAAGCTACGATATAATACTGAGTTTCAATAAGTTTAGTGTTCTCATATGGTTTCAACTGATCAACACAGATCTTGCAACACTGATCAAGCAACGATATAATACTGAGTTTCAAGAAGTTTATTGTTCTCATATGGTTTCAACTGATCAACACAAATCTTGCAACACTGATCAAGCAACGATATAATACTGAGTTTCAATACGTTTATTGTTCTCATATGGTTTCAACTGATCTACACAGATCTTGCAACACTGATCAAGCAACGATATAATACTGAGTTTCAATAAGTTTATAGTTCTCATATGGTTTCAACTGATCAACACAGATCTTGCAACACTGATCAAGCAACGATATAATACTGAGTTTCAATAAGTTTATTGTTCTCATATGGTTTCAACTGATCAACACAGATCTTGCAACACTGATCAAGCAACGATATAATACTGAGTTTCAATAAGTTTATTATTCTCATATGGTTTCAACTGATCAACACAGATCTTGCAACACTGATCAAGCAACGATATAATACTGAGTTTCAATAAGTTTATTGTTCTCATATGGTTTCAACTGATCAACACAGATCTTGCAACACTGATCAAGCAACGATATAATACTGAGTTTCAATAAGTTTATTGTTCTCATATGGTTTCAACTGATCAACACAAATCTTGCAACGCGGATCAAGCAACGATATAATACTGAGTTTCAATAAGTTTATTGTTCTCATATGGCTTCAACTAATCAACACATATCTTGCAACACTGATCAAGCAACAATATAATACTGCGTTTCAATAAGTTTATTGTTCTCATATGGTTTCAACTGATCAACACAGATCTGGCAACACTGATCAAGGAACGATATAATACTGAGTGTCAATAAGTTTATAGTTCTCATATGGTTTAAACTGATCAACACAGATCTTGCAACACTGATCAAGCAACGATATAATACTGAGTTTCAATAAGTTTATTGTTCTCATATGGTTTCAACTGATCAACACAGATCTTGCAACACTGATCAAGCAACGATATAATACTGAGTTTAAATAACTTAATTGTTCACATATGTTTTCAACTGATCAACACAGATCTTGCAACACTGATCAAGCAACGATATAATACTGAGTTTCAATACGTTTATTGTTCTCATATGGTTTCAACTGATGAACACAGATCTTGCAACACTGATCAAGCAACGATATAATACTGAGTTTCAATAAGTTTATTGTTCTCATATGGTTTCAACTGATCAACACAGATCATGCAACACTGATCAAGCAACGATATAATACTGAGTTTCAATACGTTTATTGTTCTCATATGGTTTCAACTGATCAACACAGATCTTGCAACACTGATCAAGCAACGATATAATACTAAGTTTCAATAAGTTTATTGTTCTCATATGGTTTCAACTGATCAACACAGATCTTGCAACACTGATCAAGCAACGATATAATACTGAGTTTCAATAAGTTTATTGTTCTCATATGGTTTCAACCGATCAACACAGATCTTGCAACACTGATCAAGCAACGATATAATACTGAGTTTCAATACGTTTATTGTTCTCATATGGTTTCAACTGATCAACACAGATCTTGCAACACTGATCAAGCAACGATATAATACTGAGTTTCAATAAGTTTAGTGTTCTCATATAGTTTCAACTGATCAACACAGATCTGGCAACACTGATCAAGCAACAATATAATACTGAGTTTCAATAAGTTTATTGTTCTCATATGGTTTCAACTGATAAACACAGATCTTGCAACACTGATCAAGCAACGATATAATACTGAGTTTCAATAAGTTTAGTGTTCTGATATGGTTTCAACTGATCAACACAGATCTTGCAACACTGATCAAGCAACGATATAATACTGAGTTTCAAGAAGTTTATTGTTCTCATATGGTTTCAACTGATCAACACAAATCTTGCAACACTGATCAAGCAACGATATAATACTGAGTTTCAATACGTTTATTGTTCTCATATGGTTTCAACTGATCAACACAGATCTTGCAACACTGATAAAGCAACGATATAATACTGAGTTTCAATAAGTTTATTGTTCTCATATGGTTTCAACTGATCAACACAGATCTTGCAACACTGATCAAGCAACGATATAATACTGAGTTTCAATAAGTTTATTGTTCTCATATGGTTTCAACTGATCAACACAAATCTTGCAACGCGGATCAAGCAACGATATAATACTGAGTTTCAATAAGTTTATTGTTCTCATATGGCTTCAACTAATCAACACATATCTTGCAACACTGATCAAGAAACAATATAATACTGCGTTTCAATAAGTTTATTGTTCTCATATGGTTTCAACTGATCAACACAGATCTGGCAACACTGATCAAGGAACGATATAATACTGAGTGTCAATAAGTTTATAGTTCTCATATGGTTTAAACTGATCAACACAGATCTTGCAACACTGATCAAGCAACGATATAATACTGAGTTTCAATAAGTTAATTGTTCTCATATGGTTTCAACTGATCAACACAGATCTTGCAACACTGATCAAGCAACGATATAATACTGAGTTTTAATAACTTAATTGTTCACATATGTTTTCAACTGATCAACACAGATCTTGCAACACTGATCAAGCAACGATATAATACTGAGTTTCAATACGTTTATTGTTCTCATATGGTTTCAACTGATGAACACAGATCTTGCAACACTGATCAAGCAACGATATAATACTGAGTTTCAATAAGTTTATTGTTCTCATATGGTTTCAACTGATCAACACAGATCATGCAACACTGATCAAGCAACGATATAATACTGAGTTTCAATACGTTTATTGTTCTCATATGGTTTCAACTGATCAACACAGATCTTGCAACACTGATCAAGCAACGATATAATACTAAGTTTCAATAAGTTTATTGTTCTCATATGGTTTCAACTGAACAACACAGATCTTGCAACACTGATCAAGCAACGATATAATACTGAGTTTCAATAAGTTTATTGTTCTCATATGGTTTCAACCGATCAACACAGATCTTGCAACACTGATCAAGCAACGATATAATACTGAGTTTCAATACGTTTATTGTTCTCATATGGTTTCAACTGATCAACACAGATCTTGCAACACTGATCAAGCAACGATATAATACTGAGTTTCAATAAGTTTAGTGTTCTCATATAGTTTCAACTGATCAACACAGATCTGGCAACACTGATCAAGCAACAATATAATACTGAGTTTCAATAAGTTTATTGTTCTCATATGGTTTCAACTGATAAACACAGATCTTGCAACACTGATCAAGCAACGATATAATACTGAGTTTCAATAAGTTTAGTGTTCTGATATGGTTTCAACTGATCAACACAGATCTTGCAACACTGATCAAGCAACGATATAATACTGAGTTTCAAGAAGTTTATTGTTCTCATATGGTTTCAACTGATCAACACAAATCTTGCAACACTGATCAAGCAACGATATAATACTGAGTTTCAATACGTTTATTGTTCTCATATGGTTTCAACTGATAAACACAGATCTTGCAACACTGATCAAGCAACGATATAATACTGAGTTTCAATAAGTTTATAGTTCTCATATGGTTTCAACTGATCAACACAGATCTTGCAACACTGATCAAGCAACGATATAATACTGAGTTTCAATAAGTTTATTGTTCTCATATGGTTTCAACTGATCAACACAGATCTAGCAACACTGATCAAGCAACGATATAATACTGAGTTTCAATAAGTTTATTATTCTCATATGGTTTCAACTGATCAACACAGATCTTGCAACACTGATCAAGCAACGATATAATACTGAGTTTCAATAAGTATATTGTTCTCATATGGTTTCAACCGATCAACACAGATCTTGCAACACTGATCAAGCAACGATATAATACTGAGTTTCAATAAGTTTATTGTTCTCATATGGTTGCAACTGATCCCCACAGATCTTGCAACACTGATCAAGCAACGATATAATACTGAGTTTCAATAAGTTTATTATTCTCATATGGTTTCAACTGATCAACACAGATCTTGCAACACTGATCAAGCAACGATATAATACTGAGTTTCAATAAGTTTATTGTTCTCATATGTTTTCAACTGATCAACACAGATCTTGCAACACTGATCAAGCAACGATATAATACTGAGTTTCAATACGTTTATTGTTCTCATATGGTTTCAACTGATCAACACAGATCTTGCAACACTGATCAAGCAACGATATAATACTGAGTTTCAATAAGTTTTTTGTTCTCATATGGTTTCAACTGATCAACACAGATCTTGCAACACTGATCAAGCAACGATATAATACTGAGTTTCAATACGTTTATTGTTCTCATATGGTTTCAACTGATCAACACAGATCTTGCAACACTGATCAAGCAACGATATAATACTGAGTTTCAATAAGTTTATTGTTCTCATATGGTTTCAACTGATCAACATAAATCTTGCAACTCGGATCAAGCAACGATATAATACGTAGTTTCAATAAGTTTATTGTACTCATATGGCTTCAACTGATCAACACATATCTTGCAACACTGATCAAGCAACGATATAATACTGTGTTTCAATAAGTTTATTGTTCTCATATGGTTTCAACTGATCAACACAGATCTGGCAACACTGATCAATGAACGATATAATACTGAGTGTCAATAAGTTTATAGTTCTCATATGGTTTAAACTGATCAACACAGATCTTGCAACACTGATCAAGCAACGATATAATACTGAGTTTCAATGAGTTTATAGTTCTCATATGGTTTCAACTGATCAACACAGATCTTGCTACACTCATACAAGCAACGATATAATACTGAGTTTCAATAAGTTTATAGTTCTCATATGGTTTCAACTGATCAACACAGATCTTGCTACACTCATCAAGCAACGATATAATACTGAGTTTCAATAAGTTTATAGTTCTCATATGGTTTCAACTGATCAACACAGATCTTGCAACACTGATCAAGCAACGATATAATACTGAGTTTCAATAAGTTTATTGTTCTCATATGGTTTCAACTGATCAACACAAATCTTGCAACACTGATTAAGCAACGATATAATACTGAGTTTCAATAAGTTTAGTGTTCTCATATAGTTTCAACTGATCAACACAGATCTGGCAACACTGATCAAGCAACAATATAATACTGAGTTTCAATAAGTTTATTGTTCTCATATGGTTTCAACTGATAAACACAGATCTTGCAACACTGATCAAGCAACGATATAATACTGAGTTTCAATAAGTTTATTGTTCTCATATGGTTTCAACTGATCAACACAGATCTTGCAACACTGATCAAGCAACGATATAATACTGAGTTTCAAGAAGTTTATTGTTCTCATATGGTTTCAACTGATCAACACAAATCTTGCAACACTAATCAAGCAACGATATAATACTGAGTTTCAATACGTTTATTGATCTCATATGGTTTCAACTGATCAACACAGATCTTGCAACACTGATCAAGAAACGATATAATACTGAGTTTCAATAAGTTTATAGTTCTCATATGGTTTCAACTGATCAACACAGATCTTGCAACACTGATCAAGCAACAATATAATACTGAGTTTCAATAAGTTTATTGTTCTCATATGGTTTCAACTGATCAACACAGATCTTGCAACACTGATCAAGTAACGATATAATACTGAGTTTCAATAAGTTTGTAGTTCTCATATGGTTTCAACTGATCAACACAGATCTTGCAACACTGATCAAGCAACGATATGATACTGAGTTTCAATAAGTTTGTTGTTCTCATATGGTGTCAACTGATCAACACAGATCTTGCAACACTGATCAAGCAACGATATAATACTGAGTTTTAATAACTTTATTGTTCTCATATGGTTTCAACTGATCAACACAGATCTTGCAACACTGATCAAGCAACGATATAATACTGAGTTTCAATAAGTTTATAGTTCTCATATGGTTTCAACTGATCAACACAGATCTTGAAACACTGATCAAGCAACGATATCATACTGAGTTTCAATAACTTTATAGTTCTCATATGGTTTCAACTGATCCCTACAGATCTTGCAACACTGATCAAGCAACGATATAATACTGAGTGTCAATAACTTTATAGTTCTCATATGGTTTCAACTGATCCCCACAGATCTTGCAACACTGATCAAGCAACGATATAATACTGAGTTTCAATAAGTTTATAGTTCTCATATGGTTTCAACTGATCAACACAGATCTTGCTACACTCATACAAGCAACGATATAATACTGAGTTTCAATAAGTTTATAGTTCTCATATGGTTTCAACTGATCAACACAGATCTTGCTACACTCATCAAGCAACGATATAATACTGAGTTTCAATAAGTTTATAGTTCTCATATGGTTTCAACTGATCAACACAGATCTTGCAACACTGATCAAGCAACGATATAATACTGAGTTTCAATAAGTTTATTGTTCTCATATGGTTTCAACTGATCAACACAAATCTTGCAACACTGATCAAGCAACGATATAATACTGAGTTTCAATAAGTTTATTGTTCTCATATGGCTTCAACTGATCAACACAGATCTTGCAACACTGATCAAGCAACGATATAATACTGAGTTTCAATAAGTTTATTGTTCTCATATGGTTTCAACTGATCAACACAGATCTGGCAACACTGATCAAGCAACGATATAATACTGAGTTTCAATAAGTTTATTGTTCTCATATGGTTTCAACTGATCAACACAGATCTTGCAACACTGATCAAGCAACGATATAATACTGAGTTTCAATATCTTAATTGTTCTCATATGGTTTCAACTGATCAACACAGATCTTGCAACACTGATCATGCAACGATATAATACTGAGTTTCAATGAGTTTATTGTTCTCATATGGTTTCAACTGACCAACACAGATCTTGCAACACTGATCAAGCAACGATATAATACTGAGTTTCAATAAGTTTATTGTTCTCATATGGTTGCAACTGATCAACACAGATCTTGCAACACTGATCAAGCAACGATATAATACTGAGTTTCAATAAGTTTATTATTCTCATATGGTTTCAACTGATCAACACAAATATTGCAACACTGATCAAGCAACGATATAATACTGAGTTTCAATAAGTTTATTGTTCTCATATGGTTTCAACTGATCAACACAGATCTTGCAACACTGATCAAGCAACGATATAATACTGAGTTCCAATAAGTTTATTGTTCTCATATGGTTGCAACTGATCCCCACAGATCTTGCAACACTGATCAAGCAACGATATAATACTGAGTTTCAATAAGTTTATAGTTCTCATATGGTTTCAACTGATCAACACAGATCTTGCAACACTGATCAAGCAACGATATAATACTGAGTTTCAATAAGTTTATTGTTCTCATATGTTTTCAACTGATCAACACAGATCTTGCAACACTGATCAAGCAACGATATAATACTGAGTTTCAATACGTTTATTGTTCTCATATGGTTTCAACTGATCAACACAGATCTTGCAACACTGATCAAGAAACGATATAATACTGAGTTTCAATAAGTTTATAGTTCTCATATGGTTTCAACTGATCAACACAGATCTTGCAACACTGATCAAGCAACAATATAATACTGAGTTTCAATAAGTTTATTGTTCTCATATGGTTTCAACTGATCAACACAGATCTTGCAACACTGATCAAGCAACGATATAATACTGAGTTTCAATAAGTTTGTAGTTCTCATATGGTTTCAACTGATCAACACAGATCTTGCAACACTGATCAAGCAACGATATGATACTGAGTTTCAATAAGTTTGTTGTTCTCATATGGTTGCAACTGATCAACACAGATCTTGCAACACTGATCAAGCAACGATATAATACTGAGTTTTAATAACTTTATTGTTCTCATATGGTTTCAACTGATCAACACAGATCTTGCAACACTGATCAAGCAACGATATAATACTGAGTTTCAATAAGTTTATAGTTCTCATATGGTTTCAACTGATCAACACAGATCTTGAAACACTGATCAAGCAACGATATCATACTGAGTTTCAATAACTTTATAGTTCTCATATGGTTTCAACTGATCCCTACAGATCTTGCAACACTGATCAAGCAACGATATAATACTGAGTGTCAATAACTTTATAGTTCTCATATGGTTTCAACTGATCCCCACAGATCTTGCAACACTGATCAAGCAACGATATAATACGGAGTTTCAATGAGTTTATAGTTCTCATATGGTTTCAACTGATCAACACAGATCTTGCTACACTCATACAAGCAACGATATAATACTGAGTGTCAATAAGTTTATAGTTCTCATATGGTTTCAACTGATCAACACAGATCTTGCTACACTCATCAAGCAACGATATAATACTGAGTTTCAATAAGTTTATTGTTCTCATATGGTTGCAACTGATCAACACAGATCTTGCAACACTGATCAAGCAACGATATAATACTGAGTTTCAATAAGTTTATTATTCTCATATGGTTTCAACTGATCAACACAGATCTTGCAACACTGATCAAGCAACGATATAATACTGAGTTTCAATAAGTTTATAGTTCTCATATGGTTTCAACTGATCAACACAGATCTTGCAACACTGATCAAGCAACGATATAATACTGAGTTCCAATAAGTTTATTGTTCTCATATGGTTGCAACTGATCCCCACAGATCTTGCAACACTGATCAAGCAACGATATAATACTGAGTTTCAATAAGTTTATAGTTCTCATATGGTTTCAACTGATCAACACAGATCTTGCAACACTGATCAAGCAACGATATAATACTGAGTTTCAATAAGTTTATTGTTCTCATATGTTTTCAACTGATCAACACAGATCTTGCAACACTGATCAAGCAACGATATAATACTGAGTTTCAATACGTTTATTGTTCTCATATGGTTTCAACTGATCAACACAGATCTTGCAACACTGATCAAGCAACGATATAATACTGAGTTTCAATAAGTTTATTGTTCTCATATGGTTTCAACTGATCAACACAAATCTTGCAACGCGGATCAAGCAACGATATAATACTGAGTTTCAATAAGTTTATTGTTCTCATATGGCTTCAACTGATCAACACATATCTTGCAACACTGATCAAGCAACGATATACTTCTGTGTTTCAATAAGTTAATTGTTCTCATATGGTTTCAACTGATCAACACAGATCTGGCAACACTGATCAAGGAACGATATAATACTGAGTGTCAATAAGTTTATAGTTCTCATATGGTTTAAACTGATCAACACAGATCTTGCAACACTGATCAAGCAACGATATAATACTGAGTTTCAATAAGTTAATTGTTCTCATATGGTTTCAACTGATCAACACAGATCTTGCAACACTGATCAAGCAACGATATAATACTGAGTTTCAATAAGTTTATAGTTCTCATATGGTTTCAACTGATCAACACAGATCTTGAAACACTGATCAAGCAACGATATCATACTGAGTTTCAATAACTTTATAGTTCTCATATGGTTTCAACTGATCCCTACAGATCTTGCAACACTGATCAAGCAACGATATAATACTGAGTGTCAATAACTTTATAGTTCTCATATGGTTTCAACTGATCCCCACAGATCTTGCAACACTGATCAAGCAACGATATAATACGGAGTTTCAATGAGTTTATAGTTCTCATATGGTTTCAACTGATCAACACAGATCTTGCTACACTCATACAAGCAACGATATAATACTGAGTTTCAATAAGTTTATAGTTCTCATATGGTTTCAACTGATCAACACAGATCTTGCTACACTCATCAAGCAACGATATAATACTGAGTTTCAATAAGTTTATTGTTCTCATATGGTTGCAACTGATCAACACAGATCTTGCAACACTGATCAAGCAACGATATAATACTGAGTTTCAATAAGTTTATTATTCTCATATGGTTTCAACTGATCAACACAGATCTTGCAACACTGATCAAGCAACGATATAATACTGAGTTTCAATAAGTTTATTGTTCTCATATGGTTTCAACTGATCAACACAGATCTTGCAACACTGATCAAGCAACGATATAATACTGAGTTCCAATAAGTTTATTGTTCTTATATGGTTGCAACTGATCCCCACAGATCTCGCAACACTGATCAAGCAACGATATAATACTGAGTTTCAATAAGTTTATAGTTCTCATATGATTTCAACTGATCAACACAGATCTTGCAACACTGATCAAGCAACGATATAATACTGAGTTTCAATAAGTTTATTGTTCTCATATGTTTTCAACTGATCAACACAGATCTTTCAACACTGATCAAGCAACGATATAATACTGAGTTTCAATACGTTTATTGTTCTCATATGGTTTCAACTGATCAACACAGATCTTGAACACTGATCAAGCAACGATATAATACTGAGTTTCAATAAGTTTATTGTTCTCATATGGTTTCAACTGATCAACACAGATCTTGCAACACTGATCAAGCAACGATATAATACTGAGTTTCAATACGTTTATTGTTCTCATATGGTTTCAACTGATCAACACAGATCTTGCAACAATGATCAAGCAACGATATAATACTGAGTTTCAATAAGTTTATTGTTCTCATATGGTTTCAACTGATCGACACAAATCTTGCAACGCGGATCAAGCAACGATATAATACTGAGTTTCAATAAGTTTATTGTTCTCATATGGCTTTAACTGATCAACACATATCTTGCAACACTGATCAAGCAACGATATAATTCTGTGTTTCAATAAGTTAATTGTTCTCATATGGTTTCAACTGATCAACACAGATCTGGCAACACTGATCAAGGAACGATATAATACTGAGTGTCAATAAGTTTATAGTTCTCATATGGTTTAAACTGATCAACACAGATCTTGCAACACTGATCAAGCAACGATATAATACTGAGTTTTAATAACTTAATTGTTCACATATGTTTTCAACTGATCAACACAGATCTTGCAACACTGATCAAGCAACGATATAATACTGAGTTTCAATACGTGTATTGTTCTCATATGGTTTCAACTGATCAACACAGATCTTGCAACACTGATCAAGCAACGATATAATACTGAGTTTCAATAAGTTTATTGTTCTCATATAGTTTCAACTGATCAACACAGATCATGCAACACTGATCAAGCAACGATATAATACTGAGTTTCAATACGTTTATTGTTCTCATATGGTTTCAACTGATCAACACAGATCTTGCAACACTGATCAAGCAACGATATAATACTAAGTTTTCATAAGTTTATTGTTCTCATATGGTTTCAACTGATCAACACAGATCTTGCAACACTGATCAAGCAACGATATAATACTGAGTTTCAATAAGTTTATTGTTCTCATATGGTTTCAACCGATCTACACAGATCTTGCAACACTGATCAAGCAACGATATAATACTGAGTTTCAATACGTTTATTGTTCTCATATGGTTTCAACTGATCAACACAGATCTTGCAACACTGATCAAGCAACGATATAATACTGAGTTTCAATAAGTTTAGTGTTCTCATATGGTTTCAACTGATCAACACAGATCTGGCAACACTGATCAAGCAACAATATAATACTGAGTTTCAATAAGTTTATTGTTCTCATATGGTTTCAACTGATCAACACAGATCTTGCAACACTGATCAAGCAACGATATAATACTGAGTTTCAAGAAGTTTATTGTTCTCATATGGTTTCAACTGATCAACACAGATCTTGCAACACTGATCAAGCAACGATATAATACTGAGTTTCAATACGTTTATTGTTCTCATATGGTTTCAACTGATCAACACAGATCTTGCAACACTGATCAAGCAACGATATACTACTGAGTTTCAATAAGTTTATAGTTCTCATATGGTTTCAACTGATCAACACAGATCTTGCAACACTGATCAAGCAACGATATAATACTGAGTTTCAATAAGTTTATTGTTCTCATATGGTTTCAACTGATCAACACAGATCTTGCAACACTGATCAAGCAACGATATAATACTGAGTTTCAATAAGTTTGTAGTTCTCATATGGTTTCAACTGATCAACACAGATCTTGCAACACTGATCAAGCAACGATATAATACTGAGTTTAAATAAGTTTGTTGTTCTCATATGGTTTCAACTGATCAACACAGATCTTGCAACACTGATCAAGCAACGATATAATACTGAGTTTTAATAACTTTATTGTTCTCATATGGTTTCAACTGATCAACACAGATCTTGCAACACTGATCAAGCAACGATATAATACTGAGTTTCAATAAGTTTTTAGTTCTCATATGGTTTCAACTGATCAACACAGATCTTGCAACACTGATCAAGCAACGATATCATACTGAGTTTCAATAACTTTATAGTTCTCATATGGTTTCAACTGATCCCTACAGATCTTGCAACACTGATCAAGCAACGATATAATACTGAGTTTCAATAACTTTATAGTTCTCATATGGTTTCAACTGATCCCCACAGATCTTGCAACACTGATCAAGCAACGATATAATACTGAGTTTCAATAAGTTTATAGTTCTCATATGGTTTCAACTGATCAACACAAATCTTGCTACACTCATACAAGCAACGATATAATACTGAGTTTCAATAAGTTTATAGTTCTCATATGGTTTCGACTGATCAACACAGATCTTGCTACACTCATCAAGCAACGATATAATACTGAGTTTCAATAAGTTTATAGTTCTCATATGGTTTCAACTGATCAACACAGATCTTGCAACACTGATCAAGCAACGATATAATACTGAGTTTCAATAAGTTTATTGTTCTCATATGGTTTCAACTGATCAACACAGATCTTGCAACACTGATCAAGCAACGATATAATACTGAGTTTCAATAAGTTTATTGTTCTCATATGGTTTCAACTGATCAACACAGATCTTGCAACACTGATCAGGCAACGATATAATACTGAGTTTCAATAAGTTTATAGTTCTCATATGGTTTCAACTGATCAACACAGATCTTGCAACACTGATCAAGCAACGATATAATACTGAGTTTCAATAACTTTATTGTTATCATATGGTTTCAACTGATCTCCACAGATCTTGCAACACTGATCAAGCAACGATATAATACTGAGTTTCAATAACTTTATAGTTCTCATATGGTTTCAACTGATCCTCACAGATCTTGCAACACTGATCAAGCAACGATATAATACTGAGTTTCAATAACTTTATTGTTCTCATATGGTTTCAACTGATCAACACAGATCTTGCAACACTGATCAAGCAACGATATAATACTGAGTTTCAATAAGTTTATAGTTCTCATATGGTTTCAACTGATCAACACAGATCTTGCAACACTGATCAAGCAACGATATAATACTGAGTTTCAATAACTTTATTGTTCTCATATGGTTTCAACTGATCAAACAGATCTTGCAACACTGATCAAGCAACGATATAATACTGAGTTTCAATAAGTTTATAGTTCTCATATGGTTTCAACTGATCAACACAGATCTTGCAACACTGATCAAGCAACGATATAATACTGAGTTTCAATAAGTTTATAGTTCTCATATGGTTTCAACTGATCAACACAGATCTTGCAACACTGATCAAGCAACGATATAATACTGAGTTTCAATAACTTTATTGTTCTCATATGGTTTCAATTGATCAACACAGATCTTGCAACACTGATCAAGCAACGATATAATACTGAGTTTAAATAAGTTTATAGTTCTCATATGGTTTCAACTGATCTAACAGATCTTGCAACACTGATCAAGCAACGATATAATACTGAGTTTCAATAACTTTATAGTTCTCATATGGTTTCAACTGATCAACACAGATCTTGCAACACTGATCAAGCAACGATATAATACTGAGTTTCAATAACTTTATAGTT
The DNA here is from genome assembly GCA_963556195.1 of Sepiola atlantica. Lineage (NCBI taxonomy): Eukaryota > Metazoa > Mollusca > Cephalopoda > Sepiida > Sepiolidae > Sepiola > Sepiola atlantica. Next base: position 149,586,983 of record OY744525.1, read on the forward strand.
CTCATATGGTTTCAACTGATCCCCACAGATCTTGCAACACTGATCAAACAACGATATAATACTGAGTTTCAATAACTTTATAGTTCTCATATGGTTTCAACTGATAAACACAGATCTTGCAACACTGATCAAGCAACGATATAATACTGAGTTTCAATAACTTTATTGTTCTCATATGGTTTCAACTGATCAACACAGATCTTGCAACACTGATAAAGCAACGATATAATACTGAGTTTCAATAAGTTTATTGTTCTCATATGGTTTCAACTGATCAACACAGATCTTGCAACACTGATCAAGCAACGATATAATACTGAGTTTCAATAAGTGTATTGTTCTCATATGGTTTCAACTGATCAACACAGATCTTGCAACACTGATCAAGCAACGATATAATACTGAGTTTCAATAAGTTTATTGTTCTCATATGGTTTCAACTGATCAACACAGATCTTGCAACACTGATCAAGCAACGATATAATACTGAGTTTCAATAAGTTTATTGTTCTCATATGGTTTCAACTGATCAACACAGATCTTGCAACACTGATCAAGCAACGATATAATACTGAGTTTTAATAAGTTTATTGTTCTCATATGGTTTCAACTGATCAACACAGATCTTGCAACACTGATCAAGCAACGATATAATACTGAGTTTCAATAAGTCTATAGTTCTCATATGGTATCAACTGATCCCCACAGATCTTGCAACACTGATTAAGCAACGATATAATACTGAGTTTCAATAGCTTTATTGTTCTCATATGGTTTCAACTGAACAACACAGATCTTGCAACACTGATCAAGCAACGATATAATACTGAGTTTCAATAACTTTATTGTTCTCATATGGTTTCAACTGATCAACACAGATCTTGCAACACTGATCAAGCAACAATATAATTCTGAGTTTCAATAAGTTTATAGTTTTCATATGGTTTCAACTGATCAACACAGATCTTGCAACACTGATCAAGCAACGATATAATACTGAGTTTCAATAACTTTATTGTTCTCATATGGTTTCAACTGATCCCCAAAGATCTTGCAACACTGATCAAGCAACGATATAATACTGAGTTTCAATAACTTTATAGTTCTCATATGGTTTCAACTGATCAACACAGATCTTGGAACACTGATCAAGCAACGATATAATACTGAGTTTCAATAAGTTTATAGTTCTCATATGGTTTCAACTGATCAACACAAATCTTGCTACACTCATACAAGCAACGATATAATACTGAGTTTCAATAAGTTTATAGTTCTCATATGGTTTCGACTGATCAACACAGATCTTGCTACACTCATCAAGCAACGATATAATACTGAGTTTCAATAAGTTTATAGTTCTCATATGGTTTCAACTGATCAACACAGATCTTGCAACACTGATCAAGCAACGATATAATACTGAGTTTCAATAAGTTTATAGTTCTCATATGGTTTCAACTGATCTAACAGATCTTGCAACACTGATCAAGCAACGATATAATACTGAGTTTCAATAACTTTATAGTTCTCATATGGTTTCAACTGATCCCCACAGATCTTGCAACACTGATCAAGCAACGATATAATACTGAGTTTCAATAACTTTATAGTTCTCATATGGTTTCAACTGATCCCCACAGATCTTGCAACACTGATCAAGCAACGATATAATACTGAGTTTCAATAACTTTATAGTTCTCATATGGTTTCAACTGATCAACACAGATCTTGCAACACTGATCAAGCAACGATATAATACTGAGTTTCAATAACTTTATTGTTCTCATATGGTTTCAACTGATCAACACAGATCTTGCAACACTGATAAAGCAACGATATAATACTGAGTTTCAATAAGTTTATTGTTCTCATATGGGTTCAACTGATCAACACAGATCTTGCAACACTGATCAAGCAACGATATAATACTGAGTTTCATATAGTTTATTGTTCTCATATGGTTTCAACTGATCAACACAGATCTTGCAACACTGATCAAGCAACGATATAATACTGAGTTTCAATAAGTTTATTGTTCTCATATGGTTTCAACTGATCAACACAGATCTTGCAACACTGATCAAGCAACGATATAATACTGAGTTTCAATAAGTTTATTGTTCTCATATGGTTTCAACTGATCAACACAGATCTTGCAACACTGATCAAGCAACGATATAATACTGAGTTTTAATAAGTTTATTGTTCTCATATGGTTTCAACTGATCAACACAGATCTTGCAACACTGATCAAGCAACGATATAATACTGAGTTTCAATAAGTCTATAGTTCTCATATGGTATCAACTGATCCCCACAGATCTTGCAACACTGATTAAGCAACGATATAATACTGAGTTTCAATAGCTTTATTGTTCTCATATGGTTTCAACTGATCAACACAGATCTTGCAACACTGATCAAGCAACGATATAATACTGAGTTTCAATAACTTTATTGTTCTCATATGGTTTCAACTGATCAACACAGATCTTGCAACACTGATGAAGCAACGATATAATTCTGAGTTTCAATAAGTTTATAGTTCTCATATGGTTTCAACTGATCAACACAGATCTTGCAACACTGATCAAGCAACGATATAATACTGAGTTTCAATAACTTTATTGTTCTCATATGGTTTCAACTGATCCCCAAAGATCTTGCAACACTGATCAAGCAACGATATAATACTGAGTTTCAATAACTTTATAGTTCTCATATGGTTTCAACTGATCAACACAGATCTTGCAACACTGATCAAGCAACGATATAATACTGAGTTTCAAGAAGTTTATTGTTCTCATATGGTTTCAACTGATCAACACAGATCTTGCAACACTGATCAAGCAACGATATAATACTGAGTTTCAATAAGTTTATTGTTCTCATATTGTTTCAACTGATCAACACAGATCTTGCAACACTGATCAAGCAACGATATAATACTGAGTTTCAATAACTTTATTGTTCTCATATGGTTTCAACTGATCAACACAGATCTTGCAACACTGATCAAGCAACGATATAATACTGAGTTTCAATAGCTTTATTGTTCTCATATGGTTTCAACTGATCAACACAGATCTTGCAACACTGATCAAGCAACGATATAATACTGAGTTTCAATAACTTTATTGTTCTCATATGGTTTCAACTGATCAACACAGATCTTGCAACACTGATCAAGCAACGATATAATTCTGAGTTTCAATAAGTTTATAGTTCTCATATGGTTTCAACTGATCAACACAGATCTTGCAACACTGATCAAGCAACGATATAATACTGAGTTTCAATAACTTTATTGTTCTCATATGGTTGCAACTGATCCCCAAAGATCTTGCAACACTGATCAAGCAACGATATAATATTGAGTTTCAATAACTTTATAGTTCTCATATGGTTTCAACTGATCAACACAGATCTTGCAACACTGATCAAGCAACGATATAATACTGAGTTTCAATAAGTTTATTGTTCTCATATGGTTTCAACTGATCAACACATATCTTGCAACACTGATCAAGCAACGATATAATACTGAGTTTCAATAAGTTTATTGTTCTCATATTGTTTCAACTGATCAACACAGATCTTGCAACACTGATCAAGCAACGATATAATACTGAGTTTCAATAAGTTTATTGTTCTCATATGGTTTCAACTGATCAACACAGATCTTGCAACACTGATCAAGCAACGATATAATACTGAGTTTCAATAAGTTTATTGTTCTCATATGGTTTCAACTGATCAACACAGATCTTGCAACACTGATCAAGCAACGATATAATACTGAGTTTCAATAACATTATTGTTCTCATATGGTTTCAACTGATCAACACAGATCTTCCAACACTGATCAAGCAACGATATAATACTGAGTTTCAATAAGTTTATTATTCTCATATGGTTTCAACTGATCAACACAGATCTTGCAACACTGATCAAGCAACGATATAATACTGAGGTTCAATAAGTTTATTGTTCTCATATGGTTCAACTGATCCCCACAGATCTTGCAACACTGATCAAGCAACGATATAATACTGAGTTTCAATGAGTTTATTGTTCTCATATGGTTTCAACTGATCAACACAGATCTTGCAACACTGATCAAGCAACGATATAATACTGAGGTTCAATAAGTTTATTGTTCTCATACGGTTTCAACTGATCAACACAGATCTTGCAACACTGATCAAGCAACGATATAATACTGAGTTTCATATAGTTTATTGTTCTCATATGGTTTCAACTGATCAACACAGATCTTGCAACACTGATCAAGCAACGATATAATACTGAGTTTCAATAAGTTTATTGTTCTCATATGGTTTCAACTGATAAACACAGATCTGGCAACACTGATCAAGCAACGATATAATACGTAGTTTCATATAGTTTATTGTTCTCATATGGTTTCAACTGATCAACACAGATCTTGCAACACTGATCAAGCAACGATATAATACTGAGTTTCAATAAGTTTATTGTTCTCATATGGTTTCAACTGATCAACACAGATCTTCCAACACTGATCAAGCAACGATATAATACTGAGTTTTAATACGTTTATTTATGCCTAAACTTGCAACTTCTAAATGTCTGTTAGACAAATAATTTATGTTTCAGACTGTGCAAATATTCATCCGAGAAAGAAAGTAGTGTTTAAAAATGCGTTTATATTGATTAAACAAGAACAAATCAGGGATGCAATTCATGAAGTATTTATTTTGTATTTCTTACCAATAATTAACGCCAATATTTATATTGGTGGAGTTATGATTTACGCCACCTTTTAAGAAGTCTACCTTGGGTGAGGTCAACACACGGCTGCACAGAATGATGATAATCTCGAATTGATGTTTGGTCGAATTGTAATGTTTGCCCGATATTTTCACGAAACAGTATCAGTAAAACTTCAAATTAAATTATTTTATGAACAGGTCGATAAATAACCGACTCAAGAATATCGGCCAAATTGATCTCCACCTGAAGCAAAGTGATACTATCCTCTACCTCGACACTCCTAAATGATTTTGATGTGGGAACTCTAGTGGATATGCCCTTTATGAAAGCCAACATCATCTATATACGGTCATCCAAGAATCAGGTAACTCTTGGTAATTCAATAACCATTCAATATTTACCAAATTACACCTCGTCACGTTCAACACACTTGTGACACATATGCATTAATCAACATTGGTTTGGCCAGGATCACACATAAAACTCAGCATCTCTTAGGTACAACATCCAGATTCTACCCTTGCCAAGGAGCCTAAGATTAAGAAATTTACATCGTCGGACCACATCAGTGAACCACAATAGGTACATAAAAGCAACCACTTGTGCCAAGTTCACCTAAGCACAGAATAGTTACACATGCAACATCCGTAAACCTCTGACGTATATTCCTAATGTAAAAATCTTCTTTCTATCTATGGTCTAAACAAAGCCCGTTAACAAATAATCAGTTCCTACATCGGATCTGGAAGATTTAACAGCAAAAACGCACTTTATAAGTCCAACCATGTCGCCAATTCATTTTCTAAATGGAAGAGCAAAAAAACACCTACGAATCGGCATAAGTTGGTGAGCTTGTGTACTTATACTGCGAGCAGGATGAGTCGAGAATGCAAATTGATGGGTCAAAAAGTTTCTAGCAAGTAGATTTGTGCCAACTTCTATGAAATGAAGAAGACAGAATTCCTTTGTTCTAAAATTCATTTTTCATCAGGTGAGCGAGAGAACGATGAAAGTGGTGCTATTGCCGGTTCGATGTTGCTGAACGATGACGGTGCAACTATGACCGGAATAGAATCGATAGGTTGAGATGCGCAAAGATGTGCAATCTAAGAGTAGAGACAAGCACATATCTGCAGGAATAACAATCCGAGTCCAGCACCACCGCCATCATGTAAGACATACCATCGACACACGATGCACCACTCGCAATGTAGTTACAATTGTGGTACTAAGACACTGAACATAGTCTTCATCTTAACCTCGTTGATAATCAGAGAAATTGTTCATTCAATTGTAATAGGAAAACACATCATTCAAAGACATGAGAAAGGAAGATTTGAAAAAGTTTAAAAAGAGATCTTGACAAAAGTTACGGAAAGTCAAAATACATGCAAAAAACTCACATAAAAATCGTGACAAAAATTCAGCCTCTCACTCTTATTCGCAAAACTTGAAATGACTCTTTGACCCGTCTCTCCCAACCAAACTCAGGTGTTTGCCGATATATGAAAATAAAGAAATTGAAAGTACAGATGAATGTTATGGTTATTATTATTATTATTATTAGTAGTAGTAGTAGTAGTAGTAGTAGTAGTAGTATTGGTTTGTTTGTTATGCCTCCTTGGGAATATCCCCTTTAACTATCTTCTCAATTCAACTGTTAAAAAACGATGCATCACTCACCATGTCACGAAAGACCCCGAATAGAACAAGCATATACCAGAGATGTGGATACATGAAATAATAATATATAGTGGGAATCTCATTGATCCGTTCATGTACATAAGATGAAGAAGCATTTGTTTGAGTTTCATCACCATATTAGGAATGACTGACCTGTGCTCGAACGCTGTTGACATGTAACCCCACTCCACTTTGGTCTTTGAAAGTCTCATTTGAATATTTGCTACCACCACCGAGATCTGCACTTACAGTTGGCTCTATTTAGGTTAGCACACTAGGTTTCCATTCTTGCTACGGTGCTTTCTTACTCGCCGGGACCCGTCGATTAGGCTGGTTAGTTTTTGTAAACTTCATAACGGCTTCTGACTTTCATGGCTACTGTCCAGCTGTTTATATTGACTGACACCCTATCGAAAATCTCATGGACATCGTGTAAGGAACTATAGCCGGTCGTTTTGTTCATCTCACATCGCCAGTTCTGCTTCCAAAATGTGGCCCACTTGACATTTGAATTAGTAATCAGCGCTGTCACTGGCAGCGACACGAAAATGTGGGTTGCTTCCTTTGTTCAGGTGAATCAGTCCCTTCCACCCGTTCCAAGTTCAAGTGTAAGTCTAACCCATGAACAGCCAGAGGACCTCCCTCCAATGGTTCGCTTAAACGGATGAACTTACGATGATCGAGCACCAGCTATCCTAGACATTCTGATTGGTTTGATTTTCCACCCCTACACCTGGTTCCGATGATTAGTTTGCACATCAGAGGTGTTTCAAACCTTCACTAGAGTTTCCTCTGGCTTCAACCTTACCAGGTTTCGATCGCCACCATTCGGATCCCTGGTTGCTTGCTATGTCAGAGTTTGTGGCTGTATACACGTAGAATAATCTAACTAATGTGGTGCGTTGGAGTGAAGTGCCAACTTTGACGAAAATAGCAATAGAGGAGGGAAACGACCATATGCCAAGGACAATCAACCCCGTGAAAGGAAAATGAGTCACAGCTAAGAGGAGGGTCACGTGAGGAATCTGAAAGTGCAATTTCCCTAAGAGGCACCGGACAACTTCAGCTCTGCACCTCTCCGTATCCCCGCCATGAAAACACTGTCTCGATTTTGGGTTTGTCCGAGGGTTGCTATGACTAATTAACAACCAGGAATCCTCGTTCCATGTTTCAAGATGGGTAGGTTGGATTGCTAATTCCTGTTACTGATTCAAGGTTGGCAAAAAAAGCATAACCGATCGTCCACATTGGATGGAATCACCCCCAATAGAACTAAAACCTGAACACCAGCAAAGTGCATGATGGAGTCGGCGGCATGTAACCTCTGATAGGATTAGAGACGAACTGCATGTTCGGTGGCAGCGAAACCCAGTTGTGGGAGACCTGCACAGATCCTTATAAACAATCGCATCGAGTTATGGCAAACAAGCACAAATCGATCAATGAGTGGGCAGAAATATCGATCACTGACGAGAGTACTTTGCTGGATATAAGTCGTCCAGCAGCCGTTCGAATGAATTGTGTTGAAAGATGTAATCAGCGGCAGAAAACTAGAGGGAAAACAGTATCACAACTATGTCAGTGGCTGCTGCTTCTTCCTTTGAAATGGCGGCAGAATCTACACACCAGAATATGCAAACCTCATGCCTACACGTTATCAGACAAGGAATCACTGCCACACAAGTATTGAGTGGGACAGCAAATGGCAGTAGAAGCAGAACCTAATTTGTTTCCTACTGTACATGTTTTATCAAACGTTTTGTATAACAAACCCCAAAACAGATGCTAGAAGACACCCACACCAATATCAAACGCTAGAAACGGTGCTACACAAAAATACAATCACCTACTCTTTTCGGTCAGCTATTTTTTTCCTTTTACCAGATCTGAAGCAACTGCGAGTGGCATTCCTGCATGTAAGCACAGATCAGGCTTTGTTGTCTGTAGGCATGGTGTAGTTTGTCGTTGACCACCACTTGGACACTCCAGCAAACCGACGCAACCTTTTCAAATGATGCGTGTTTTATCAAGCATTTGCTGTAACAACCCCTAGAACTGGTGCTGGTAATCGCTGATCCCCATTTGTCTTATGTTGGAAAGGGACCCCTAAAAATGTTGAACACACCAGGACTTACTCACTGTTTGTCTAGTAAACATAGACATGGAGAAGTGCGTTGCTTACCCCATCTTTCGACTGTGCTGTGCAGGCGCTGGGATGTCCCTACTTTTTTACTTGCTGGCTCTTTTTGGACTGGCTATCATGCGTAGATGTGGCAAAGTGTGTCCCTGATTACAGACTCCCTGATTACATACTGTCCAGCTGACAATTCAAAGTTGTCCCATTATGGGGTGTAAGAGCTCTGGCTCCCATGATTCCCTAGCGGGGCTGTGTGTACTCTAACGCCAGACTGATACTAGTAATTGTTCCATGCCAGAATAAAAGCCACCAAAAAAAGTTGAATCACTTTTACTGTCGTTTTCAGTTCGTTGTTTCACCTTTTACCGGCTGCAACTAACCATGTGCAGACGGTTGATTTTTGGTTGCCTGCTGCCTACGATGTCCGTAAGTGAGAAGTGCTCCTCTAACCACAGATCATGGTCCCCCTGCCCTGACTCTTGTGGGAGTGCCCCTATTTTTTGTATGGCTGGCTCTTGCTGGGCTGCCTGGTATATGGCTAATTACATGTGTAACCGCTCATTCAATTTCGATTTGCCTTTGTCACGTGGTGTATAACGCCTTTTAACGATGTTAAACCGTTCAATTTCTATTTCCATTTGGCACTTCTGTAAATAAAACAGAGAGACGCCCTCAGATTTTTGTGACGCACTGCATAAAAACTGAAACATTTTTGAAATTAAATCAAAGAATATAAAACGATTTAGTGAAGTTTCCGGACGGTAAATTATTTTCTCTTTTTATGCGAGATAGAAAATAAACAATGACAAACACGCATAGATATTTGTAGTAACAGATACACATACACATACATATATATATACACATATATATACATATATATATATATATATATATATATATATATATACATACATACATATATATATACATACATATATACATATATATATATATATATATATATATATACATACATATATATATACATACATATATATATACATATATATATATACATATATATATACATACACATACATACTTATATGGAATAGTTAGTTCATGTAGTTAGTTATATATATATATATATATACATATATACATATATATACATACATATAATGAATAGTTAGTTTATGGAGTTAGTTTATCAGCATAAAACAGGATAGTTTAAATAACACAAACCCATCTCAAAAGTAAACTGATATTTTGGTTGCTGCAGATATGAACAGTCTTGTGCTTTAAAGATCTCTTCCTATGATATGATCAAACAAGTATGATATTGCAAGTGCTAAGGGGGCTAATCCATGGGATTAACACTTGATCTCTATATGAGATACATAGATATGCGAATATTTCATCAAAGTTCTCCTTTACCTGTCAAATGTTGACTTTGTAAAGAAGTTAAGAACATTCATTTTCCTTTCCTCAATTGACCAGCTTACTATATTATAGTATATCTGTCTTGTGGTCTCTTGGTCTTTCCGGATTCCAGGACAACAATTCATCTAGTTTGGTGGAGTATCCAGCAAAGTGCTGTAATCTGCGGTAACATTACCTTGAGAAGGTGCACCATTCCTAATATGAGCCAGTGTATACTCCGTGTCAACAGCATGTTATGTGGGCATTTAGTTTTAGATGTATATTTTAAAAGATTTGTTTCATAGGCTTTTTAACAAATATTTGGAGGCAATATAGAATGTGTAAATTGTAGGGATGAGTGTAATTCTGGATGTACATAGATATAGTTACATTGCTTTTGAGTAGAACTTAGAACTTGATTCACTTTCAACACCCTAGCAACTCTCGGTTCTTCCTTTTTAGTCCGTCCTCACATACCGTGAGCAAGGTTTCTGACAAAGATTGAAATTCCATCTCAATGTCAATTCCATGTCAATCCATCCATCACATTAACCATTATCCTTCAGTCGCCTTTGGCCCTGATAAGTAATGATACATTTAAAACATAAATGGCGATATTTACATTAGTAAAGTGCTTCTTGGAATGAAGAATTATGTACAGTCATGGATTAAATTGATTACTTCTCCACTATAAATGATATTTGTCAATAAAAGAAAATCATGTTGTTTATAATATAGTATAACATTTCTCTTAAACATGTTTTCACAATTAATTACAATAATGGAATTGCACAATATATATTTTGCTATCTGTCACGAAATATTTTGCTACTATATTTGACCTAACTCAATGAATTTTTTTCTTTTCCACAATGTAAATATATTTATCACTTTTAAATGGTGTGATACACAGTGCAATTACATAATAATTGTAAATGAAGAACACAAAAACATACTAAGATACATTGATTTAAAGATACAATGATACATTCGTTTAATACAATACATGATTACAATGTGTCAAGCAGGCAGAAGTATTGATGGATGCATGACAAGTAAATGAAAGAAACAACTGATTTTGCAGGTATATGTGTGTTTATTACGTAACTCATTCACGGTCTCTTTCTGTTTTTTTGTGAAGCAATGTATGAATGAAACTGATTTAAAATATAGTAGAAATGTTTGTACTTATATTCGAGCTAACAGTAACCCCTACCAATAGGACGACAACGGTAACGTCTTTTTCTGCTAACAAAACAAGGCTGACATAATGAACACATCATCACTTCTTATATCATGCATGGATGAATATGTATATACTTCTCTCTCTATATATATATATACATATATATCATATATATATATATATATGATAGCTCTCTGTATACATATATATATACATACACAGAGAGAGAGAGAGAGAGATATTTAATATAATGCTTGAACAGTAACAATAATAAACATAACGTATTTGTCATCCAAAAATGCTTAAATAATAGACATATGTGTTTTCAGTAAAATTTGCTGATCTATCATCAGAAATACAGAAAAAGCAACTAATTTTTAAATCTAACAAATAAAGAATTAAATGAAAGTGTTGTACAACAAATTTATGACATAAGAACACTAAATAGTAATGAATTAGAAAGAATTGCTAATTACCTCATAATTAACTGAATTGTATTGTAACAACACTAAATATTAATGAATTAGAAAGAATTGCTAATTAATTCATAATTAACTGAATTGTATTGTAACAACACTAAATATTAATGAATTAGAAAGAATTGCTAATTACCTCATAATTAACTGAATTGTATTGTAACAACACTAAATATTAATGAATTAGAAAAAATTGCTAATTACCTCATAATTAACTGAATTGTATTGTAACAACACTAAATATTAATGAATTAGAAAGAATTGCTAATTACCTCATAATTAACTGAATTGTATTGTAACAACAACAGATAATGTTACGTAGTTTACTATTTTTTTATAAAAATTATAGTTTTTAAAACATTTTTTTATTTTTTAACATGGACCGTTTTTGCTTACCTTACAAGGTTTACAAAATAAATTATTCTTACTAATAAGTCCTCTATTTCCTCTACAGAATCCTATAAACATACATATATGCCTACATACATATATGCAGACAGACTTTTTGTAACATATTTAGCTATTAATTAATTATTCCTACTAATAATGAGTCCTCTATAGAATCGTATAAACATCCATATATGCCTACATACTGATATGCAGACAGACTTTATGTAAACATATATTTAGCTATTAATTAATTATTCTTACTAATAATGAGTCCTGTTTCCTCTATAGAATCATATAAATATATTTATCTGCAAACATACTGATATGCAGACAGATCTTATGTAAACATATATTTAGCCATTAATTAATTATTCCTACTAATAATGAGTCCACTATTTCCTCTATAGAATCATATAAACATCTATATGCCAACATACTGATATGCAGTCAGACTTTTTGTAAACATATATTTTGCTATTAATTAATTATTCTTACTAATAAGTTTTCTATTTCCTCTATAGAATCAGATAAACATACATATTTTCCAACATACTGATATGAAGCCATACTTTATATAAACATATTTAGCTATTAACTATTTTTAATAATAATGATTCCTTTATTTCGTCTATAGAATCGCATAAACATACATATATGCCAACATACTGATATATATTTCATTATTAAATGTTATTGTGAATATTTGTGCAGTGTTTACTTTTAGGATGAATTACCATCATGTCACGTTGCCCTGACAAACCCGTGTACAAAGAGGCCGAATAAAATCGATGATGCTGTCCAGTAGTTAAATTCAAACTTACTTTTTTTTTCATTTTAATTTAGTTTATCTAAAGAGATCAAGGGGCCTACTCTTGAGGCTAACACTTGATTTCTCTATAAGTAACATTTATATCCGAGGGCCCTCTTAAGGATCGATGTGGTTCCTTTTAGGGCTGCTATCTGTACTCCCCTACAGTTTAGTCTTCCCGGGATTGTTTCTAAGTATTTACTTAGATTTTTTTTTACAAGACCAGTTGCCCCCACTACAACCGGTATGATGTTTATTTCATCGAGGGACCATGTTATTTTTAGATCATTTTTGAGATCTTGGTATTTTGTTATTTTTTCCCGTTCGGCTCTATTGAGACCGTAGTCATTTGGGACGGTTACATCAATGATGAGAGCAGTTTTATCTGGTTTGTTCCAGATGACAATGTCTGGTTTGATGGCCTTGTCTTTTATGTATCTGCCCGCCTGTATGTTTTTATCATTGAACACTGTCACTTTTCCATTCGATGTTATGGGTGATAGTTCATGTTCCCAGATGTTCAGTGATCTTTCTAGTTGCATCTCTCCGCAGATCTTCCAATGTAGGTATTTACATACTTTGTTGTGGCGGGCAGTGTAATGGCCATCAGCCAAAAGGATCTTGCATCCAGACATTAGGTGGCTTGGACTTTCGATGGCAGAGTGGCAGAACCTGCACTGGTCAGCTTTTAAGTAGGCCTTGGTCTTGTGCTGCTATTAATATCCGTTCCTCATCGAACGGGAAGTTGCCACTCTTGAGCCATTGTAGTGAAGCCTCCATGTCGATATAGCTCTGGTTGAGTTCTTCAATGAACTTTCCTTCTCTTTTATTATTTCACCATCCTTCTATTTTCTGATGTGAACTGTAAAATGGTGTTTTCATGAAAATTGTGATCTGAAAACTTTACAAGGAAAAGGTGTCTCTCCAGCTTGTGTTCACATATGAAGTTTCAGGGTTGCCTTGTGTGGAAATTATTATCCACACACTTCACAATAAAAGGTTTATCCCCTATCTGTGTCTGCATGTGAACTTTTAATGTTGTCGTCTTCTAAAATGACGAACCACACACTTGACAAAAATAAGGTGTGTGTTCGCATGTAGACTTTCAAAGTTGCTTTGTGTAGAAATGATTATTCACACACATCTCAAGAATAAGGTTTCTCCCTAATGTTTAATTTTACTTCAGTCGAAGTTCTCTGAAATCAAGGGGCCCCTTCCTGGGGCTAACACTTGATCTATATATGAGATACACAGATACCGGAATATTCTATTTAAATTCTCCTTTATTTCTCAAGCATTGAGTTAGTAAAAAAGTTAAGAATAATTTATTCTCTCCCCAACTGACCAGTTAAGTATGTCATAGTATATCTTTCTTTTGGTCTGTTGGTCTTACCGGATTCCAGGTCAAGAATTGATCTAGTCTGGTGGAGTATCCAGCTACGTGGTGTTACTTGAGGTAACATCACTAGAAGATGCACTATTCCTCGTATGAGATCTTATTGTGCTGCGGATACTATGTAATTTTGAATATTTGGTCAGGGTTTACTTGTAGGGGTAAGTATCCTCATGTCAGGTTGTCCTGACAAACCCTTGTACAGAGGATAGTGTCTAGTAGATAATTCAAACCCCAGTGTGTGTTTTCATGTAGACTTTCAAAGTTGACTTGTTTGGAAATAATGATCCACATACTGTACAATAATAAGATTTATTTCTGTTTGTTTTCTTTTACTTAGGTTGAAGTTCTCAGAAATCAATATCTATATGAGATACATAGTTATTCGACTGTTCCATTAAAGTTCTCATTTACCTTTCAATTGTTGAGGTTGTAAACAAGTTACGAACATTACATTTCCTCTCCCCAATTAACGAGTTGATTATGTTATAGTATATATTTATTTTGGTCTATTGGTCTAACCGGTTTGCAGGACAAGAATTCACTTGGTCTGGTAGAATATCCAGGTAAGTGATGTTATTTGAGGTAACATAACTAGATGTGTGTCGTTAAAAGTTGCATTGTGTGGAAATGATGATCCACACAATTCACAAAAATAAGGTTTCTATCTTTCTTTGAAAATTTTCTTATCTTTCTGTTTTTGCTGGGAATAGGGGCGTCCTACCGGATGCCAGACATTCACCTGCTATTTCAGACACTCAAGCTTAGAGATCTTTTAAAGATTTTAACTGTCCCTTTAAGTGCAATTTGTGTGTGTCCTGATGTGAACTTTTAATGTCCGTGTCTCTGTAAACGAACCACAGACTTAACACGAATACGGGTTCTCCCTTTTTTTCGTGAAAATGATGATCCACTCATTTGAGAAGAATAAGGTTTCTCCCTTTGTTTTTCATTTTAATTTAGTTTATCTACAGAGATCAATGGGCCTACTCTTGAGGCTAACACTTAATTTCCCTATGAGTAAAATTTATATCCGAGGGCTCTCTTAAAGATAGATGTTGTTCCTTTTAGGGCTGCTATCTGTACTTCCCTACAGTTTGGTCTTCCCGGGATAGTGTGTGTTCGCATGTGAACTTTCAATTATGCCTTTTGTTAAAATGATGATCCACACACTTCACAAGATTTAAGTTCAACCCCAGTGTGTGTTCATGTGAAGTTTCAAGTCATCCTTTCGTGCAATTGATGATCCACACACTTCACAAGGATAAGGTTAAACCCCTCAATGTATGTTCGCATATGAAGTTTCAATTTTTGCTTTCGTGAAAATGATGATCCACACACTTCACAAGAATAAGGTTTCTCAATTTTTTTTTCATTTAAATTTAGTTTATCTAAAGAGATCAATTGGCCTACTCTTGAGGCTAACACTTGATTTCCCTATGAGTAAAATTTATATCCGAGGGCTCTCTTAAGGATAGATGTTGTTCCTTTTAGGGCTGCTATCTGTACTTCCCTACAGTTTAGTCTTCCCGGGATTGTTTCTAAGTATTTTCTTAGATTTTTTCACTAGACCAGTTGCCCCCACTACAACCGGTATGATGTTTATTTACATGTTATTTTAAATCATTTTTGAGATCTTGGTATTTTGTTATTTTTCCCCTTCGGCTCTATTGAGGCCATAGTCATTTGGGACGGTTACATGTTCGTATGGGAAGTGCTAATTTATCATGTTGTGAAAATGATGATCAACACCCTTCACAAGAAAAATATTTCTCTCCTATGTGTGTCCGGATGTGAACTTTACATTGTTCTCATTAATGAAAACGATAAACCACAGACTTGACACGAATAAAGCTTCTCCCAATGTTTAATTTTACTTCAGTCGAAGTTCTCAGAAATCAAGCGGCCCCTTCCTGGGGCTAACACTTGATCTCTATATGAGATACATAGATACCCGAGTATTCTATTAAAATTCTCTTTTACTTCTCAAGCATTGAGTTAGTAAAAAAGTTAAGAATAATTTCTTCTCTCCCCAACTGACCAGTCAATATGTCATAGTATATCTTTCTTGTGGTCTGTTGGTCTTACCAGATTCCAGGACAAGAATTCATCTAGTCTGGTGGAGTATCCAGCACGTGGTGTTACTTGAGGTAACATCACAAGGAGCAGATGCACTATTCCTCGTACGAGGGGATCTTATTTGTGCTGCAGGTACTATGTAATTTGAATATTTGGTCAGGGTTTACTTGTAGGGTAAGTATCCTCATGTCAGGTTGTCCTGACAAACCCTTGTACAGAGAGACCGAAGACACTCGCGGATAGTGTCTAGTAGGTACCCCAGTGTGTGTTGGCATGTGAATTTTAAAATGATCTTTTCGTGAAAATGGTGATCCACATATTTCACAAGAAAAAGGTTTCTCCAAAGTGTGTGTTCGCATATGAAGTTTCAATCGTAGCTTTAAATAAAATGATGATCCACACACTTCACAAGAATAAGGTTTCTCCCCAATGTGTGTTCGCATGTGAAGTTTCCATTTATAATGTTGTGAAAATGATTATTCACACAATTCACAAGAATAAGGTTTCTCCTCAGTGTGTGTTCGCATGTGAATTTTCAATTTATTTTGTTCTGAAAATGATGATCTACACACTTCACAAGAATAAGGTTTCTGCCCTGTGTGTTTTTGCATGTGAATTTTCAAATGATCCCTCCGTGAAAATGATGATTCACATACTTCACAAGAATAAGGTTTCTCCCCAGTGTGTGTTCGCATGTGAAGATTTAAACATCCTTTTTGTGAAAATGATGATCCACACACTTCACAAGAATAAGGTTTCTCCCTTAATGTTTAATTTTACTTCAGTCGAAGATCTCAGAAATCAAGGGGCCTCTTCCTGAGGCTAACACTTGATCTCTATATGAGATACATAGATACCCGAGTATTCTATTAAAATTCTCCTCTATTTCTCAAGCATTGAGTTAGTAAAAGAGTTAAGAATAATTTCTTCTCTCCCCAACTGACCAGTCAAGTATGTAGTAATATATCATTTTTTGTAGTCTGTTGGTCTTACCGGATTCCAGGACAAGAATTCATCTAGTCTGGTGGAGAATCCAGCTACGTGGTGTTACTTGAGGTAACATCACTAGGAGAAGATGCACTATTCCTCGTATGAGGGGATCTTATTTGTGCTGCGGATACTATGTAATTTTGAATATTTGGTCAGGGTTTACTTGTAGGGGTAAGTATCCTCATGTCAGGTTGTCCTGACAAACCCTTGTACAGAGAGACCGAAGACACTCGAGGATAGTGTCTAGTAGGTAATTCAAACTCCCCAGTAGGTAATTCAAACTCCCCAGTAGGTAATTCAAACTCCCCAGTGTGTGTTCTCATGTGACTTTTTAATTTGTTATTTTGTGAAAATGATGATCCACACACTTCACAAGAATAAGGCTTCTCCCCAGTGTGTGTTCGCATGTGAACTGTCAAATGTCCATTTTGTGAAAATGATGATCCACACACTTCACAAGAATAAGGTTTCTCCCCAGTATGTGTTCGCATGTGAAGTTTCAAACATCCTTTTTGTGAAAATGATGATCCACACACTTCACAAGAATAAGGTGTCTCTCCTGTGTGTGTTCGCATGTGAAGTTTCAACGTATTTTGTTCTGAAAATGATGATCCACATACTTCACAGTAATAAGGTTTTTGCCCTGTGTGTGTTCGCATGTGAAGTTTCCATTTATAATGTTGTGAAAATGATGATTCACACAATTCACAAGAATAAGGTTTCTCCCCAGTGTGTGTTCGCATGTGAAGTTTCAATTTATTTTGTTCTGAAAATGATGATCCACACACTTCACAGGAATAAGGTTTCTGCCCTGTGTGTGTTCGCATGTGAACTGTCAAATTTCCTTTATGGGAAAATGATGATCTACACAGTTCACAAGAATAAGGTTTCTCCCCAGTGTGTGTTCGCATGTGAACTGTCAAATGTCCCTTATGGGAAAATGATGATCTACACACTTCACAAGAAAAAGGTTTCTCCCCAGTGTGTGTTCGCATGTGATCTGTCAATCGTCCCTTTTGTGAAAATGATGATCCACACACTTTACAAGAAAATGCTTTATCCCCAGTGTGTGTTTGCATATTAAATTTTAAAGTCGCCTTCAGTAAAAATGCTGATTCACAAGAAAATGTTTTCTCAACAGTGTGTTCACATGTGAACTATAACATTTTATTTTTGTAAAAATCATTATAACACCCCTCAGAAGAATAAGGTTTCTCTTTGCTTTAGTTTCATTTTACATCAGTCGAAGTTCTCAGAGATCAAGGGGCCCCTTCCTGGGGCTAACACTTGATCTCAATATGAGATACATAGATATTAGTATATTCAATTAAAGTTGTATTTTATCTCTCAAACGATGAGTTAGTTAAAATATTAAGAACATTAATTTTACTCTCCCCAATTGACTAGTTGATTATTTCACAGTATAGCTTACTTGTCATCTCATGGGTACCGGATACCGAGACAAGAATTAATCTAGTCTGGTGGAGTATCCAGCTAAGTTCTGTTACTTGATGTGAAATCACTAGAAGAAGGTGCACCATTTCTTTTATAAGCAAGTGTACAGCCAATCTGAGGGCATCTTATTTAGGCTTCGAATACTATGCTATTTAGAATATTTGGTCAGGGTTTACTTGTAGGGTGAAGTATGCTCATGTCAGAATTTCATGACAAACCCTTGTACAGAAAGACCGAAGACACTCGAGGATGGTGTTTAGTAGGTAATTCAAACTCTCTCAAGTGTGTGTTTGTCTGTGAACTTTTAAATAACATTAATTATCATGAAATTCAACTACATGCTAATATTTCTTCCAACTTAACTAACAGAAATTCTCAGAAAGTGTTAGTCTCCTAAACATATATATATATATATATATATATATATACAATTAGGTACAATTTTTGTTTTTAGATGTTTATTTCAAAAGAATTGTAAGTTAATTCTTATTAACGCATATGTGGAGTAATTCCTTAAGTGTTTATTTTTGGGGGAGAGTGTAATCCTCGATGTACATTCTTACATATGATGAGCTAAGCTGGAAGAATTTCAATCATCATTCAAATGTCTATATATGCATCTCAATAACCATCATCCTCGAGTATCCTTTGGCCTTGATAAGTGATGACACATTTAAAAGAATTTCTATATTTACATTAGTAGAGTGCTCCTCTGAATGAAAAATTATGTACAGCCATTAATTCAATTTATTTCTTCTTCTCCACTGCAACGTATATCTGTGAATAGAAAAATCAATTTCTTAATAATATATCATAAAAGTTAAGTATGTTTTCATAATTAATTACAAAACTTGACTTGTTCAATGTTTCGATTTGGGTTATAAAATCTTTTGCCGCCATATTTTACCTATCTCAACAGATTTTTAAAAAAATTTTCTATTAAAAAATGTAGACATATTGATCTATAAGAATGCGTAAGACACAGTGTAATTACATGACATGATGCACTCGTGAATGGAGAACACAAGTACACACAAAGATTCAACGATACATTCATTTAATAAAATCGCTCATTAAATATAAACATAATTCTCTCAATATTTTATCAAAAGTCAAAATAAATCTCTTTTTGTCATTAATATATGATACGTGCTGTCAACATATATACACATATATGTATACATTTGTAACATATAAGAATAATGTTTTGAAAAACCTGAATGCATTTAAAAAAACTTTTCTAAAAACTTGATCACTTTTAGCGATATACACATTTTTCAAAAGTATAGGCATTCTTTTTCGCTTTTTATGTTTATTCCTCCTCGATTTAGACATATTTGTCACAGTCAAGTTGAAATTCGTCTTGATATTATGAGGATTGATGTTTATATATAATTTATTTGAAAACTATGTTACATAAAACGCACCGAAAGAATAACTATACATTTGCAAGTGTAATAATTAAATTAAAATTTTTAACTTCTATTTTCAGAAAGAATAATCCTACATTTGCAACTGTAATAATTAAATTTAAGTTTTCAACTTCTATTTTCAAAAGGATTACTCCTACATTTGCAAGTGTA
The DNA here is from genome assembly GCA_963556195.1 of Sepiola atlantica. Classification (NCBI taxonomy): domain Eukaryota; kingdom Metazoa; phylum Mollusca; class Cephalopoda; order Sepiida; family Sepiolidae; genus Sepiola; species Sepiola atlantica. Next base: position 149,607,286 of record OY744525.1, read on the forward strand.
ATAATTAAATTCATCTGTTAAAATCCTATTTTCAAAAAGATTAATTTTACATTTGCAAGTGTCATAATTAAATTTAACTTTTCAACTTCTATTTTTAAAAGGAATAATTTTACATTTGTAAATATAATAAATGTGTTTTTTCTTAAGCTAGATAAAATTTCGTTTAAAAACTAAACCGAATTTTTTTTGGATTTTTGAGAGGGACAAAATTGCGTTATACAGCAGGAGAACACTATTTTAACGTAAATATTCCAGCAAAAAAAGATAACAGAAATATAGTAATGGAAAGAGGATATTTGCAAGACATCATTCAATGTAATCTAAATCTCTTAAAACTTAATAGGATATTGATGGATGCACATGCCTTATTTATAACAAGGGCAAATGCCATTTTTTAAGAAATAACCTGAAAAACTTAGCAATAATAAAAACATTACAAGTTTTCCTTAACCCTAACCATAACCCCAAGTTAGGGTGACTATAGATTCATGAACGACCAGAACTGCTAACTCCATGGTTTAAGATGGGTAAGGTTGGTCACTGATGTCCGTCGCTGACGGAAATAGAGACGAACTGGCTAGCCGTGTATAAGGGATTGTGTCAGATTTCCTCCGTCTTTAGAAGTAGCTGTGTTTGCAGGCTCAATTGCTCATGGCCTCTGCACCAAGGTTCAGAGATTTTCCAGATTCTGCCATCTGCAGAAAAACCGACGTGTAGACCTGCACACTGGGAACCAAACACCATGACAGACCAGTGGGAAAGTTTGCCAGCCATGTGAACATCATCCCAAAGTGTCGATGCCATAGATTTCCAAGCCGTAAGAAGGAGCAGAAGCAATAGTATCACATGCAGATATAACGAGAGAAAAAAAAGGTTGTGGTGTGAGATTCAGGTTGCAGGCCAGTGTCTGCGATTGAAAGGCGCTATTAGGACAGACGTTGCCCTTCATCGTCTCCACTTCCATTGCAGACATCATCATCATCGTGGTCATCACCATATTTCCCATTCCATTTTCTACACTACACGTCGCTATTGTCGGCAATACAGATACAATGAAAATAGAGAGTAGTAACAAAAGCCCTCCCCTCCACACGTGAAGAATGGCTTTCTAAATAATAACGTTATTATTTCAGCCCGGTCCTTAAACTGCACAAGTACCTGGCTGTTATTTTACTGAGTCAATGGGGACTCATTTATATATATATAAAAAAATAATATTTAAAATATAAATTAGTTTTATCTGAGAAAAATTGTTCTTGAAAACATTTTCTCTAGTTGTAAAATATTTTCGGAAATTTATTTCTATTTTTTGGCCATGGAGAGGGGGGGGGGGTCAACGTATTACCACTGTACGAATGAAGGTCAAGGTTGTTTGTCTGGATGGCGTGATATTTTAGTGCCTTCCGCCTTTTCTGTTGCATCATTGTTGTAAATATGTCCGGAAGTGACGTCATACCGGTGTCTTAGGGCGCACTTTTTGATTCAGAAGTCTGTCCCGGCCTGAATCTCAGATAGAATGGTTCTGTTCACGACCGGCTCCGTCTATCAAGATAATAGACGTAAAATATTTGGATGTTTTTCTCCTTGTTCTTTGAGTAAGAACTTTTTTTGGTGTTTTTTCTGGGTATCTGAGTGACCCTGAGTTTGGAGAAAGCAATGTTAAGGACTGGGGACCCTTGAAATGAATATGTTGAAGTTTCGATGAACATTTTTGGAGAATTTCATTTTGGAGTAATTTCGAGGAATGAACCCCTTGAAATGAATATGTTGAAAAGTTTCGATGAACATTTTTGGAGAATTTCCTTTATGGAGATGTTTTAAGGACTGAGGCCCCTTGAAATGAATATGTTGAAGGAGGGACAAAACGAAAGTTTCAAAGTTGACAGAGAATATCCTGCAAACAACTGTTACGGTTCTGTATACTTGTGTATTATTTCTTTTTATTGTTTTGTACCCTTCGAGACTCTTTTGTTAAATTTATAAGAAGACTTCTTTAGGCTTTATTTTATTTTATGAACAAAAAAGAAAAGAATTTGTTTCCTGTATCGTTGTGCCAATGATTTAGCACCTTTGTGAATTTGCATGTCTTAAGTTTTTTTTTTATCTTGGTTACTAAAGGTTAACGTCGTTAACCCAGCTTTGGGAATTAAAAGCAGCCAGCCCCATTTTTTTATGTTAATAAAACTCTATTTTAACTCTATCGAACCTCTTATTTTATTTTTGCTCTTGTCTTGTTTTTTAAACTGTGTTTTTAACATGGGAAGAGGAAGGATTTGTTATCTTTTCTGTGCTTTCACCTAACAATTTAATAAACAAAAGATTAAATTGGAACATTTAAAAAATAACAGAAATACCAAATGTATTACTAAATATTTCACCGCCATTTTATCAAAAAATATTTACGATCGATTCAATGGAAAATTTGAGAATTTCATTGTTTCGATTAAATATCAGATTATCGAAAAGATAACTTTTCTAAGAATTAATTTTATTTCCTTTTTTATTATAAAGTTTGTGGGGTCATTTAGGTATTAATATTATTCTAACGATTCTTTAAATCTTAATCATCATTGCATAACTTTAAAGAGACTAACGAAATTCTAATCGTATTAAAAGTTGTCATAAAAAGTAATTTCTCAAATTCAATTTGTAAAATAAAGTTTTACACACTTACAAGATAATCCCATGATTAATCTTTGCTGATTTCTGGACTGCGAAAATATCAGAATAAAGAGGATTAATAGCGATAATCTCTTCGATGTTTGAACCTTGTGAAAAGACGTCAATTAAAAAAAACAACGAAAATATCATCTTTCTATCCTCATTTATTAAAGAGCGTCAATTTATTCTCGGCTTTTCGACTTGTATCATGACAATCTTCAGTTTTCTCCTTATTAATTCCTGTAATATTTAATAATATTAAAAATAATAATAGTAGTAATACGTTTATATTGAAGCGGTTAGCTCCCAATTTTTATCGAATTAATGAACGGTTCTCATTATTTAGTGTATTTTGTAAAATAAACAAGAGTCAACAAAATACGAAACTGATTTATCGTAAGTTTATTCATATAAAAGGAATAATTTATGTCAACTTATTTTTTAGATTTTATTTTTTCAACAATCAACAACATTAATTGCAGAAATACCAAATGAATTATGAAATATTTTAACGCCATTTTGGCAAAGATTATTTAATTTTCTAAGTATTACTTTTATCTAATTTACGTATTAATATTATGCAAACAATTACTTTTATTAATTTTTATTATAGAGGTTGAGGAGGGTCATTTAGGTAGTATTATTATTCAAACGATTCTTTAAATCTTAATAATCATTGCATAAACGTTAAGGGACTAACGAAATTCTAATACTATTAAAAGTCGTCATAAAAAATAATTTCTCAAATCCAATTTGTAAAATAAAGTTTTACATACTTACAAGATAATCCAATAATTAATCTTTCCTTATTTCAGGGAGTTGCAAAAATATCAGATTAAAAAGGCTTAACTGCGATAATAATCTCTTCGATGTTTAGGAGTTCTACGTATGAAAAAGAAAAACAGTTTGGAAAATAGTAAAATAGTAAACATAACATATATTTAAGAAAAAGGTTCGTGCGTGTAACTCCCAATTCTGTTCCTTTCCCTTTTTGTCCACTATACTAACTCGTGCGCAGGTCTGACCGAATATTTTCTGTGAAGCCAGTGTTTGTCGAACTTTCATTTAAAGTCGTTTATGTCTGTTGCATCGATGAGCCAGTCTGGCAGTGAATTCCAATTGTTCACAACCCGTAGCCCAAACGAATACTTTCTAATGTTTAGCTTGCCATGTTTCTTTTTAAGTTTTAGGTTGTGATCTCTTGTTCCGGTGATCTTGCTGAGGGGTAACTGTCTTCCTGGTCCATGTTGTCTTTTTCTGTGAGGATCTTGAACGTCTGGATCATATCTCAACGTTCTCTTCTAAAGTACATGGACGGGAACTTCATGTGTCTCAACCTATCTTCGTGTGGCAGGTCCCCAAGTGTAGGACACAATTTGGTGGCTCGACGCTGGACTTTGTCAACTTTGTCAACATCACGGACAAACTGGTGAACTCGTGGTGTATTTCCGTACCCAAGGATGAACTTCACCATTGAGGTATAGAGCTTCTTGATCACGGTCTTGTCTTTGCTAAGAAATGTTCGTTTTATTGTCCCAAATGTACGGTTTGGTTTCTTTACAGTTTCGTTGACATGGTGATGAAATGAAGGTTTGTTTTCTACGTATACACCCAGATCTTTTTCAATATCCGAAGCACCAATTTCGTTGTCATTTCCTTCATTGTCTTTCATGAGATAAATATTCCTTTGGTCGTTATGATCAAAGTGTATAACTCTGCATTTCGAGGTATTGAATTTTAGCTGCCAATCTTCTGACTGTTCAGCACATCGGTCCATTCGTCGAGACATAGGGTTTGTCATGCATGATCTGCCTGGAATAAACCCATGTTGTTCGCCACAGAATAGGTTGTTGTCTACCATGTGCTTCCTAATCTGATCTCTAATGATAGATTCCAGTACTTTGCACAAGATGGACGTTAAGTTGGTTGGGCGATAATTTCCCGGTAGGCTCTGATCTCCTTTCCTGAAGATAGGTGTCACTTGTCCCTGTTTCCACTGGCTACGTAGCATGCCAGACTCTATTGATTTGGTGTAGATGAGCTTAAGTGGCTTGATGAGGCAAGCTGATATCTCCTTCAAGACTCAGGTTCTGGGGATTTGTTAATCTTGATTTTCTTTAGCTGTTTATCAATAGCATCCTCTGTAATGCTTATATTTGACAATTCCACATTATTTCTGCATCTATGATCCAGCTCAGGTATGTTGTCAATATTTTCAGGAGTAAAGACACTACAAATGTAATACACCATCATTGTCTCGAAGATCACTGACTCCACTCTACACAGTTGTCCTAGATTTGGCGTATTTCCAAAATGATTTAGGGTTCAGTTTATCATTGTATGCAAGAGATTCTTCAAGCGTCTTCCTCAATTTTATCGTATAACTCCTTAAGCCATTTCGAACTTCGCAATACTGGTCATAGTCACGTAAGTCCTGCGATTCTCTATACTTGTGTCAGATCAATAGATCGATAAGACGAAAGGACATTGAAGGAAAATGCTAGCCTTCTTAGTTACCCTTTTTCTTTCTAGGTTCGTTCGGCTTACTCTCTCCTCTTCTTTCTCTTCTTTTTATTTCTTTCTTCGGGAAGAGGGGATCACTTTGTGGTCAGTTGCTCGTAAAAACAGTAATTATGTGGCCAAAGTGTGAACTTAAGGAAAAGTGAACTTTAAAGACAAATTTAACGCTCGTTTCTTACGTTCAACAAACTTTCAAAAACTTTATTGTAATATTTTACATCTTTGTAAAATTGTTTCTACATAAAAGATTTATTTTTATTTTACAGTTTCTCCTTTTTATTAACAATATTATATTGTTAAATATCAGCACTCGCTAACTGGTGATCCTTGCCAAACATATATGTTGTTATCGAATCGGTCCCGATTTACCTACACAAGATTAATTGTTTAGTGTAGTGCTTGGCAATCCCTAAAGACGCGACGGTCGTCTAAAATAACCGATCCCAAACCGGGAAGCAAGACACCGTCACATACTTCTTCCAAGCTCTCTGTTTCGCTTAAACTTGCTTCATTGCTGATCTGTCCATATAAATCTGGTGTTTCTTACTTCTACATCATCGTCCAACGTTGTGAGTTGGAATATGTTTTTGCATTGCTTCACTCAGAATGTCATTGAATCTATCCCATGCATCCTAATGTCATTTTCACTTAGTTCTTGATTCCAGTCAACATTTGAGATTGAATCTTGCATTTCACTGTAATTTACCAAATTGTCAACTTTGAATTTTTGGGTATTGCTGTAGTTTAATTCTTGTTGACATATATAGTTAAACACAACAGTAGAGTGGTCACTATTTCCTAATGGTAACTATTTCCTAATGGTCACTATTTCCGAATGGTGCTAAATAATCAATGTTACGGATAACATTCTCCTCATTGGTCAACACTAGATCCACAATCGATGGTCTCTGTGTGCCACGATATCTAGTGGGTTTGTCTACATATTGCACTAAAAAGCAGTCTTTTAAGCAATCCAGAAACTGATCACACTCTGAACCCACTCTGTATGCCGCTGTGCATATGTTCCAATTTGCACTCGGATAGTTAAAGTCACCAACTATCACTAGGTTCTTTATATTCCTGTCAGATACAGATCTAAGTAATGCCTCTAATTTTCGATTGTTTATACTGTCACTTGTTGGGCTTCGGTATACACATCCAAACAATCTTACTTTTTTCACACTTTCACGATTATCCATATCGATTCTTATAAAACATTAAATGCCTCAATGTCAACGTTGAAATCATCCACATCGTACAACTGTGAAATGCATATACATATACCCCTTCCATCTTTTTCCAGGTTGTTCATAGGTTGATGATAACCCTCGAGCACAACTTCTGTTTCACTTAGTTGAAACTTGTAATTCTATGGCTTAACTTCAGTAAGCGCTATAATGTCAGGTTTCATGTCTCTGATACACTGTTCTAAATCTGTTATCTTGTCGTAATCACATCAATGTTTGTTGAAAGAATCTTAAGATCACCGTTGTTAAAACTATGTACATGGGGGAAGGTATTCTGATGCTTTTTATTTCTTGACTGGACGTGTAGCTCCGCCTTTGAACTGCACCGCCCTTTCTCGCGCATGGACGATTTTCCATCTGCTAATGAAAATATATCTTTCCCCATTCGTTTTTCTTTCATTTATTTTTTCCGCAGCAGGTATTGTTCCTCTCTTTGCAGTGTAATTACTTCCCCCCTCTTCAATTTTAATCGCAGCAATTACTTTCTCAACTGATGTCTTGTCATCCTTTATCTTGTCTTTTATATCTTTCTTTGTGGACTCACGCAGATTCAGTATGACAATATTCTTCAATCTTTACCCACGCTCTTGTTGTTCTGCTATTGCTTCCCTAACTGCGCCACTCTGAGTGTCAATCCCTTTTGGCCTTGCACCTCCTTTATCTTCTAGGCACTTGAAACGAGTGTCCAGTTCTTTAAGGGAACTAATGTCAGCCTTATATTTCAGCTGTTCATCAATATTGATTAGTTTGTCTGTGATAGAGTTCATGTAGGCAGCACATTTTTCGTCGATCTCTTTGTCACACTTCACAGCCGTGATCGATGCTTTCTCGCACACTGAACTGGAACAAATACATTAGAGACATTGCCAAGGCTGCCGCAAAGAAGGTGGGCTCTGTTATGATTGTGTTACTAAGACACTGAACGTGAGCTACACGTAGTTCAGCCACGAATGTAAAATGTGCAAAGGTTGAACACCCGATGAAAGGAAATCAATCCGTTATGAATAACACATCATTTCACACATTATAATCATATATTATATAAACAACCAAGACAAATTAAAAATACATAACAAGTATTTGATAATTAAAAAATTTTTTTTAAAAAAAGATCAACTAATATTCTTCCGCAAACACGGAGTTATCTATAAGAGGCTGTTTTTTGTTATTTCTAGAAAGTTGATAAGAATTACAAGTTATAATATAGCAATTAAGAAAAGGAATGAAAATATGAAAAGTCTATTTGTTTCTTACGTAATTCGAGGAAAACAAATGAGAAGTCCTTCTCTTCCCACGGAAGATCGAGATATGAATGTAAATGTGTTAAAATCGTGGGGAACGATTGAATGAGATCATTTAATACGACAATATAAACAATATGGAAGTTTGATTTTAGGACGAATTAATATAATATTTCTTTTTTTCTTTTTTTTTGTCCTTATGTCGTAAACTTTATTTTTGTTGTCTTTTTTATGTCGTAAACTTTTTTGTTGTCTTTTTCATGTCGTAAACTTTTTTTTTGTTGTCTTTTTTATGTCGTAAACTTTTTTGTTGTCTTTTTTATGTCGTAAACGTTTTTTGTTGTCTTTTTTATGTCGTAAACTTTTTTTTGTTGTCTTTTTTATGTCGTAAACACATACCCTTTCGGTTTGACGGTGGAGGGAAGGATATTTTAACAGAATTTTAGATTCTGTGGTCCGTTCTTAACGAGCTGTTTTTAGGGTCCCGAGATATACGTAATCTCGACTATGAAGAGGTCATATGATTGACTTGTCTGTCGTAATATATTTTGTTGGTCCAGGGTTTTTCTGTTGGTGTCCGGTAGACAGCCGTATTAAATGTCGTATTAATTTTCGAATTCCACTTTTCCTATTTTTAAAATTTTATGTGCAGGGATCAATTGTTTGATATGGCAACGAGGTGAGCTGCCAATCTTCTTCACGCCCGCTCTTCACGCTGGTCGAGGACCTTCTCCTCGTGTTTCTTCTTGCTTCGATTTTCCCGCTCTCCTGTGCATAGCACAGTATTCTCTCATTTGATTGGTTGAATCAATGCTTTCATGGTCTGTATTTGTACTGAAAATAAGGATAGATTTTCCCTTTTGGAACACCTGCCGTACCAGTCACATTCCCTGTCCACTATGAACGCCAGTTCTGCTTACAAAATTTAGCCCAATTGGCATTTGCATTAGAAATCAGCGCTGTCACTGGCAGCAAAACGAAAATGTGGGTTGCTTCCTTTGTTCCAGTGAGTTAGTCCCTTCCACCCGTTCCGAGTTCAAGAGTAAGTCGAACCGTGAACAGTCAGAGGACCTCCAATTAATTTGCACGTCAGAGACTTTTAAACATTTGGATCCATGGTTGCTTCATATGCCAGAGTAGGTGACTCTATACGCAACAAAGGATCCAACCTAGGTTATGCGTTGGACTGAAGTGCCTACTTTGACGAAAATAGCATTTGTACAAACCATGGGTCTTTAGCGATAAGCAGGAGTCAAGAAGCTGATGACTGGTCTTCTCTCAGGGAGGAGGGGAAACAACTACATGCCAGTGACAGTCCTTCAATAAAAGCATAACCGATCAACCACATTGAACTAGAAACTGAACACAAGCAAGGTGCATGATGGAGTTGGTTGCATGTAACGTCTGATAGGATTAAAGACGAACTGGCTTGCCAGTTATAATAGATCACGTCAGATTTTCTTCCGCCCCTAACAGAAAGTAGTAGGTGTGATCATGGGCTCAATTACCAAAAGTCCAGAGATACTGCCACTTACGAAAACCCGTATGTGTCAACCTGCATGTTAGGAAGGGTCGCTATGATGGATCAGTGGGGACGTTTTCTAGTGCCGGCCGCCGGATGTACATTGTGCCGAAGTGCCCATACCATATATTGCCGGCAGTCTACATTTCGATCCACTATTTCGTTTTAACAGAATGACAAGATATTCTTTCATTAACTGGAAAGACATGTTATGTTCCGCTACTCGAACACACATGGCGCCGAGGCATGGGATCTCAAAGCAACAATGTTTGTTCAAAATGTCGATGTTCAATGAGTCCTGCAATTTGTAGCAGTTTTTGCGGCTGACCGTGTTTTTCATAAATTAAACTTACACTGGATTCGCTTAAGCTTTGACACAAGTATATGAAAACTGGAAGGATCAAGAAGATATGTCTAAGAGTTCAGTTTGGTTTTCAGCATCTTTGCAACAAATGGTCAACAGCTTCATTGTGACGAAGGTGGCGATCAAGGTTCTTGTATCAGGCAACATCTCGTGGAACCGAAGGAAGATGACATACATGTGGTACATTCTTGTAAGGGACTCCTAGGTCAAATTGTCTTGAAATGTGCTGCTGCTGCATGTTCGGTGGCAGTAAAATCCAGATGAGGGAGATGATGCACAGATCCCCATAAACAATTGCATCGAGTTATGGCAAACAAGTCCAATTCGATCAATGAGTGGGCAGAAATATCGATCACTGACAAGAACGATTTGCTGGATATAAGCCGTCCCGCCAGCAGCCATTACAATTAATTGTGCTGAAAGACGCAATCAGTGGCAGAAAATTCAGAGGGAAAATAGTATCACAACTATGCCAATGGCTGCTTCTTCTTCCTTTGAAATGGCGGCAGCATCTACACACCAGAATATGCAAACCTCACGTTATCCGAAAAGAAATTGAGTGGGACAGATAATGGCAGTAAAAGCAGGACCTAATTTTTTTCCTACTGTACATGTTTTATGAAGTGTTTTGTATAACAACTCCCAGACAGTTTCTAGAATGCTCCCAAAGGTATATCCAATGCCATTAAGGGGGCTATACAAAACATTTAATCTCCCTTTTACCACATCTGAAGCACCTGCTGTGGGTATCCCTCATGAGTGGCATTCCTGCATGTAAGCACAGGTAAAGCTTTGTTGTCTGTAGGCATTGTGTAGTTTGTCGCTGATCACCACTCGGATACTGACTTTGGTAAACCGACCCAATGCATGTTTTATCAAGCATTTGCTATAACAACCTTCAGAACTAGTGCTGCTAATTGCTGACCCCATTCATCTTATGTTGGAAACGGACCACTAAAAATGTTGAATCATCCATAAGACCCTTTTGGTCGGCTATTTGTCACCTTTAACAAGATGCAAAGCACCTGGTGTCAGTATCTCTGTGCAGACTAGCCACGAACGGGAAGCCACACCAGGATTTACTCGTTTTTGTAAGTGAGAAGTACGTCTGTATAGGCGCTGGTATGCCCCTACTTTCTCGCTTGCTGGATTTGCTGGCTATCATGTGTAGATGTGGCAAATTGTGTCCCTGATTACATACTATCAAGCCGACAATTCACAGTGCTCCTATTATGGCGTGTAAGAGCTCTGGCTCCCATGATTGCCTAGCGGGGCTGTGGGTAATCTGGCGCCAGAACCCAGA